>CP129454.1:34777500-35377500 GCA_030445155.1 Quercus variabilis | reverse complement strand
GGGATTCGATTCAGCCTCTTCAGAGATAGTTTCATAAGTTTCTCCTAAACCTATGAATCTTATAGGAGGCCGAGCAATTCTCCCACTACGACGAGGCACCTGTGTACTGGACATGTCATGAGTAGTATCTTGTAGTGTATCTAATACAGCCACATCATCCCTAGTTTCATCCGTTGGTTGTTCATTTACAAGTTCATTCATTTCAACCAACACAACTCTACTTCTAGGAGTAAAATTATTCATATAGTCATATTCCAAGAATTTAGCATTTGTACTAATAAAAATTTTGTTATCTTTACGACTATAGAATAAATAACCCCTAATTTCTTTTGGATAACCTACAAGCAAACAAACTTCTGATTTTGGTTCCAATTTATCAGGCTTCCCTTTTAACACATGTGCAGGACAACCCCAAATGTGGAGATATTTCATACTAGGCTTACGTCCACTCCATAATTCCATAGGTGTTTTGGGAACAGATTTTGATAGGATTAAATTTAAAAGATGTATTGCTGTATTTAAGGCATAACCCCAAAAAGAAATCGGTAAAGTTAAGTAACCCATCATGGACCGAACCATTTCTAAAAGAGTCATATTCCTTCTTTCTGCTACACCATTCTGTTGAGGAGTTCCAGGTGCAACCAATTGGGATACAATTCCATTTTGAGTTAAGTAATCCTTGAAAACCCCAAGAAGGTATTCACCACCACGATCAGATCAAATGGCTTTTATGCGTTTACCCAATTGATTCTCTACTTCAGCCCTAAACTCTTTGAACTTTTCAAAGGCTTCGGACTTGTGTCTTATTAGGTACACATAACCATATCTTGAGTAACTATCGGTAAAAGTGATAAAATACTCATAACCTCCTTTTACTTGGATTGACATAGGACCACATACATCAGAATGCACTAGCTCTAGCAAATTTTGAGCTCTTCTACCTTTTGCTTGAAAAGATCATTTGGTCATTTTACCTTCCAAACAAAATTCACAAACTGAAAATTCAACAAAGTCCATAGGGTCTAAGAGTCCATCTTTGATCAGTCTTTAAATCCTATTTGAATTAATATGACCTAAACCCAAATACCAAAGATATGCATCACTAGTAGAAAGAAACTTTCTCTTTAATAATTTTACATGTGAGTTATTATCTAATTCAAAATTATATAATTCATGCTTATCAGGAGTTAAAATATAAAGACCATCAACAATATTACCAGAACAGATAAACACTTTATCCTTCTTTATTACAACATTGTCTTTCAGGATAACACAATATCCATGTTTACCTAAGTAAGTAGCAGAAATTAAATTCCTACGAACATTAGGTACATACAAACAGTCTTCTAATATTAAAACTCTAGATTCAAAACATAAATTACAAACACCAATAGCTACAACTGGAATCTTGCTCCCATCAGCCAAAGTAAGAAACAACTCCCTTTCTTTAAGCTTTCTAGTCTCTTGGAACCCCTGCAAGGAATTGCAGATATGATTAGTACAACCTGAATCCACACACTAGGAATCCGTGGGATTCTGTACCAAACATATTTCAAGAATGAATGTATTAATTATACCTTTATTTTTGGCAGCCTTAAATATTGGACAATTTATCTTCCAACGTCCTTTCTCACCACAATGGAAACACTTTCCTTTGATTTTCTTTCCTTTATCAGCAACTCCTAAGGCAATTTGTTTACCCTCTTGCTTGGTGAAGTCCTTCTTCTTCTTCTTCTTCTTCTTCTTCTTCTTCTTCTTACCCTTGCCTTTCGACTTAAGTTGAGAAGTAGAAGTTTCACCAACATTGGCTTCAACATTGGAAGTACCAAGAATGCCTTCTGCCGCTACCAATTCATTCATTAATTCAGACAAAGTATAAATCTTTTTGTTCATATTATAGTTAAGTTTGAATTCCTTGAATGATTCTAGTAGCGACTAAAGTATCATATCCACTTGGGATTCTCCATCAATACTAGCACCTAAAACTTCCAATGTATTCAGATTAGAGATCATTGTAAGACAATGCTCCCTCACTGAAGTACCTTCAGCCATTTTGGTATTATAAATTTGCCTCATGGTCTCTTGCCTTGCAGAACGGGCTTGCTCACTAAACATCTCCTTCAGACTTAGCATGATGTCTGAAGCTAGTTCTACATCCTACATTTGATGCTGTAGAACATTTGAGATAGATGCTAGGATGTAGCACTTGGCCATCTCATTAGACTTCTACCAACGATCATATCGTTGTTTTTCCTCAGAACGAGCATCTAATGAAGGAAAGTTAGGACATGGTTTAGTAAGAACATACTTATGCTCTTCAGCAGTAAAAACAATGTCCAAATTTCTTTTCCGGTCAACATAGTTGGATCCAGTCAGTTTGTTTTTATTAAGAATAGTTACAAGTGGGCTAAATGATGCCATGTTCTAAATCTGAAAACAATAAACATGAATATAATCAATAAATTGGACATTATCTATTTAGCATATAAACATATAGTATGGAATCTTAATAAAACCATAATATAATATATGCAACGACAACCCAATCCCGCAATTAATATTCCTCGGAAGTAAGGTCATACCAATCACTATGATTAGGCGAGAAACATTCTCATTACCAATGCTATCATGGTAACTCTTACCAAAAAAAAATAATTTGTCGTTTTCCCTTTAACCTCTAAGTAATAATGACATAGCTCCGAAGGGAGGTTAACATTACACTTAGTCTAGTGTATACCATTACTTAGAATCAATGTGAATCACTAAGTAACTCCACGGAAGCGTGGTCGTTCTCAATGATAAAACACATTTCATCTATCTTTAAGAAGTTTAACTTGTATTACCATGAATCAAACACCCTCCGAAGGGAGCAGGGCATATACACCAAGGCGAGGTGCTTAATCACACTACTTTAAACCGATAATGGAGGCCGTGAGATGCAACCCTTGTATCTCTCTCCCACTCGATGTTTTAAAGAAAATGTTTTTAATTATAAAACATGCATAATCTAATTACACATAGTCTTAGTACTTTTACATGTGAAAACACTTAGAAAAATTTCTAATTTTATTTCTTTCGATCGATCGAATGTGCCCCTCGATTGATCGAAAAATTAAAAAATTCGAACTTGACCTTCTGACTTGTTTGATTGATACTCGATTGACTTTCGATCGATCGAAAAACAAATTCGATCGATCGACCAGCAATCGAAAATTAATCTATTTAAAAAGTCTGATCACTGTCTCACTCGATCAATAGAATGCGATTTTCGATCGATCGAAAATCGCGAAACTCAAATTTCTAGAAATTTTCTAAGGTAATTTTCTTCGTGTTTTCTTGAACAAATAACTTTCAAACAAACGTGATGGTCAGAGAACGATATCAAAACTGAAATTCATTGATGCTAAAGTCTTAAAGATTAATTTAACATACTTAAATTCAAATTTAAACAACATCAATATCAGTTTTTATCAAATCATAGTTTCATCAACCATGCAGAAAATTAAATACACAATCTTCAAACAACATGAAACTATAAATTCTAATTCCAAAATTCATAAAACATGTTATACAATTCGAAATTGATGACCGCTCTGATACCATTTGATGGATTTAAAGATAAACGCAACAGAAAATTAAGTTTAAAACGGATCTACATCATTCAAAGTTGATAATGTGCTTTAAGTAAAATTTCAGAATTAGAGAACAAGTAAGCGTATCTTGAAACGGTGAATTTTAAAACCCGAAGATTAAAGCACTTAGAAATACTTTTAGTCTTTACTCCAATTCTACTAACGCCCAAGAAGTGTCGACTCTCAATTGGTTACAAAGGGATAATCAAAAGAGTGACTTACATTCTCATACACACCACCTTTCAATGATGTTTTTCTCACTTACAATTCTGTACGTTTTTCCCTTTTTATCAAACCAATTATCTAATTGGGCTGGCCTTTTGAGCCTTTCCAATTGGGTTTAAGTGTGTGACTTGGAGTATGACCAAAAGGGACCAATAAGACACTAGCTTCAATGGGCCTTGGGCTTTTCTGTCAACTCTTGACAAGTCCAAAGTTACCATTAACTATATTTAATACCACCGTATAAATATAGTTGCACTCTAGGCCTTACCTATAAATTATATCCTAAGACTTTATTATACATACAACCCCTTCATAAAATATTAGTAGTAATACAAAGTCATTAATGTAGACTGCCACTTTGGAAATTACTACATCTTAATCCTTGAGTACCCGGTTTAATTCTTTAATATTATTCATTATATATTTATAAAATCAAATTCCATAAATATATACTTTAGTCTTACTAAAGTGGTTAGACCTAACTCTCTGAATAACAAACTCATTAAACTTATCTCAAGGGAATACTTTATATCTCTGTTAAGAGATTATGAATTCCATATTGAGAATACATGTTCCATCAACACTAAATGTGGCTGCCCAACATACTGAGGTTTTAACCATTACCATAGATCTCACTCCTAATATATTAAAGCAACCTACACTTCATGATCAAGTCCATTATTCTCTCAGGATTAAAAGTTCAAGCAAATACAAGTCGTGAGATTTATTATTCATATGACAATCCTTAGAAAAATCATAAATCTCACAAAGATCCAGTTCAATATGTCTTAACACTTAAAATATATTAACACATCAACTAGAAGTCTCCACTTCCATGATCAAGACAAATCATTGTGCTTGATATGTTATAGTCTTCGCAAATGAAATGTCTAATTTCATCACTGACTACGAACTATAATTCTGAGTTTACAAAGAACTTGTGATTTATATCTTCTGTGACTTTTCACATAAATCACATACTATGCATCTCATGGACCAAAAAATAATGTCCGAATATTCATGTTATCATCACTTCAGATAACAATAAAACAAATTCATTAAGCACAATATTAAGTCATACATAATGTCATACACAATGTCAAGCTTAATATCATACATAGCATCATACAACAGGATTTAAGGACACTAATCCTAACATCTATATCATTTTTTTGCCTCTTCATAGGTGTAGGGATCCAATTTAGCCTCTTCTGAGATAGTTTCATAAGTTTCTCCCAAACCTATGAATCTTATAGGAGGCCGAACAATTCTCCCACTACGATGAGATACCAGTGTACTAAACATGTCATGAGTAGTATCTTGTGGTGTATCTAATACAGCCACATCATCCCTAGTTTCATTCATTAGTTGTTCATTTACAGGTTCATTCATTTCAACCAACACAACTCTACTTCTATGAATAAAATTATTCATATAGTCATTTTCCAAGAATTTAGCATTTGTATTAACAAAAACTTTGTTATCTTTACGACGATAGAATAAATAACCCATAGTTTTTTTTGGATAACCTACAAGCAAACACACTTCTGATTTTGGTTCCAATTTATCAAGCTTCCCTTTTAACACATGTGTAGGACAACCCCAAATGTGGAGATATTTCATACTAGGCTTACGCCCACTCCATAATTTCGTGGGTGTTTTGAGAACAAATTTTGACGGGACTAAATTCAAAAGATGTATTGCTGTATTTAAGGCATAACCCCAAAAAGAAATCGGTAAATTTGAGTAACTCATCATGGACCTAACCATTTCTAAAAGAGTCATATTCCTTCTTTCTGCTACACCATTCTGTTGGGGAGTTCCAGGTGCAGCCAATTGGGATACAATCCAATTTTGAGTTAAGTAATCCTTGAAAACCCCAAGAAGGTATTCACCACTATAATCAGATCGAATGGCTTTTTTGCGTTTACCCAATTGATTCTCTACTTTAGCCCTAAACTCTTTGAACTTTTCAAAAGTTTCGGACTTCCGTCTCATTAGGTACACATAACCATATCTTGAGTAATCAACGGTAAAAGTGATGAAATACTCATAACCTCCTTTTGCTTGGATTGACATAAGACCACATACATTAGAATGCACTAGCTCTAGCAAATCTTAAGCTCTTCTACCTTTTGCATTAAAAGGTCGTTTGGTCATTTTACCTGCCAAACAAGATTCACAAACTGGATATTCATCAAAGTCTATGGGCTCTAAGAGTCTATTTTTGATCAGTCTTTGAATCCTATTTGAATTAATATGACCTAAACGCAAGTGTCAAAGATATGCATCACTAGTAGAAGCAAACTTTCTCTTTAATGATTTTACATGAGAGTTATTATCTAATTCAGAATTATATAATTCGTGCTTATCAGGAGTTAAAATATAAAGACCATCCACAATATTGCCAGAACAGATAAACATTTTATCCTTCTTTATTACAACATTGTCTTTCAGGATAACAAAATATCCATGTTTACCTAAGTAAGTAGTAGAAATTAAATTCTTACGAACATTAGGTAGATACAAACAGTCTTCCAATACTAAAACTCTTGACTTAAAATATAAATTAAACACTCCAACAGCTACAACCGGAATCCTACTCCCATCAGCCAAAGTAAGAAACAGCTCCCCTTCTTTAAGCTTTCTAGTCTCTTGGAACCCCTGCAAGGAATTACAGATATGATTAGTACAACCTGAATCCTCACACTAGGAATTCGTGGGATTCTGTACCAAACATATTTCAAGAAGGAATGTATTATTCATACTTTTATTCTTGGCAGCCTTGAATATTGGACAATTTCTCTTCCAATTTCCAATGTCCTTTCTCACCACAATGGAAACACTTTCCTTTGATCTTCTTTCCTTTATCAGCAACCCCTAAGGTAATTTGTTTACCTTCTTACTTGGTAAAGTCCTTCTGCTTCTTCTTCTTCTTACCCTTGCCTTTCGACTTAGGTTGAGAAGTAGAACCTTCACCAACATTGGCTTTAACATTGGAAATACCAAGAATGTCTTCTGCCGCTACCAATTCATTCATTAATTCAGACAAAGTATAAATCTTTTTGTTCATATTATAGTAAGATTTGAATTCCTTGATTGATTCTAGTAGCGACTGGAGTATCATATCCATTTGAGATTCTCCATCAATATCAGCACCTAAAACTTCCAATGTATTTAGATTAGAAATCATTGTAAGATAATGCTTACTCACTGAAGTACCTTCAGTCATTTTAGTATTATAAATTTGTCTTTTGGTCTCTTGCCTTGCAGAACGGCCTTGCTCATCAAACATCTCCTTCAGACTTAGCATGATGTCTGAAACTAATTCTACATTCTGCATTTGATGCTGTAGAACATTTAAGATAGATGCTAAGATGTAGCACTTAGCCATCTCATTAGATTTCTACCAACGATCATATCGTTGTTTTTCCTCAGGAGGAGCATCTAATGAAGGAAAGCTGGGACATGGTTTAGTAAGAACATACTTATGCTCTTCAGCAGTAAGAACAATGTCCAAATTTCTTTTTCAGTCAACATAGTTGGATCCAATCAGTTTGTTTTGATTAAGAATAGTAACAAGTGGGCTAAATGATGCCATGTTCTAAATCTGAAAACAATAAACATAAATATAATCAATAAACTGGACATTATCTATTTAGCATATAAACATATAGTATGGAACCTTAATAAAACCATAATATAATATATGCAACGACAACTCAATCTCGCAATTAATATTCCTTGGAAGGAGGTCATACCAATCACTATGATTAGGTGAGAAACATTCTCATTATTAATGCTATCGTGGTAACTCTTACCAAACAAAAATAATTTGTCGTTTTTCCTTCAGCCTCTAAGTAATAATGACATAGCTCCGAAGGGAGATTAACATTACACTTAGTCTAGTATACACTATTGCCTAGAATCAATGTGAATAACCAAGTAACTCCGCGGAAGCGTGGTCATTCTCAATGTTAAAACACATTTCATCTATCTTTAAGAAGTTTATCCTGTAGTACCATGAATCAAACACCCTCCGAAGGGAGCAAGGCATATACGCCAAGACGAGGTGCTTAATCACACTACTTTAAACCGACAATGGAGGCCATGAGATGCAACCCTTGTATCTCTCTCTCACTAGATGTTTTAAAATAAAGGTTTTTAATTTTGAAACATGCATAATCTAATTACACATAGCCTTGCTATTTCTACATGTGAAAACACTTAGAAAAAATTCTGATATTCCTTCTTTCGATCGATCGAGTGTCCCCTCGATCGATCGAAAAAATTAAAGAATTCGATCTTGACCTCCTGACTTGTTCGATCGATACTCGATTGAATTTCAATCGATCAAAAAATAGATTCGATCGATCGACCAGCAATCGAAAATCAATCTATTTAAAAAGTTTGATCACTGTTTCACTCGATCGATCAAAAGTGATTTTTGATCGATCGAAAATCGCGAAACTCGAATTTTCAGAAAATTTTCTAAGGCAGTTTTCTTCATTTTTCATGAATAAACATTCAACATATAAACATTACAGACAGTGACTGATGTCAGAACTGAATTTTATTGATGCTATAGCCTTAAAATTCAATTTAATGTAAAATTTAAATTTAAATTTAAACATCATAACATCAATTTCAGTTTTCATCAAATCATAGTTTCAACAATATGCAGAAAATTAAAACATAATCTTCTAACAATATGAAACTATCATCTCTAATTCTAAAATTCATAAAACATGTTATACAATTCAAAATTGATGACCGCTCTGATACCATTTAATGTTAATAAATGTGAACACAGCGAAAAAATAATGGATCAACATCATTCGAAAATGACAACATGCGTTAAGTAAATTTCAGAATTTGAGAACAAGAGAGCGTACCATAAAACGGTGAATTTCAAAACTGAATATTGAAGCACTTAGGGATACTTTTAATCTTCACTCCAATTCCACTGACGCCCAAGAAGTGTGGACTCTCAATTGGTTACAAAGGGATGGTTAGATAGTGACATATACTCACTTCCACACCATTACAATGTTGTTTTTCTCACTCTCAAAAAACTGTACGTTTTTCCCTTTGTATCTAACCAATTATCTAATTGGGCTGGTCTTTTGGGCCTTTCCAATTGGGTTTAAGTGTGTGGCTTGGAGTGGGACCAAAAGGGACCAATAAGACACTAGCTCCAATGGGCTTTGGGCTTTTCTGTCAACTCTTGACAAGTCCAAAGTTACCATTAACTATATTTAATACCACTATATAAATATAATTGCACTCTAGGCCTTATCTATAAATTATATCTCAAGACTTTATTATACATGCAACCCCTTCGTAAAATATTCGTAGTAATACAAAGTCATTAATATAGACTGTCATTTTGTAAATTACTACATCTTAATCCTTGAGTACCCGGTTTAATCTTTTAATGTTATTCATTATATATTTATGAAATCCAATTTCATATATATATACTTTAGTCTTACTAAAGTGGTTAGGCCTAACTCTTTAAATAACAAACTCATTAAACTTATCTCAAGAGAATACTTTATATCTCCGTTAAGAGACTATAAATTCCATCTTGAGAATACATGTTCCATCAACACTAAATGTGGCTGCCTAACATACTAAGATTTTGACCATTACTATAGATCTCACTCCTGATATATTAAAACAACCTACACCTCATGATCAGGTCCATTATTCTCTCAGGATGAAGAGTTCATGCAAATACAAGTCGTGAGATTTATTATTCATATGACTGTCCTTAGGAAAATAATAAATCTCACAGCGGTCCAGTTCAATATGTCTTAACTCTTAAAACATATTAACACATCAACTAGAAGTCTCCACTTCTATGATCAAGATAAATCATCGTGGTTGATATGTTATAATCTTTGCAAATGAAATGCCCAATTTCATCACCGACTACGAACTATAATTCTAAGTTTACAAAGAACTTGTGATTTATATCTTCTGTGACTTTTCACATAAATCACATACTATGCATCTCATGGACTAAATGATAATGTCTGAATATTCATGTTACCATTATTTCAGATAATAATAAAACAAATTCATTAAACACAATATTAAGTCATACATAATGTCATACATAATGTCAAACTTAATATCATACATAACATCATACAATAGGATTTAAGGGCACTAATCTTAACAGTCTATACTGCGAAAATAGAGTTGGGGGCAGAGAGGGTCTCCCTCCTTATTAGCAGCAAAAACATCGATTTAAGAACCTATAACAGGTAAAAAACGAACATAAATAGTAGACGCGCATGCAAGCATCCTTGATAGAGGAGACCGACCTGCCTCTATTGATCCATAACTCCTATAGGCGAGGGAAGAACTGGGACCAGTAACTCTATTGTTGAAGGAATGCCCGATCTAGATAACTAGGACTATGTCGTGTCCTCACGAATGCCAAACTTCGGAACTAAGCTCAACTTGGAGCAAGATTTCACACTCGACAAAAGAGAAAGATAAAAACAAATTATTCAACTACCAGGGCATTAAGGAAGATCATGGGGAGTCATAAAGGGAAGTAGTTATATCTCCTAACTTGGGGGAAAGCCCCATTCGCCTAGCTATGACCGCGTAGTAAGATAATCCATTCTTTCCTTGCTTGCTCTAACCTTACTTCCTCTAACCCTACAAGAGAAAGAGAAAAGTAAAAAGCAGCGAAACTTCGAGTCCTTATTACACTAAAAGCACAGTAAGAAATTCAAATCTAAAGGAGAGAATGAAGAGGAACAACTAAGATGTTACGCTAGCCTTCTCACTCTTTATCCTCAAAAAGTGACAGTGAGAACCGATATATATATAAATCCACTGCACTTATCTGATGTGGAAAAGAGAATTGCAAGATTATTTGCTCTCTCTCCTACGTTCTTCGATAGCTGCCTAGCTTCCTGGAACTACAAGACGAGAAGTCGTTATGCTCATCCCTACTGATGCCTTGTTTCACATAAATAACAAGCGAAAGGCCGCATCGGAGATTCTGTTGTAAGAAGCACTTTAAGATAGATTGAATTGCTTGTCAACTACATAATAACTTAGCCCGCGGTACCTCACATCTATGTGCTTCGTGCGGGAATGGTAAGTAGCATTCTTGCTCAAGTCCATAGCACTCTGACTATCACAGAACATTACATACTCATCTTGCCTTACACCCAACTCTAGGAGAAATCTCTTCATCCATAGCATTTCCTTTGCAGCCTCTGTAGCTGCAATGGCCTCTGCCTTCCTTCCACCCCCACTCTGGCCAAGGAGAGGAAAAGAGGGATGAGTCTTCTCATCGAGTCTCCCAACAATGGACTCACTATCTCAATCAAGCTCTTTTATTGCATTCAAAGTATTAGTTCTCTTATCTGTTAATAGGCTGGCGTTATTTTCATCGATCAGTTGGCGCCGACATCTCAATGGCTGGGGACCACCTTACTCGTAATAGCCACTATGGCCTGCTTTTTTACTGCCAGCATTATCCTGTCTTTTTTCGTTTCAGTTATTCTCTGGATGTACTCGTCCGCCTTCTCGAGTCTCTAGACTTGCTTCCTAAAGCTCTGTGGCTACTTGCCTGTGATCAACTTCTTTACTTTTCATTTTCGAGCCTTTTCCTTTGCTGTTAGCTGTAGCATACTGTCTCAGTCAGCTAGCTTGACTTTATCTTATCATATTCTGGTGGTGTAAAGTTTTTTTTTCTCCAGACCACCACCGACAACCTTAGCTTATGTGACTTCGACTCTAGAAATAAGAGTCAAGCTGTGAACAATGAAGAATAAAAATACATATTGGGACGTCAGGGCTTAACCTCGTTTTCCCCTGTCATCCAATTCCTTCCTTTTGCTGGAAGCCTTCACTGGGTCGGCCCACCTACATACAACCAGATTGCCGATAGAAATTCGTAGATCTTGCCTACCGGTTGGTCATACAAGTGTGATTAATATAGAGAAGTGGTTTCCTTTGAATTTGACAAGGGTTCGACCACAACTGCTCTAGTCGTGTTACATAAGAAGGAAAGACTGAACAACTTACTTATGGAGGGACAACTCAAAGTTTCCTGACGGTATACCCATCTCCTACTATTCAACATTTTGGCTTAGGCTTTCTTTGGCTTTTCTACTCGTCTGGCATTCTGTTCTCCTTTGTCTTATTTTTTTTATTCAATCTTTCTTTGTTGTTATTACTTGAGTTGACTTAGAGTGTTGAAAATCTACTTTGTTATTAGCTTAGGTTGGGTTGAATTTCCAGTCTTCAGGCCTCAACATCGAAGTTCATCCTGAGGTCGACGTACGTAGTGACGTCTCTTGCTGGGCCTTTTGATAAGGAATGGTCGGTTTTTTAGTCTTAATCCAGCGACTGGCCTTTCTCCGAGCGATATCCGAATTATGGTTCGCTTAGCCAATTTAGCAGGATCTTATTCGACAACCTCACCCATAGCTTGAAGTTGATTTCGCTTTCTCCTTTTGGCTTTTGGACTGCCAACGAAAGCTGTCAGTTGTGGACCTTGACTTGGAAGACTAAGTAAGGGCAATACAAGGCAGAGTACCGACATTCCCTCATAGCTTCAGATGCCAGTTTAGAGGTTTTGAGAGGTTTCCCAGTTGCATTGGTTAGTAGATCCCCATCAATAGGAGCTGTTGATTCATCCTGCCTCTCTCCAATAGCTGACTAGTTTGGGTCTAAGCAGAGAAAGAATGATTTACAGTTCTGTGCCAAAAGAGATAGATGAACTACATAGACTAAGCTGCCTCCTCACCATGAGGATTTTTTCCATCTTTCATACTGACACCCGGATATGAAATTTACTGAACTACTTGAGCCTGCACCGATGTTCGTTCATCACAGTAATCATCAGAAAAGGAAAGGTTTGGGAGCTTATGCTTCCTCTACTCGTCATTGATCGAATGAACTAAAGGCCAGTCATTGTCCCACCCGATCTTGTTTGTTTATAAGTATAAAATATGGATTCTTTCATCCCCATTCCTCTCATCCCGGAAGGAACAAGCAAGAGACAATGCTAACTGGACGAGGAATTGAGCCGGGCTATATGTATGGAGTGGAGGGGGGGAAACCTCCATTCCAAAGACGTGGCCCACGCTCCTCATCAGGGCAAAAAAGAGCCGCTAGTAATAACGTTTGATTAATTCCTTTTTCTGCAATCCCACTTTGTTGTTGTTGGTACAAAACTGAAAGGTATATCCTTAGAGGTATCACCTTTTCCTTTTGAGAGTGATATAATGAGTCACAATCAAGGAGATATTTTTGTTATGATTCCCACATTCCAAATATTTAGTGACAAGAAATCGTGTGTGCATCTTTCATGGCAAGAGAAGCTCGATCATGCTTGTGCTAGAACGGGTACTGGAACTTCTAGTTTATGTGGTTTTGGGGTATTGAATTGGATTGCAAAAGAAAGCGAGACTCCTCTTAAGATTGATAGTAAGAGATTGCCGAACCAAAGTATTCCGCTTTTTTCACACCTTTTATGATGCATAGTATTTCCCATCTAAGGCAACCTTTATTCAATCTCCAGATCGTATTATAAGGTTACAAGATCCTCTTAAAGGGTCCTCTCGAATTTGATCCTTTTCTCTACTTGATGCGATCAACTACTCCTATATCACCGACATCAGGTTTGTACTCTTTTTATGCCTAATCTTGGGATTTGGTGGACCCTTGTACCCCATATACTTCTTTAATATAATTAGATCTGTTGTTCGATAAATCATTTGAATCTCCTATGTCCTCAGCCTTGCCCACCACATTCAAATGTACAGTTAGGACTGCCTATGCCTTGCCTATTTTGTGAAAACGGCGTTCCCAATCTTATTAGCAACCTTAAAGACTTTCACCCTAATATACCATCCTAACATTTCGATCCTTTAGAGATTAGGTCCCATCAAGGAGCAATATCCATGTCAATAATGATTGGGGCAATCTTCTTGAGTCTGGCACTGCCCTTGTATAATACATTATTTCTATTAGTTAACGAGTACGATGTTCCTCTTCCTTGATTTAGTAATCTTTTTTGAATAGAGGGTTTGCTTTCTGTTGTCTTGATTAAGGTTGTTTAGAGTGCAGATGGAAGTGTTGTCGAGGTCCGAGTGTAGTCTAGTCAATCTTGTTGGCTATATGAGCGAGAGATTCCCCGAGAAGTCTTTCAAAAAAGGAATGAGCGCTCTGCCCTAGCGAAGATGCACGGGAGAGATTCACCAAACTAAGGGCATATCCCGAATGACAACTCGACCGATTAAAGCCATCGATGAGCTAAACAGAGGATCCCTACTTAATACAAAACAGAACAGGAACTTCACTCATACTTAAATAATTCAATCGATGAACTCCTTGCTTCATCGATGCTCGAGGAAGCAAGAGTGGGATGAGTGCCAACTACAACTACTAATGCTAATGGAACCCCCTTTCTTACTCTGCAACTCTTGAACTAGAGGAAGGAAAGTGCTATACCCACCCACGAAAGAAGCAAGGACGGGAATCTTGTACTAATTAAGCGGGAAGACCGATCTATTTCATTAAAGGAAAAAGGGGATTCGCTGGCAGGAAAATATCAATAAATAGAAGGCCAAAAAGTAAAAGCCACTCATCAATTGCTTATGAAATGCGAATGAGCATGGGCAAGTTACATACTTTCCCGAAGCGGTAAATGAAAAATGAGATAAGAGATGTTAGCATTAGCGGAAGATTGATCCTATTATCTTACCCACTATCAAATGGTTGAGGATCTAACACTCAAGAGGTGATATGCTTAACCGTCAAGACAAAAGTTTACCGTGTTGGCAAATCCGGTCTCAAAAGCCGCCCAATTATCATATTTTCAGGCAACCACTAGTTTTCCCCCAGAGGACCTAGGAAAGTCTCGTTTTTTCTTAAGAAAGATGGTGCCTCTAAAAGGATGTCTTCCATTTAATCAACAGCCGAGGCCAAGACCAGAAGAGAGAGTCCTACCATCACGAGCGATTCAAGATAAAGAGATAGCAAGCCAAAAGGGCGACAGGAGATAATCGTTTGGATAGGAGATGTGGACGAGTTTTAGCCTAGCTCCTAGAAGAAGGAACTGGGACCTCATTGAGCACAAGATTTTAGCGGTTAATGGAAAGCACCAAACCCATACGTTGTCTTTCGTGCGAGGATCAAAGAGGCCGGATTTACCTTTATGAACCTCAACGCAAAATGGTCGGGTTCACTCCTCCTATTGCCTTTACCCAGCGGCAAGACGCTTAGTTTTGTCGGAAAGGGAATGCTTCTTCCCCTCTACTGTGCGGGTGCTAAGACTAGGCGAAGAATTTAATGAATCAGTTCACTTGACCAACCCGAGCCTTCGAGCCTCTAGTTCTTCTAATTTTGCTAACATCCTTCGATGACAGGCTGACCGAAGGAAGACGCACCAGAATCCTACTTCTATCTCATCAGAAGCAGGCACATAGGCTATAGAATATAGAATCCCACCTTCCACTATATAAGCTACTGTGCCTAATTTTTAGCTTTTTGGTCATAGCTTACCAGTTTTCAGAGCTCACTTTGCAGGTCAGAACTATCGGAAGACGAAAGAGAACTTATTTAGATGAAAAGTGTGCCAGTGCCATTACCCCAAAAAACCCTACATTAGCAGTTCGGGTGGAATCAGACATAAACCAAGTCCAAGAAGACCAAGGAGGCCTTGGGGAGAAGGTAGTGCACTAATTCTATCCTCCTTTCCTGCTACTAGGGAAGCGTGTGCTACTGCTACTACTTTTGCACCTGCTCCTCCTATTATAGTTGAATTAACTCCTACGCTTGGAACTTCTCTTTATTTACCGCATTTCTTCCTTCTGCAAGAGTCATGTTCACTGCTCCTGCACCTCCAACTCCAACAGGAATTTCCGCATCTCTATTCATATCTTCCTCATATGTAGTCTCTACGCTTGAAAAAAAGGCTTTTTAATCGCATCTAAAATGACAACAAATGTGTGCATTTCCCTATCAAAGCCCTTGAACTAACCTTTTAGGCACGAAGGGCATTCTGAGGATGTATTTCATCAGCCAGGCACCCATATATTGATTTGTTGAAAACAGCTCCTTCGTCTACCACGCCTATTTGTATTGCTACAATTATGCTTACCGATATGCAACTGACTAAACAGGATATATGGCCTAACAGGACGGCTTTGCTTAAGACCGGAATGCTACCCCCGCTCGAACTCCAGAACTAAACTCAAGTCATTGCTCATTCCCACTCATGCTTGCTAGCCTATGCTTGCTATAAAAATTCCCTTACCTACTAGACTTGTCTAAAAGAATAAAAGATGTACGAGCCACTCTTTCTCTTATATACGCTATTTGAAGATAGTGATTTGAATGCCTATCCCCTGCCTATGCGCTTGCCTTTACTACCTACCCTTACCTACCTACCTTGAACTACTACACTTGCATATACCTTTTCCTCTATCCAGTAGATAGCTTGAACTGGCATTGTGACTACAGATATATAGCCAATAGAAAGAAGTATTCCCAAGCTAGAGATGAGAGAAATGGAATTTACAGGCTTTTTCTACCAATGAACGGAGACCAGAAAGGGGAATAGAAAGATAAGCCTTAAGCGGTCAGACTAATTATGATCGATTTGCTAAACATTCAAGATTCGAGATGACCTGCTAAAAGAAGGAAGGGCGATAAAGAGAGGTGGAAGGAAGACAGCCTATAATGCATTCAAGTTTCAAGCTTCAAAATTTCAAGTCTCAAAATTCCAAAATTTCAATTTTCAAAATTCCAAATTTCAAATTTCAAATTTCAAATTTCAAATTTCAAATTTCAAATTTCAAATTTCAAATTTCAAATTTCAAATTTCAAATTTCAAGTCCCAAATTCCAAGTTTCAAATTTTGAGTTTCAAAAAATAAAAATCTTTTTCAAGGAACCACAAAAATCCATCAAGATTTTCTTGCTAATGTAAAATAATTCAAATTAAAAAGGAACCAATGGAAATCACACATCTCAAAAACAATGGAACCATAAAGCCCTCATCATTTAAAGACTAATCCCAAATTTTGACATTTTGTAGGTGACAGTCAAGTCAAGTTCAAAAGCCCTTTGATTGACATTCCAACAGCAAATCAAAGTTAAAAAGCCCTTTAATTGACATTCCAACAGCCAGATCAGAGTTGAAAGCCCTTTCATCGACATTCCAGCAGCCAAATCGAGGTTGAAAAGCCCCTTAGTCACCACAGCTCTGATTCTAAGGTTGAAAAGCCCATTGGTTCCCTTTCTTCAAGATCGAGGTTGAAAAGCCCCTTGGTCGCTATAGGTCAAGATTGAGGTTGAAAAGCCCCTTGGTCACCACAACTCCAGTTCCAAGGTTGAAAGGCCCCTTGGTTGCCTTTTCTTCAAGATCAAGGTTGAAAAGCCCCTTTAGTCATCATAGCTCCGATTCCAAGGTTGAAAAGCCCCTTGGTTGCCTTTTCTTCAAGATAGAGGTCGAAAAGCCTCTTGGTTGTCACAGCTCAAATTAAGGTTGAAAAGCCCCTTAGTCATCACAACTCCAGTTCCAAGGTTGAAAAGCCCCTTGGTTACTATCCATGTTCAAGATCAAGATTGAAAAGCCTCTCGGTCACCTTAATTATCAAGAATCATTTCAAAGATCATCAGCTATCAAATAGGTCAAGTATTTACAATTTTCATTTTTAAAAAAAAGGTAAAGCATTAGTTCTATGTTCCAAAGTTTTAGGATTAAGGACTAGATAATCTTTGAAAATTCAACCTCAATTAAATCATGGCCGCTAAAATTAGTGTCTTTGTTTTACATTAACATTCACTTTCCAAGCTCTGTCAATGAGGGGCATTCTATAGACACTTGATTTTGCACCCATGATTTAATTAAGGAAGATGACTAGAGTGACCAATCATATACCTAAAATTCATGATTGCATTACATGCATTAATTCATTCATTGCATATCATAAAAATGATCTTGAGGTTCTAACAGTTGTGATGGTATGCTCGATTTTCAAATCAGACCGTCAGATCGAAAGATATCGCATGATCAAGTTTGCACGGTCAGCATGCATTGTGTCTAGGTAGAGTTAACCACGCATGATTAATTTAAATTAATTCTGATTGGTTAAACAATTAAATTTAATTAAATAATTTTGTGATTGGTTGATAGTTAGTGTCAAAAATAGGATTGCTTGCATAAGGAATAAAGGGGTAATTGGATAACAATAAAATTATGGATAATCTAGACTTTATCAAGATCTATTTTAGAGTAATTATCTACAAGATAACTGTTGCTAAAAAGACATAAATTATCCAAAAAATAGTTTAAATTTTAGAATATGGATTAAAAGTGCGTCTAAGTGCAAGTCTCGGCTCAAGAAAACCTAAAAAATGAGTCCAAAACACACCCAAACTCAAAAGCGAGATTGGCACCCTTCAGCACTTTAGAGTGCCGAACGGCACTTTCAAAGTGCCAAATGGCACATATTAGGGTTTTGGCCCAACGGAATTCGGGTAAGTTAAAACACATCATTTTTCGATTTTTTAGCGATAAGGACGCGTCCCGATTTGTATTCTAATCATCTAAGCTATTTTTTCGAGTCTCCCAGCCTCTATAAATAGAGACTGGATCTTAAAATTCAACACACTTTTTTACACTCTCAGATTTCCTTTCTTTATGACTCCCCTTTCTGATATTCTCTCTCTTACATTAAAGAGGTTCTAGAGGCTTTAGTCTTAAGAATTTCTTTTTTGTAAGCAAGGATTTTTAGGTGTCAAAGACAATTGCATAAATTTCTTTGAACCCTAAAATATGCTCTCCAGAAAAAGAGTACATCATGCAAGAGGTAGCTTTTCTTTACTTCTTCTATCTCTTTTAATTTTATGATGCAAGAATAAATATGTGTTTAGTTTTGATTTTACAATGCTCATCTCATATGTTGTTGATATTTTCTTTATTAGTGTTTATGATGTTTTTATTGTTAAGATCTATTTTTTATTTCAAAAATCCACTTGTTATCATATCTTTTCTCAAATCAAAAACTGATTTGTATTTTCATTAGATGCAAATCTGAATTTTTTGTCAATTAAAAAACTGATTTGCATCATTATTAGATGCAGATCTGATTTTTTTTTTTTTTTTTAAAACAAAAAATTGGTTTGTATCTTCTTTAGATATAAATCTAAATTTTTTTTAAATCCAAAAAACTTATCTACATCTTCTTTAGATATAGATCTGATTTTTTTTTTTTAACAAAGTAGATTTTGAAATAAAAAAAAAAAGTCATGAGTGGTTTCGTTTATTTGTTTAATGCATGTAGCATAGGTTTATTTCATGAACAAAGTCCTCTTCTCAGAAAATCTTTTTCTTGTTTATTTACGCATATAAAAACAGATCTGATTTTTCCTATATACAAATCTAATTTTTTGTTATAAAACAGATCTGATTCTTTTTAATACAAACCAAAAACCAATTTTTCTAGTTTTCAAAAATAGATATGATTTTTTTTTTTAAAACCAAAAGACTTTGTTTTATTTAATAAACACAGATCTGAATTTTTTTCTCCAAAAACTTTTTTTTTTTACACGTACAAAAACAAATCTGATTTTTATAAACCAAATAAAAAAAATTTTATCACAACACAGATCTAAATTTTTTAACAAAGAAGAGGATGCATTCATAAATAGACTTATGTGATTTAGTTTTTCATGTGTGCAACATATCATTCATGTCATGCATAAAAGGGGTATATCGGTCATGAGAGTCTAGAAGACCAGACTCTGTCTGGGCAGAATGGGTGTTTAATACCTTCTCAGTCCGTAACCTAGCCTCTGAATTTAGTGTCTTTAGATAGGTAGACTTAGGCTTTATCTTTATTTATTTATTTTTTTTTGGTAGATTGTAACTAGGACAAAAAGCCATGTAATATTTGATTTTGTACTTTTTTACTCAATCAATGAGAATGGAACAATTCAGTCATGTAAAGTTGTATTTAATTTTTTTTTTCTTTTTTTTTTTTGTATAAAAAATAAGTGGCAACTCTACACCACTTACCCAAAAAAGAAAGGTGCCCTAAAAATGTACCTAAATCTCTTTTTTGAGAGCACCATGGAATTTTCCCGATCTCTCACACTTATATTTAGCCCTAACTCTTTTATGTCTCTTAGGTTGACGTGTGCACAAATTTATTGGATTGCATTGAGGTGGCATTGGAATGAAATATTAGATAAGTTCAGGTGAGAGACTTTGCAAGAATTATTGTATGATTCAAACCTCACATAAAATGGTTGTTATCTAAGAAATTTTCGTAAAAAAATTTCTTGTGTAATAGAAACTATATTTATCATTTGTATAATTCTATGTGAAATTCAATTTACATTTTTTTTATAATTATTAATTTACTGCTACATAAAAAATGTTATGTACCTTTTCTTGGTTTTAAAGGTAGTTAATATATTTTAAATTAGGATTAAACAAAAAAGGATAACTGCTGTAAATAAAATTTGTGAAAAAGAACAACGACACCGCCAAAAAGAAAAAAAAAATGTGGATGTGCACAACAACATCTGGAGCCTTTCCTTTTAACACACACAAACAAAAACAAAAACAAAAAATGTAAGCCTTTTAGTGTAAAAGGGAAAAAAAATGGTAGTTGCTAAATTTTAAATATAAGCTCTTTTTAACTATTTTTTATAGATATGTAGTACATGGCTAAATTTTGGGATTAAAACACTACATTTTAGGATTAAATGCAACTTGATAACTATCATAAATAAAAGAACAACAACAACACCACCAAAAAGAAAAATGTGGATGCACATCTGGAGCCTTTCCTTAACCCAAAAAAACTAAAACAACAAAAATTTTAGTCTTTTATCATAGAAGAAAAAAATGGTAGTTGCTAAATTTCAAATATAATCTCTTTTTAACTTTTTGTTATGGATGTGTAGTGCATGGCTAAATTTTAGGATTAAAACATTACATTTTAGAATTAAATACAACTTGATAACTGTCATAAATAAAAGAATAACAACACCACAAAAAAAAAAATGTGGATGCACATTTGGAGCCTTTCCTTAACAAAAAATAAAATAAAATAAAACAACAAAAATTTGAGTCTTTTACCATAAAAGAAAAAAAAATGGTAGTTGCTAAATTTTAAATATAAGCTCTTTTTAACTATTTGTTATGGATGTGTAATACAATACATGACTAAATTTTATGATTAAAACACTACATTTTAGGATTAAATACAACTTGATAACTATCATAAATAAAACTAGCCTTTGAGCATGTGCTCATGCGTGTGCTCAGAGGCTCTTCTATTTTTTTGGAAAAAAGTTACTAATTTGCATCTATTATAATTTGGGATTACTACATTTTCCTATCACCAAAAAAAAAAAAAAAAAAACCTAGGGGTGTGATGAGTATTATGTGTTTGCAGGTGAAATAATTTTTCATCACATCCCTAGGTTTTTTTATGATTGGGAAATATAGTAATCCCAAATTATAATTGATGCAAATTATTAACGTTTTCCTCCCAAAAAATAGAAAAGCCTTTGAGCACACGTGTGAGTGCGTGCTCAGAGACTTGTGTGTGTGCTCAGAGGCTTATGTGTGTGTGTGTGTATATATATATACAGACACACACTAGCCTCATCACACATACGGTGTGCAAGGGAGCTGAGAAATAGCTACAACCAACCGAAGCCGAGAAACCGCATTGCACCTGAAGCCGACTGCAGGAGCTGAGGCCGGCAAGCAGAGACTAGTGGTCTTTCCGACACCAGTGCGATGATGCAATCGGAAATCAATTTCGATTGTCGATATTATATATATATATATATACACACACATACACACACTAGCCTCATCACATATAGGGGTATGCAAGGAAGCTGAGAAACCACTACAACTGACCGGAGTCGAGAAACCACACTGCACCTGAAGCCGACCGCAAGAGCCAAGGTCGACAAACGGAGACTAGTGATCTTTTTGACGCCGATGCGGTGATGCAATCAAAAATCAATTCTGATTACCGATATTATATATATATATATGCACACACACACTAGCCTCATCACACGTAAGGGTGTGCAAGGGAGCCGAGAAATCACTACAACTGATAGGAGCTGAGAAACCGCACCACACCTGAAGCCAACTGCAGGAGCTGAGGCCAACAAGCGAAGACTAATGGTCTTTCTGATGCTAGTGCGGTGATGCAATCAAAAATCAATTTTGATTATCGATATTTGTACCAAACCGATATGTTAATGCTCTAGTCCAGTTCTATAAGATGATGATGCAATGAATCTATGATTCCTATATCCTAATATATGACTTAATGAAATGAAACATTTCAATTTAACAGGGCTATTTAAAAATAAATAAATAAATAAAACAATAAAATGACGTCATTTTAGTTTAGGGTTACAAATTTTAACAAGCATATAAATTGTTCTTTTCACATAAACTACCTCAGAACTCTCTCACCTCTCTGCTACTGCAACATTGAAGTTGTTGCTCAGTGCTCACCCCCTACCAGTCCGCTGCAACACCGCCGGTGAGTTTCATAGTAAAAAACAATTAATTCGTTTCTTCTCTCTCTCTGTACTCTAAGTCCACAAGTACTAACATCTTTTTTTTTTTTTTCCAGCAATTTGATTTTGAGGGAAACTAAGAGAGCTATCACTCTTCAATCATTCACAGAGAGAGTTTTGAGCTCTTTTGCTTTCTGGGATTTTAAGGGTTTCTGCTGTTGGAGGCTATCACCTTTTGATAAGGTTGAAATGATACGTGAGGCCTATGAACCTTACGTTTGTGGCTTGTACTAATATGGGAGTTTCTAGTACATTTGGGTCTTTTTTTTTCTTTTTCTTTTCTTTTCCTTTTTTTTTTTCTTTTTTATTGGATAAGAGTTTTCTAAAAATTCGTGATTTTTTTTTTTACTTTTTTTTTTTTTTGGTAATTTGAGAAAGAGTCCTAAACTTGTGAGCAAGTTTGTGTTTGGTATATTCTTTTGACTTAGGGGTTTTGAGCTACTTTGTGGAACTACTGTGGTACTGCCATACTACCTATTAGGCATTGGCTTTTGTTTATTTTTTATAGTATATGTTCATTGTAAAGCATTTCTTTGGTCAAAAAATTTATTTATTTTATTTATTTTTACATGGAAGTCGATATTGATTTTATTTGCATTACATTCTGTTGTTTAGGTTTTGCCTCTCTATTGAGTTAATATATATTGAGATTGAGTAATGTATATTGTTAGTGTCTGATTGAGTAATGAGTAATTATGGTATAAGTATGAGTTGGAATATGCTTTTGTGTGCTGGCCGAATGTAAAAAAATATTATTTGGCATTTTTACTTTTTTTTTTTAATTTGACTTTTCTTTTGCTTCTGTTTTATGCATGACTAGATTTTTGATGGCTTGCTAAATTAAAAAAAAAAAAAAAAAAAAAGTTTGTATTTACTTGAAATCTTGAACAAGTTGATATGTTGATATTGGGCTTGAAAGCCCAATTTTTATTATTAAAAAAATACTTTTTTTTTTAATATTTCAAACCGACAAGACCGACTAAACCGACCACAAAAAACCACACCGCTATAGGTCGGAAAACTGACTCTAGATGGTGTGCATCGGTTCCAATTATGAAAAAACCGATCTCTATCGGTTCAGTAATAAATTTGGAAAAAAACCGTACCAATCGAACCGCGCATACCCCTAATCACATGCACTCCGCATGTGTAGTGAGGCTTTTTTTTTTTAATTTTTTTTTAATTTTGAGTTTAATGTAATTTTTCAATTTAAATTTATTTATTGTTAGTGAGGTTACATAAGGAAAAAAAAAATTAAGAAACTAAAATTTAGAATTTGAAATGGAGTAAACTATTGGTTTAGTGTGCTAATTTTTTTAAAAAAAGTTTATCTGGTAGTTTTTTTTTTTTTTTTTTTTAATTTGGTTGAATTACAATTTTAACTCCATTTTTTATATTTTAAGAATAAGGATTATCTAACTAGATTAGGGGTATTTTTGACATTTCTTGAAATCATAACTAACTTTCTGAATCTTCTTCATATATATATATATATATATATATATATATCCCTCACGTGCATACTCAAAGACTCTTCTATTTTTTGGGGGAAAATATTAATAATTTGCATCTATTCTAATTTGGGATTATTACATTTTCCAATTACAAAAAAAAAACCTAGGGGTGTGATAAAAAATTATTTCACTTGCAAACACATAATACTTATCACACCCCTAGGTTATTTTTTTGTGATTGAGAAAATTAATAATTTCAAATTATAATAGATGTAAATTATTAACTTTTTTTTCAAAAAAATAAAAGAGCCTCTGAGCACGCACGTGCTTAGAGGCTAGTTTTATTTATGATAGTTATCAAGTTGTATTTAATCCTAAAATGTAGTGTTTTGATCCTCCTAAAATTTAGCTATGTCTTGTATTACACATCCATTACAAAAAGTTAAAAAGAGCTTATATTTAAAATTTAGCAACTGCCATATTTTATTTCTTTTATGGTAAAAGACTCAAATTTTTGTTATTTTAGTTTTTTTTTTTTGGTAGGGTTGTTGTTCTTTTATTTATGACAGTTATCAAGTTGTATTTAATCCTAAAATGTAGTGTGTTTTAATCCTAAAATTCAGCCATGTACTACACATCCATAACAAAAAGTTAAAGAGAGCTTATATTTAAAATTTAGCAACTACCTTTTTTTTTTTTTTTCTTTTAAGATAAAAGACTCAAATTTTTGTTGTTTTAGTTTTTTTTTTTTTTTTTGGTAAAGGAAAGGCTCCAGATGTGCATCCATATTTTTTTTTCCTTTTGGTGGTGTTGTTGTTGTTCTTTTATTTATGACAATTATCAAGTTGCATTTAATCCTAAAATGTAATGTTTTAATCCTTAAATTTAGCCATGTACTACATATCCATAACAAAAAGTTAAAAAGAGCTTATATTTAAAATTTAGCAACTACCATTTTTTTTTCTTTTACACTAAAAGGCTGATAAAATTTTTTTTTTTTTTTCTGTCTTAAAGGAAAGGCTACAAATGCTGCTGCGTGCATCCACATTTTTTCTTTTTGGTGGTGTTATTGTTGTTCTTTTTTCACAAATTTTATTTATGACAATTATCCTTTTTTGTTTAATCCTAATTTAAAATTTATTAACTACCTTTAAAATCGAGAAAAGGTACATAACATTTTTTATGGAGTCGTAAATTAATAATTATAAAAAAAATATATAAATTGAATTTCACATAGAATTATACAAATGATAAATATAGTTTTTGTTACAAAAGAAAATTTTTTTACAACAATTTCTTCGATAATAACCATTTCATGTGAGGTTTGAATCGTACAATAATTCTTATAAAGTCTCTCACCCGAACTTATATAATATTTCATTCCAATGCTTCCTCAATGCAATCCAATAAATTTGCGCATACGTCAACCTAAGAGACATAAAAGAGTTAGGGCTAAATATAAGATTATCATTATTTTGAATAAACCAAGTATTTTAAATTTGTATAGTAAAAGTATTTTAAATTAAATTTCAATTAATCAACAATGATGGGAAAATAGATGAGAGAGTAGGTTATTGGATTAAATAGGGAAACCAATTACCGATACATTTTGAATGAGAAATTAATTTTTTTAGGATATTGGGAAACAAAGTAGCATGTAATACCCCCTAAAAAAAGTAGTGTATATTACTATATAAAAAAATAAAAATAAAAAACCAAAAAAAGAGTTTGTGATAATAATAACAATTACCATATAATAGTTGCGTAAATTAGAGATAAGAGTTTGTGATAATAGTAGCATAAATTACTATATAATAAATTTTTAAAAAAAATAATAATAGTAACAAAGAGAAATCCAAAAGAAGTTGTTAAGGACATATTTTATGTAATTGGCTAATCCTTTGACAAAATGCACTTTATTTGTAATTTAATAGATTAAGGATGGGTTTAGTACTTCAAGAAATAAGAGTTCAAGTCAAGTATTAAATTCATGAAGATTGGATCAAGAAATAAGTGAAAAAAAGTTGTTCATTAAATCTCGACAGATACCTCAACAGAAACAATATCTATTGAGATTTAAGAACAAAACTCGATAGAAACTCAATAGAAGCTGAATCTGTCGAGATCTACGAAATTAGAATTTCCAGATCTGATTTTTGGCCCTAGCTGACATGTATGTGTAGGGTTTCTTATCTCACAGCCCTAGACATATAGAAGACTTGTTTTAAAGGTCGTTATATTTGGAGAACACATGCAGAAAGTGACCTAATTCCTTATTCTCTCTATACGAAGTTACTGCATCTTTTGTGTCTTAGGGTTTTGTAATCAAATACTTCTTGATCTTCATTATTGATGAAGTGAAGAACTTTACAGCCAACAACATCTTCAAGTTGCTGGAGTTAGTCACATACTGGGATCTGTACAAAAAAGTGGTGTTCATATATTAAAGAGCTCAAATGTTCTGAAGTGGTAGAAGGTTTCTGCTGTAAGTTCATCTACGGAGATTGTAGAATCTAGGGACAAAGGTTTTGTACTAAATTTGAAACTTCTCTTTACTATAGTGATTTGCTTTTCGGGAAGGTTTCTCCCCAAATTTTTTACTATGAAACTAGTTTGTTTCATTGGTTTTCCTAGGTCATCATATCTTGTCTTATTTACTATTCCGCTGTGCATGATATTAATGTTTGTTTGTTTTAACAAGATTTATTCATAATAAATCTAATTAATAACTTAAGTTTAAAATTTATTAACTCTATCAACTAGGATCTAAATTTTTCAACAAGTGGTATCAGAGCAGGTTCACTCTGATTAGATTAATTTCCTAAGTGTGATCTTTGACCCCGTTGTCATGGATCGTAGACAATTTCTTTTGATTTCTCGTTTATTTGATAGCATTAATTATGCGTACTGAAAAGTTCGTATGAAAGTTTTTTTGCAAGCTCTAAGTGAAAAAGTATGGAAAGCTATTGAAGTTGGCTAGATTAAGCCAAAGGAAGCATCTGTGGATTAGGAAGAAGTAACAATTAAAGCAGTAAATTTCAACAGTTGGGTCTTGAATGCTTTGTTTAGTAGAGTGACCAATGAGTAATTTAAGAAAATATCATCCATGGAAGTTGCCAAGGAAGCATGGATTATTCTTGAGACCACTTATGAAGGTACCAAGGCAGTAAAGACTGTGAAGTTTCAAAAACTCACTAATAGTTTTGAAGAAATAAGGATGAAAGAGGATAAAACCTTTAATGAGTTCTATGCTAAACTCAAGGATATTGTGAATTTTGCCTTTAACCTTGGAAAATCTATAGCGAAATCCAAAATTGTTAGGAAAATCCTTAAGTCTGTACTTGAAAGATTTCATGCCAAGATCACTGCTATTGAAGAAGTGAAGGACATTGATCAATTTTCTTTGACTGAGCTTGTAGGGAACCTTGAAACCTGTAAGATGGGATTAGGTTTAATGGAAAATTATGAAAATGGTAGAAACTTGGCTGTTAAGGGTATAGAGGAAAAGATTGATGACTTTGAAGATGAAGATAAAAGCGAAGATCAAGATGAAGATGAGGATACGGATCTAACCTTCATAGCTAATGAGATTAACAAACTTCTTCAATATAGGAAAAATGATAAGGACAAACCTCCTAGAGAATCTAAATCCTATAGGAATGGTAAGAGTGAGAAACCCCTTATCTAGTGCCATGAGTGTAAATGTTTTGATCATTTAAGGATAGAGTGCCCAAACTACCCTATGAAGGAAAAAATCAAGAAGTCAAAAGATAAAGGGTTGGTTGCTACCTTGAGTGATATTGAGAATGACTCTTCTAATGAGTATGTGAATAAATGTTGTCACTTTATGGCTTTTGCTGTCACAACTGATAAGGTGATTGTGGAGAGTGCTAGTGACAGTGAAGATTCTTTTGATGATGATGTACCCAAGAAGTTGAACATTCAGGAAGCCTATGATAAGCTATGCACTAAGTTTATAAAATCTGAAAATACTTTATATCTTCCTAAAAAAAAGCTTAATGAGGTCAAAATTGAAAAAATCTGATCTATTAGTCAAATTAGATAAGACTATAAGGTTGATTGAAACTCTTGTTGTGGAGAACACCTCATTAGATGATAAGGTCAAGAATCTTGAAGTAGAGTTTAGTCAAGCTATAACTCAAATAAAAAGGATGTCTAGTGCAAAGCTTGATAAGGTCTTAAGTGCTCAAAAGCCTAATTCTGATAAGATTGGCTTAGGATATGTTGATTCCTCCGATCCCTCCTCTTCCACGACTTCTGAATCAAAGACTATCTTTGTGCTCCAATCTAAGAAATGTGATAAAGGTATGAAATCTATAACTGATTTGTTTAATTCTAAATCCTTTGTTAGACTTCACTCTAAGAAGTCTAGTAGTCCTAAAACTGCTCATATTTGTCACCATTATGGTGTTTCTGGATACATTCATCTTAATTGCTTCAAGTTGTATCCTTATAAGCAAATGTCCAAACAGTTACAGATACCCTCTCAAGGTTCAACACATTTGTTTGGAGAGTTATTAAAAACTTTGAGCTTTTTAACTCAATTTCAAGATAATTCTAATTTTTCTGTCTTTTAGTAGACTGTTGAAAAATTACATGTTTGTATTGCATACAAAACATACGCAGCAAAAATTAATAGCTCTACTTCATTCGCAATTGATAACATGTATTATATAAATTTCAGAATATAAGAATAAGAAAGTGTATTTTGGTGCAGTGAAATTCAAAACAAAAAATTAGAAGTACTTGAGAACACTTTTAATCTTCACTCCAGTTCCACTTGATGCCTAAAAAATATGGTCTCTCAATTAGTTTATATATATTTGCTCAAGGGAGAATTAGAGAGTGTCTAACACTCACATACAAACCATATTATTCTTTTACAAAATTCTATATGTTTCTCCCCTTAAAACTGATTATCTAATTGGGTTAACCTCTTGAGCAATTCTAATTGGGCTTTAGTATGCAACTTGGAGTGAGACCAAAAGGGAACAAATAAGACACTAGCTCTAATAGGTCTTGAACTTTTCTATCAAATCTTAACAAGTCCAAAATTACCATTAATTATATTTAATACTACTATATAAATATAATTGCACTATAAACCTTATTAATAAATTTTATCCCAAGACTTTATTGTACATGCAGCCCCTTCATAAAATATTCATAGTAATACAAAATCATAAATGTAGACTGCCACTTTGAAAATTATTACATCTTAATCCTTAAGTACTTGGTTTAATTCTTTAAGTTATTCATCATATATTTATGAAATCCAATTTCATAAATATATGATTTAGTAACTTCTTATTAAAGTAGTTAGACCTAACATTCTGAATAACCAAACTCATTAAACTTATCTTGATGGAATATTTTATATTTTCGTTAATAGATTATGAATTCCATTTTGAGAATATATGTTCCATCAACACTAAATTTGGCTACCTAATATATTCTAATTTTGATTGTAACTTTAGATCTCACTTCTGATATATCAAAATAACATACACTTCATAATCAGGTCCATTATTCTCTTAGAATTAAGAGTTCATGTAAATAGAAGTCGTGAGATTTATTATTCACTTGACAGTCGTTAGGAGAATAATAAATTTCACAACGCTCTAGTTCAATATGTCTTAACTCTTAAAACATATCAACATATCAACTAGAAGTCTCTACTTTTATGATCAAGACAAATCATCTTAATTGATATGTTATAGTCTTCGCAAATAAAATACCTAATTTCATCACCGACTATGAACTAAAATTCTAAGTTTACAAAGAACTTGTGATTTATATCTTCTGTAATAAAATCACACAAATTACATACTATTCATCTCATGGACTATATGATAATGTCTAAATATTCATATTATCATTATTTTAGATAATAATAAAACAATTTTATTAATTACAACATTAAGTCATACATAATGTTATACATAGCATTATACAATAGTGTTAAATTCTAAATATTTATGAATTTATGTATTTAGAACTTTAATTTGTAATGTTGGCAAATCATGATCAAAACAGGTTATTTAGTCTTGTTTAGACTTGTTCAAAATTGTGCGTTTATGTAAAGTTGGAATCGAGTAGCTGCAGAAAGTATTAGTGATTTTCGGCCTGACTCGATCAATCAAAGGTTAGGCTTGATCAATCGAATATCGGGCAGAACATTTTTTCTGCAGAATTTTTAACTCAGCCCAAGCTCATTAAGGATTAGGGTTTCAGATCTAATTCTCTTAGTATATAAAGAAAACCCTAGCCACGTTTTGGAGTGCAGTCTGAGTTGCTTTGGTTGTATTGTTGCTCATATTTTGTAGTTTGTGTGAATCACTTGTGAGATCCTTAAGGTACTTTTCTTCACATAAATTTAGGATTTTCAAGGTAGAGATATTATCAACACCTTGATGATCAACTCAGTTACTGCCATTGGAGCTTAAAGAAACACAAGTGAGAGTGCTTGCATCTTGTGGAGAATCCAAGAAAGAAGGAATCTGTAAATTCGGAATTTGCACGTGGTCGTGTCAGTAAATTCTATTGGTGGGTAGCATTAGGAAGTCAAGTGTGGGTGCTTGTAAGTCCTTTTGTATGAACTTTGATTCTTTCATATAGTAGATTCAAGTTTACCTTGAGGATAATTAGGTTAAATTCTCCCCTGGTTTTTTACCTATTTGGTTTGTCTGAGTGATCATATCTTTGTTTTCTTTTTATTTCTGCTGCTTTATATCTTGATATGATTATTTGATTGTGTTAATCTAAATTTGTATAATTTGACTAAATTAATCACTTGATTAATAAACTAGATTAATCCAATTGTTGTGTTTTAAAGGAGTTTAAAAACCTAACAAATAGGATTTAAGGGCACTAATCCTAACATAGACATACTAGGACACGTGCCTTTTCATTTTCATGGTCAAATACTCATGTTGTGTGGGTGAGAAAGGAGTCAAAGACTTAATTGTCATTTCTATCAGTCCTCTACTTTAATTCTTTCTATTTAAAGTAGGACTCTCTTTGCTTGATTTCTTATCTGCTTTTAGAATCGTGCTTTCATGCATCTGCATCTTTCTTTCATGCTTTCACATTTTCATGTTGTTTGTCTATTTTTATTTGGTTGTTTAGTCTTTATTTTTGTTTGTTTTTCAAAATAAAAAGAGAAAAATCAGGAAAAAAAATACAAAAATAGTGTATGTTTGTGTATGTTGATACTTGTGTACCTTTGATAGCCATTGAAACGAAGTTTCTAAATTTTGTATCTTTTGTAACTTAGATGAACATCTTAATGCACAACTAAACAAGTGAGTTTTATGGCTCATGGTTGTGATAAGTACGATTAAGATTGTCTTTTATATCTCATACTCATATCACTCTTTTTAATGGGAATTACTAGAAAATCATAAAAGAAATGCATAAATAATCATCTCACCACTAAAGTCTGCCAATCATGTATAACATCTGTGTGTTTCGACATAACAAAATTGTGATATTTTGGCTTATATAATTGGGTATTTCTTTTCTTTTTTATATGTTCATGTATGCTATACTTAAAAAAAAATATGCAAAGAAAAATAAAAGCAAAAAGAATCAAAATATTTTTAATATGGTTACAAGCGTATTTCTAGGAGATGTGAAAGTTATAAGATGTACCTCGAAGATGATAGTCTCCATCAAACAGTTATGATTGTGTGTGAGTGTATTTGATTTTCTCATGTCTCAAATCTTCATAATATGAGACACTTATGTATTCTTGCTTTGTTTCACACACAACACGCAAATTCTTTACTACTCTTGATACATGTGCATGTACAATATGATTTGGCCATCACAAATGATACGTGTGTTAATATATGATTGCTAAACTGTCTTAACTTATTTTTGAAAAACAAAATTGGTTAGACTTATTCAGTATGTATATATGTCTTTTGATCTAAAAAATGCTTTGCATCTAGATTTGAGCTTTGTTTGAGTGCTTAACATGCTGCTTGGATGCTTGTTTGAGTAGCTATCTTATTGCATTCATCTTGTGTGTTTTTCCTCCCTTGAAAAACCTTGCTTCTGTCTTCTTGACAACTGCTCGATACCTTCTCGACAACATTTCGATAGTAGCTCAACACAAGTTTCTTCCATCGAGATTTCTAGATTTAACCTTGATAGCTTCTCGACAGCTAGGTCGATCCATCGAGCCAAATTTTTGTGCTCTCTATCTACTTAATACATTCCCGACAGATTCTTAATCCATCAAGATTTCTGGGTAGCTTTTCGATAGATTCTCGACACATATCTCAATCTATCGAAATAATTTTATATGCTCTCTACCAGCTCGATAGTAGCTTGACAGCTTTTTGATTAGTCGAGACCCTATTACATGAATTATTTTGCACATGTTTTGGATCTTTCTATTATCATGTCATCCTTGTGTCCCTTGATCATCTTAGCTCATCTTTATGTTTCTTGAGTAAAACTTAATAGTTTCTTGTACCTTTTGTTAATCATGAAAAAAAAAAGAAGAAAATATGATTTCTTTTTAAGATTCTACATGTTAGGAGTAGAAATACATGTCTTTGTAAAGGGGAGTTATGTTTCATCTTGTTAGGGGGAGTGCTTAACTCCTTATTGTTTTAGGAGCTTCTTTTAGCTTTTTATATATCGGTCTTATGACCATTTTTATATACATTGTACTTATCTTTAATATATATATGATGTATATCTTCTTCACCTATCTTTACATATGCTGTTTCTTATCTATCTTTATATGCATGTTTCTTTTTGTATGTAATTTTTATTTCTATTTTACATATAATGCCTTGATGAGTTTTGTTTAAGTGTTTTAGAAAGACAAATTGTGAAAGTCTATCATACCGTGAACTCTTTTCTTACAAAGTTTTTTAAGATTTTGTAGTAGGGATAGATTTATTTTTGTTAGGACATATGTGGTTTAACTTGTTAAAGAACATTTGTCATTCTTTTATGTAATTGGCTAATCCTTTGACAAAATGCACTCAACTTGTAATTGGGTAGTTCTAGATATTTTTAATACTTCAAGAAATAAGATTTCAAAATCAAGTGTTGAAGTCATTAGGTCTGTCCAAGAAATAAGCTGAAGAAGTGCACATTCATTAAAGCTCGACACCTGCTTGATAGTTTCTCGACACCTTACTATCTGTCGAGATTTATAAAATCAGATTTTTTGATCTAATTTTTTGGGATTCTTGAATATGTTTTTTGGCCTTCTTTTCTTCTAACCCTAAACATATAAAAAGATTTTTTTAAAGGGTCGTCAAAGAGTTCACAAGTTGCACAAGTATTGAGTAAACTCTATTCAGGCAAATTGTGACCGAGACAAAATTTTGCCCTAGTTCATCCCTTCTGAAGAAGTTGTTGTGAATGTGCACCTTTGGGTTTTGTAACCAAACATCTTCTTAATCTTCATTGTGGATGAACTAAAGAATTTTGTAGCCAACAACTCTTTCTAATTGGTGATTGAAGTCGCGTACTGGGATCCACGTAATTGGTTAGACACGTACTTGATAGGGATGGCAAAATGTACCCGACCCGCGGGTACCCGGCCCGGCCCGGCCCGACCCTAATGGGTCAGGTTTTACCCGACCCGTTTAACATTAGGGTCGGGTCTGGGTTTTCATTAAAAAACCCGAAGCGGGTTCGGGTCGGGTCCGGGTATTAGGCATACCCGGCCCGACCCGACCCGTATATAATATTTAAAAAAAAAAAAAAAACCCTAAGTATAAATAGTTATTTTTCACCATCAGACCCATTCTCTAACCCTCTCATTCTCTCCCAAGCTGCCTCCATTCTCTCCCTCACCCTCACCTTCGCTCTCACTCTCACTCCACTAGCAGTCTTACTTCACCGGCGCCATTGCTGATTGCACCTCACCTCACCAGCGTCGCTCCGTTCTTCACCTCGCCAGGACGAGCCCCAAATCACCAAATCGCCAGGTCTTTCCTCCCTCCCTGACGCCGCTGCTCTTCCCCACCTCGCCAGGCCCTGCTCCACCTCACAAGGCCGCAACTCTCTCATCTCCCTCACCTCGTTGGGCTTTTGCAATTAAAATCGTTCTTTTTTTTTTTTTTTTTTTTAAAGGATGAAAATCGTTCTTTTTGTTCAAAGAATCAAATTTGTAATATTTAGTTTTAGTGCTATTTTGGTTGAATAGGATCGGCTTGTTTGATTTGATTTTGTAGGGTCTTATTATTCAGACCTAGGGTTTGTATGTTAGTTCTTGTTTTTACTTTTGATGTGGGAAAATAATGTAATGAAAAAAAAAGGGTTTCTGATCTGTTGGTTGCTGGAAAATAATGGGTTTTCTTGTGTTCTTTTACCTCCTGTTTGGTTGCTGAGAAAATCGCTTTTTTTTTTTTTTTTTTTTGATTGGGCCACAGAATGGGCCTTGAAGTACCACGGCCCAACGGGGCCCGTGGAGCCCACGGGGCCCGGTGGGAGCGGGTTCGGGCTTCGGGAAAAAAATCCGTTAAGTAAACGGGCCGGGTTCGGGCCGTGGGTCTTGACCCGCGGGTCGGGTCCGGGTATGAAAAAACCCGGCCCGAACCCGACCCGTTGCCATTCCTAGTACTTGAGAGCCGTGCATTGAAAAGGGGAACTGTTACTACAGAACAAGTCCAATTGGGTATTAAGGTAAGGGTTCAACTATAGGTTGGTAAGGTACTTGAGATTCCTTTACTTGTAACTGCTTGTTGTGATAATAGTGGAGTTTCGGGAGTGGTATCTGAAAATCACTTGGTGGGGTTTTGTCGTTAGGTTTTTTCTCATTCATAAACAAATCACTGTATCATTTATTTTCCGCTGCTTAATTAGGTTATTGGTGATTTGTTTGTGCTACTACGCATTTGCATGTTAAATTGATTAATTAATAACTTAGCTAATTAATTAATTGGTTTAATCACAAGAGGTCAATACGTTTGTGGCCTATCAATTTTGTAATAAAACAAATGGTTATAAGTTAAGTAATTTAAGACTTCTCTCATGATTAGTTGTTCATTTTGTCACGAATTGCCAAAATGGGAGATTGTTAAGGACATATTTTATGTAATTGACAAGTGTTTTGATAAAATGTACTTTACCTGTAATTGTGTAAATCTAGGATGGGTTTAGTACTTCAAGAAATAAGAGTTCAAGTCAAATATTAAAGTCATGAAGATTTGACCAAGAAACAAGTGAAGAAAAATTATTTATTAAAATTCGACAAATACCTCGACAGAAATAGTATCTATCGAGATTTAAGAATGAAGCTCGATAGAAGTTAAATCTGTTGAGATCTACGAAATCAGAATTTTCAAATCTGATTTTTGGCCCTAGCTAACATGTATGTAGGGTTTTTTTTTTTTTTTTTTTTTTTCACAACTTTAGACATATATAAAACTTATTTTAAAAGCCATTATACATGGAAAACATATGCAGAAAGTGACCTAGTGTCCTATTCTCTCTACAAGAAGTTACTGCGTCTTTTGCACATAAGAGTTTTGTAACCAAGTACTTCTTGATCTTTATTGTTGATAAAGTGAAGAACTTTGTAGCCAATAACATCTTTAAGTTGTTGGAGTTAGTCACGTACTGGGATCTGTGCAAAATGGTAGCGTTCATATATTGAAGAGTTTAGAGGTTTTGAAGCAGTTAAGGATTTCTGCTGTAAGTTCATCTATAGAGATTATAAAGTCTAGGGACACATGTTTTGTGCTAGATCTGAAATTTCTCTTTACTATAGTGATTTACTTTTTAGGAAGGTTTTCCCTCAGGTTTTTTACTATGAACTAGTTTGTTTAATTGGTTTTCATAGTTTATCATATCTTGTCTTATTTACTATTTCGTTGTGCATGATATTGATGTTTCTCTGTTTTAACAAGGTTTATTCATAATAAATCTAATTAACAACTTGAGGTTAAAACTTGTGAATTCTATCAACCAGGGTCTAAATTTCCCAACAGAAGTCTTCCTTGGATTGAGGATATCCAAAAGAATACTATCCAATTTCCATATTCATTTGGGATCAGAAAAGTTAGATGGTAATTGGAAGTATTTATCTAGTCAAAGACCAATTTGGTGAGAAAAAGAAGTCAAAATAAAAGAGAGTTCTTATGCTTGAAGGAACCTGTTTTCACTAGTAAACAAATTACTTTCGGCAATTGCCACTAATCAAAGTATTTGATTCAAAAGTTATCCAGCCAAGATCAAGAAGGTATCACTACATGAAACTTCATGGGCTAAAACAAAAGAAGAAGAAGTCCTTCCTTCATTGAATTTGGTGTTAAAGAAAATTTGATCTAATAACAACAATCTTGTTTGCGTGGAGTTGTATAAGAATTCTTTAATGTCTTGGTAGTAAAAAAAAAAAAAAAAAAAACCACATCCATCCTGGCATACGTGAGGGCCTTAAAAACAAAAAGGTCCTAAGTTATAGTTGGATATCTTGTAAAAACAATTTTTGTTCTGTCTCGACCTTAATATTAAATTTTGGGTCCTAAGACTAAAAAAAAAAACCGTAAATTCCAAAAAAAAAAAAAAAAAAACCAAAAAAGAGTTTGTGTTTAATTCTAGGCTAAAACAAAAAGGAAAGGCCCTTACCAATATCCTTTTCCAAGCAGCCAGCTTAAGCGCAAACCCTCCGGTTTTGAAATTTCAAAGTCAACCACGGGTAAAATAAGCCACCGTCAAACACCCTTGAATCCCTAATCACATTCACCCACGGGTAAGTACTTCTCAAATCATGAATACTTGGCAACCATGACAGGTAAGAACTCAAAGAAAGTCAATGACAAAGAAAAGAAAAGAAAAGAAAGAGAAACTTGCAAAAGATAGAACCTGAAAAGCCATGAGCCTCTAACTCTGTTTAAATTGTTTAGAAATTAAATCTGAAAGTAGAAGAAGAAGAAAAAAGAAGAGGATGTAGAGCTAAATTAAATGTCTTCAATCTGATGAAGAATGAAAGAAATTGATAAAGTGTACGTGAGTTTGTGAGTCTTAAAGTAAAGGAGTTTTAATTTACATATTTATCTCTGTTTGTTGAAAACTTGTATGTGGGAATGATGAGGGTATTTTAGGCATAAAAATTGAGGGATCCAAACAGGGAAAGTCCCTTAAATAGTAGTATAGATTAAAAAAAAAATGTAAATTGAATTTTCACATAGAATTATACAAATGATAAATATAGTTTCTGTTACAAAAGAAATTTTTTTAAAATAATTCTTGTAAAATTTTTCACTCGAACTTATCTAATATCCCATTCCAATGCCTCCTCAATGCAATCCAATAAACTTGTGCATATTTCAACTTGAGAAAGATAAAAGAATTAGGGTTAAACCAAGTATTAAAAAAAAAAAAAAAAACTTTAATCAACAAACCAAGTAGCTAGTGTGTGTGTTATAAATTAAAGAGTTTTTACTATAAATCCACCATCAATGATTCTTAGATACTTTATTAGAGTTTGTGTTTGATTGGAAAACCAAGTAGCACTGAAATAAATGGCTCTGTTAAAAGCTTCTGGCCCCAATGGTATGCCCCCTCTTCTATCAAAATTATTGGGGTCTTGTAGGTGATGATGTCACAACAACTATCTTGTTATATTTAAATTCTGCCACCTTACCCCATCCCCTAAACCATACATTCATAACTTTAATCCTAAAAATTAAAAATCTCGTTGCTATCTCTGATTACTGTCCTATTAGCCTTTGTAATGTCCTTTATAAAAAAATTTCAAAGGTCCTTGCAAATAGGTTAAAAAAGTCCTACCCTCAATCATAATTGAACACCAAAGTGCATTCACAAAAAACCGTTTGATTTCAAATAATATTCTTGTTGCTTTTGAAACACTGCATAGTATGAATATTCACAAATCTAAGAAATCAAGTTATATTATGAATGCCAAAAGGTGCTGGATATCCTAGCCTCCTATGAAAGTATGTCAGGGCAGCAAATAAATAGAGGCAAAACATCCATCTTTTTCAGTAAATCCACCACTACTGCCATGAGGATAGAAATCAAGGAAGCTTTAGGGGTTCCTAAAATTTTGCCCTAGAATAAATATTTGGGTTTGCTATCACTTGTAGGAAAACACAAAGTTTTGATTACATCAAAGAAAGGGTTTGGAGGAAGCTTCAGGGTTGGGGAGAAACCCTACTATCATAAGCAGGGAGAGAAGTGTTAATTAAGGCAGTGGTCCAAGCTATTCCAACATATACAATGTGTTGCTTCAAGCTCCCACTTGGCCTTTGTCATGAAATTGAAAAGCTTATTTGTAGTTTCTGGTGGGGAGAAAGAGGATATTATAGAAAAATTCATTGGAACAAGTGGGATGATATGTGTGAACCAAAAGCCGAAGGTGGCATGGGTTTCAAGGAGTTATCATTGTTCAATGATGCTCTCTTAGCCTAAGCAAATGTGGAGGTTGTTGCATAATAAAAACTCTTTGTTTTACAAAGTGTTTAAATCAAAATTCTTTCCCAATTGTTTTATTATGGAAGCCAAGGAAGGACATGCAGGTTTGTATGCTTGGAAGAGTATTTTGAAGGGTAAGGAGGTCAAACGGCAAGGAGCAAAATGGAGAGTGGGAAATGGAGAATCAATTAAGCTTTGGGGCAATAATTGGCTGCCTTTGTTACAAAATCTAAGACTCCAAAGCCCCCTCACAGCTGAGCTTCAAAATGCCACTGTAAGTTCTCTCATTAATCCTAGAACTCGACAATGAGATCTAACCTTGCTTCCTAATGTGTTTAGTCATGCGGAAGCTGAATTGATTAAACAAATCCCATTAAGCCGAACCAATATAGAGGATGCTCTTTTCTGGCCATATGTCCAATCCGGTCAGCACACCATAAAGTCAGGGTGTTTCTTCCTCAAAACTGAAGCTAGAACAACAATTCCATTGAACCATACCCAAGCTAAGTTGCTGAAACCACTATGGAAGAAAATCTAGAAGCTGTCATTGCGGTGCAAAATTAGGAATTTCCTTTGGAAAGCTTGCAAAAATGCCATTCCAACAATGACCAACTTGCTACGCCGCTATGTGGTGGATGACCCTAACTGCTCTCTCTGTGCACAACATAATGAAGATGTACTTCATTCACTATGGTCATGTTCGAACCTTGCACAGGTATGGAATGAAGACGCTCAATGGAGTTTCAGAGGACAAACGACCTTCCAAGACTTCCCTTAACTGCTCCTCCATGTCTTTGAGTCAGGTTGCAACGTTGAGATGTTTGCTATGCAAATTTGGACGATCTGGTACAAAAGAAACAAAGCTCGAACAGCCCCACCTAGATTTCCCTTAAACCTTATATCATAATGAGCTTTTGAAGCTTTGATAGAGTACTAATTTGCACAGCCAAAGAAAACCATAGCAGCCCCTTCGGTCAGACCACATGTAAGGTGGTTACCACTGATAAGTTCTAAGGGATCAGTGGGCTGAAAAATCTTCGGATGCTCTTGATCATGAAGAATGAGTCCTGGAAAACTAAAGAAAATCAGAGAAGACCGGTGGAAGCCGGCCTTTAATTCTCCGATGGTAAAGTTAGTAGATTGAAGGAAAAAAGAGCTCTCAAGACTTCCTTAACTTCTTATCTAGGATTTCCAAAAGAGAGAAAAAGTCCCCTTACCTTTGCGTAGAAAGGCCCTTATATAGTGTTAGAAATCAATTATTTCTCTTAATCGTCATAGAGTTTGGAGGATTCAGAGGGTAACTTCCTTAACCGTCATAAGAGTCACCTCTTCGGGACCTGTGTTGACATTCAAGCAATATGACTTTTCAATATGACTCTTGGTTGGAAGTGTGCCAAGGGTTACTCTTGGTGGACCTCACTCGTCCATCATTAAGGAAGGACGAGGTTCACTGCTCACTCGTCCTTCATTGGACGAGTGAATGGAGAAAGAAGGAGGACGGTTAAGGAAGGACAAGTGTACCAACCATTCGTTCTTCGCTCTGCACATTGCTATGGACGGCCATATGGACGAGTAATTGACTTGGTGTTTTTCTTGCACCATCAGTTGCCCCCTTGTCTATGTGTCGTCCAAGAAAATATAGTAATTTACTCCTCTAGATGGACGAGCTTTTCTAATGATCAGAGATGCCACGTGTCACAATCTAATTGATGATTCTTTTCGTCGATTCATTTTTTCGAGATGAAGGCCACGTGTCAGCATCTGATTGGTCGTGTCGTTTCATATGCTCAGGTCAACCATCTATAAATAGTGGAATGCCCCCATTACCCTCTCACTTCTGAGATTTTTCCTCCTTGACATTCATCGTCTAGAGCCTCGTCTAAGAGTTTCCCGCATCCATAGTTTCAGTGCGTCCTAGAGCCAGGTAATCCCTCTCTCCTCGTCTTTTAGGTTTTCAAAATTTTTCTTTTTAGAAAATGTCAGGAATCTCCATTTCCTCGTCTAGCGATAGTACAGAAAAAGCCATAGACGAGTATTATGACGAGAGTAGTAATAATTCTAGTGATACTAGTAGTAGTAGCAGTAGGGGAAACACTACTGACGAGGAGTATGTCTCAGGGGTCCCTGGGCTTCCTTTAGAAGAAATACAAAAACAACTTAGGAAAACTATAGGGTCCCAGGTAGGTACCTCGTCTTTTATCCCTCCGTCCAGTCCTTTGGACGAGACAGAGGTAACTGTATATAGTTGTGCTGTAGATATTCCTTCAAAGACGGACGAGGAAAGATTAAATAACCTTAGAGAGTGGTATTAAATCCCAGACGAGTTTAATCCCAGATTACCCGTCCGTGGAGAGTGGTGTTGCAACCCTCATTTTGGGATAGGTGTATACGAGGCCTACCTTCTTGGAGGTCTTAGATTTCCTTTAAATTCTTTTACCAGAAAACTGTTAGTTAGGTTAGGTTTAGAGGTGTGTCAATTCAACCCAAATGCATGGAGACTAATCATCTCTATGCAAATTTTGTGGAGAGAAGTGTTTGGAGGGGACTGTCCTATTACTGTGGACGAGTTCCTCTACTGCTATAAACCTTCAGAGATTCATCAATCTCCTGGCTTTTATCAATTCACAGTCAGGAGTAAAGATTGTAGACTGGTGAAATCCTTGGCCTCGTCTGACAGAAAATGGAAGATGGAGTTTTTCTTCGTCTCTGGATTCTGGGCTGGAAATCCCATAGACGTTAGCCGAGATTCTTTTGGTCGTTTTACTGGGGACCTAGGGAACCTTCGTCTTGAGGGTAAGTCCTTTAGCTTTCCCCTTCTTTTCCCTTACCTTTTACTTATTTTTATCTCATTTAACCTTGGTTTATTCCATTACAGCTGTTGGACGACCCACTTTGAGCAAGTTGCACCGTGACCGCGTCCACAGGGCTCGTCTACACATAGACAGGGATTTCCATTTCTTGGTCAACCTCAGACGACTAGCTAAGTGGGGGTTAGGTCTTAACCCGTCTGACATTGCACTTGCACACGAGATTACAGTGAGAAAAAGTAAGTATTAGACTTTTGCATTCCTTGCATCTTTTATTTTCATTTTTCTAAGTAAATTCTCTTTGTCCCTTTATAGGAATGGCAACCATGAGAGGTAACAAGGGAAAGGAAGTAGGTATTAAGGGGAACCGTCTTGAGCTTGAACGCCAAGCTCGTCCTACTACTAGGGAGAAATGGAAAACCATCTCCAAACACTTGGACTTGGAGAACCTCTCCAGTAGGCCCGGTAAAAAGGTTAAGCACGGCTCGTCCCAGGTAATCAAGCCCACTCCGTCGTCCCAGCAACCCACCAAAGTTTATGATGTCGACTCGTCCACTCTTGTGGAGTCCACTCCGTCCAAGACTCTACCGTCCAAAACCGCGCCTTCCTCGTCTTAACCATCCCAAAGGGCCCTTTCTAACATTATTGAAAATGAGGACTTGGCTTGGGAGCATTTTAAGAACGCTGTGACGGATGAGGATATAAACATCTGCTATGACATGTCCCTCAAGGACTTCGAACACTCTGGTGTTCATGACCTTTTCAAGGTAATATTTCTTCCTTCGTCTTAACCAAATGTACATTTTTCTCTTTTTTTTTTTTTTTTATTAAACCTATGTTTGTTGTTGACTCTTTCAGGGCATGTCTAAGTTTATAGCCGCGTCCAGACAGGCCACTAGGTTGGACAAGACGAGGATCTTGCTAGAGACAAGGATACTGGAGTTGAAGGAAAAGGCTAGGCAATGGGCTGAGGTGGCTGCCAAGACGACGGAGGAGACGAAGGCCCTTAAAGCTTTGGTTGAGGAGTTGAAAGTTAATGCTGCAGAAAAAGATGCTCGTCTTGAAGACTTGCAAAGAAAGAGCGACGAGCAAAGCATCCTCCTCTTCAAAGTCAAGGAAGATGCAGTGGCTGAATTCAAAGCATCTGGGCAATACACAGATGCTATGGACACCAACTACGCAGCAGGGTTTGAAGACTTCAAGATGGACGTTGCTGAGAAGTTTCCTGATGTGGACTTCAGCTCCATCGTGCTTAATTTGAACCTTGCCACCACTAGCTCTCTCCTTGGTCTTGACTCTGAGGACGCCAACATAGAGGACGATGCCACGACTCAGCCTCAGGACGACCCCAATCCGGATGCCTCAATTTAGAAAATACTTTGATGACTTAGTTTTTTAGTTTTTTTTTTTTTTTTTTTAAAGAAAATATATGTAACTTAAGTACATTTAATTCGTCCATGCTTAAGGACGAATTTTGATAAAACAGTTAAGGGTGTTTAGGACGTTTCTTGTCCGCCTTTGAAAAACAATTAAATGTATACTGTTTGTTTTATGTGCATGGATGAGTGTTTATTTTCTATACTTGATTTCCTGTTTTACTCGTCTACATTTTATACACAAACTCAAACCATTTTTATTGGAATTCCCACTTGAGTGTAATTTGTCCATGTGAAATGATAACAAAAACTTCACTTGAAATGGTTTAAGTAAATAAGCACTACTCGTTCTTAGACTTGCTTGTGCGTTTGTCTCGTCCATGAGATGCCCTCTTCTTTAAAGTAGGTGATTTAAACAAGTTCAAAACGCCTATGTTGTCCCTCGTCCATGGTATGGTTAGGTATTATCTTCTACCCTGCCCCATTTTATGGATGAGCATGCCTTGGTTTTTCTTGGAATTTGATCTGTGCCAGCTCTATCTCGTCCTTCGCTTTGGACGAGAATGCTTTATTTCATCCTTTGCTTAGGAAAACTTGAGATTACATCTCTGCGTCCAGAGAATTTTCTCGTTTTAAGCTTTTCAGCTGTTTTCAAGTCAATATGAACAAAAAGCAGTGCTTGAATTATGGATTTACACAACATTATGTACATTCCACAAATATTGTTCACAATACATTGTTCATAGACGAGGTGTGTTTTAAGAAACTAATGCCTGCCTTAAAAGAAAACCAAACACAAGCCAAACCATAATCTTGTCCTTAACATAATCATAAGACAAATTAAATAAACAAAGTCTTTTATGTAGAATAGGTTTTTATGTAGTCTCCAGACTCGTCCGAAGTCATGTTCATCTAAGCTTGCATTTTATTAATAGTACTTCCTCAAGTGCTCCACATTCCAAGGATGCTCTAACTTCCTCCCATCAAGTGCTTCCAAGTAATAGGACCCTTGTCTTTTGCAGTTGACGACTTTGTAGGGACCTTCCCAATTTGGTCCCAATTTCCCATGAGCTGGGTTTTTTGTTGCTAAGGAAACCCTTTTTAGGACGAGGTCTCCTACGCTGAAACGCCTTGGCTTCACCATTGCATCATACTGCCTAGCCATAAGGTTTTTGTACCTTGCCATCCTTTGTTCAGCGTCCATCCTTACCTCGTCTATGAGATCAAGGTTCAAACGGAGTTGCTCCTCATTATCTTTGTCTTGATACACCGCCACTCTATGATTAGCCATATGCACTTCTGCAAGTATGACCGCTTCTGTTCTATAAGCTAGCTTGAAAGGAGTTTCCTTTGTAGGAGTTCTTGCTGTTGTTCTATATGCCCACAAAACACTTGGTAGCTCATCTGGCCACACTTCCTTAGCCCCCTCAAGTCAAGTCTTGATTAATTTTAGTAAGGATCGGTTTGCAACTTCTGCTTGGCCGTTAGCTTGTGGGTGGGCTGGTGAGGAGTAGTGATTTTGAATTCCGAAATGTAGGCAAAAATCTCTAAAAAGTGCATTATCAAATTGTCGTTCGTTGTTCGATACCAGCACCCTAGGTACTCCAAACCTGCACACAATGTTCTTCCACACGAAGTTTTTGACATTATGTTGCGTAATGTTAGCCAAGGATTCCGCTTCTACCCATTTGGTAAAATAATCAATACCAACCACGAGGAATTTCATTTATCTCACGCCTAGTGGGAATGGACCCAGAATGTCTAGTCCCCATTGTGCAAAAGGCTAGGGGGCTATCATTGGAGTCAAATACTCTGATGGTTGCCTGGGGACGTTGCTGAACCTTTAGCATTGATCGCAGACCTTGACATAGGCCTTAGCATCAGCTTGCATGCTTGGCCAATAATATCCTGCACGGACGATTTTGTGGGCGAGTACCTGGCTCCTGAGTGATTGCCACACGCTCCTTCATGAATTTCCCTTATTATGTAGTTTGCTTCATCCGGTGCCAAACACCTGAGATAAGGCTGGGAAAAACCTCTGTTATAAAGAATCTCGTCCATAAGAACCTACCTGGCCGCCCTTACTCTCAGCTTTCTTGCTTCGTCCTTCTCTTCTGGGAGTCGTTCGTCCTTTAGGTACAACACAATTGGAGTCATCCAACTTGGCCTACCTTCCACCTGTTGTACTTCTGGGATGTCTATACTTAGCATATATTGAATTTCATCAACTTCATCTACGGCTTCACTCGTTGAGGCTTCTTTCGCCAAGGCATTAGCTTCCATGCTTTCCTCCATTGGGATTTGAACAAAGTTAACTTCCTCAAACTTTTTAACAAGGCGCATCACTTTGTTTAGATACTTCCTCAGCCACTCTTCCTTGGTTTCAACGGACGAGGAGTGATTCTACTTCAACGAACTTGGCCAATTCCATCCCTTTGAGAAAAGCTTCATACTCAGCTTCATTATTAGTTGTCTGGTACTGCAAACGAACTTTGTGTTTTAATTTGTCTCCCTCTAGAGATTGTAAAACCACACCTACTCCTCCTGCATACTGTGTAGATGAACCATCCACATAAACTACCCACTTAATATTTTCCTTCTCACCTACCTCGTCACAATTTAAAGTAAACTCTGCAATGAAATTTGCCAGAGCTTGAGCTTTTATGGCATGCCTCGGTTGATACTTTATGTCAAACTCACTGAGCTCAACGGCCGATTGGATCAAACATCCTGCAGCCTCTAGTTTATTCATTGCCTTCTTGAGTGGGTGATTTGTCATGACATTAATGACGTGAGCCTGAAAGTAATGCCTTAGTTTTCTGGAGGTTGTTATCAATGCAAAAGCCAATTTCTCCATCAACGGATATCGTCCTTCTGCTCCTCTCAGTGCTTTGTTGGTATAGTATACAGGTCTTTGTACCTTGTCTTCTTCCCTCGCTAATGCTGAACTCACAGCGTGTGGGGTGACTGCTAGATATAAATACAACTCTTCCCCTTGCACGGACGGGCTTAACAAAGGGGCTTTGGTGAGGTATGTCTTCAAATCTTCAAAAGCTTTCTGACACTCGTCAGTCCATTCAAATGCTTTTTTAAGAACCTTAAAAAATAGCAGGCACTTGTCAGTAGCTTTAGAAATAAACCTGTTGAGGGCGGCGACTCGTCCGGTGAGGGACTGGACTTCTTTAACACTACTTGGAGGCTTCATATTCAATATTGCTTGAATTTTGTCAGGGTTTGCTTCGATTCCTCTGTAGAAGACCATAAACCCCAGGAATTTTCCTGATCATACTCCAAAAGCACATTTGCTAGGGTTCAACTTCATGTGATACCGCCTCAGTGTATTGAATGTTTCCTGCAAGTCGTCCAGATGCCTGTCTTCGTCCTGAGTTTTTACCAACATATCGTCTATATAGACTTCCATATTCCGCCCGATCTATGGACGAAACATATGATTGACCAACCGTTGGTATGTTGCTCTAGTATTTTTCAAACCGAAAGGCATCACTTCATAACAAAATAATCCCTGACTGGTGGCAAAGGACGTCTTCTCTTGGTCCGCTTCGTCCATCCTAATCTGATTGTATCCAGAGAAAGTATCTAGGAAACTGAGTAATTTGTGGCCTGCAGTAGAATCTACCAGCTGATCAATGCGTGGTAACGGGTAACTATCCTTGGGACAAGCCTTGTTTAGGTCAGTGAAATCAACGCACATTCTCCACTTGCCATTCACCTTCTTGACCATGACTACGTTGGCCAACCACTCAGGATAGTATACCTGTCGAATGAACTTCGCCATAATCAGCTTTTGAACTTCCTCCTTGACTGCATTGTCTCTCTCTGGGGCGAACACCTTCTTCTTTTGCCGTACTGGTTTGTAGGAAGGGCATACACTCAGACGGTGGGTAATGACACTAGGATCTATGCCCGGCATGTCTTCGTGACTCCATGCAAACACATCCCTATTTCTTTTCAAAAAACAAATGAGATCTGTCTTGATCTTTGCTTCCAAATTTGCCTTAACCCTGGTACACCTCCTAGGGTTATTATCATCTAAAGGAATATCTTCCAACGCTTCAATGGGTTCTGCCATAACTTTCTTTTCTTCGATATTCATTATTTGAATTTGCTCGTCCGTAGCCAGCATGACCAGGTAACACTCTCTTGCCGTTAGTTGGTCTCCCTGTACTTGGCCTACCCTATGTTCCGTCGGGAACTTGACTGACAAGTGGTAGGTAGATGTAACTGCCTTCCACCTATTTAGAGTTGGCTTCCCAATTATTGCATTGTAAGAGGATGAACAATTGACCACAAGAAAGTTCACCTCCTTGGTAACTTGCTGCGGATATGCCCCTACTGTCACTAGCAATAAAATGCTACCCACAGGTTGTATCTTCATTCCACCAAAACCCACTAGAGGGGAGCTCACTTGTCACAGCCGATCTCGTCCTAACCTTATTTGCTGAAAGGCTGGATAATACAAAATATCAGCCGAGCTTCTGTTGTCTATCAACACCCTTCTGGTCTTGTAATCAGCAATAAGGAGAGTGATGACAATAGCATCATCATGGGGATGGTGGATTTTCTCTGCGTCCTCATCCGTGAAGGTGATCGCCTGCTCATCTGTAGTTCTCTCACTTGGTAATCGTCTAGAGAGTTGAACGTTCTGTACTACTTTCAAGTATGCCTTCTTCGACTTGGACGACTGTCCTGTAGGACTTCCCCTTAGGATGATTCTTATTTCTCCAAGCGGTGGTCGTGATGTCTCCTCTACCTTTGCTTTCAATTTCTCATCCTTGTGGTCTCGTCCAAGGAAATTTCTCAACTTTCCTTGCCTGATGAGATTCTCAATCTGCTGCTTCAAATCAAAGCATTCATCCGTATTATGCCCATGATCCCTATGGAAGCGACAATACTTATTCCTATTGCGCTTGTTGGGATCTCCCTTTATCTTCTCTGACCACTTCAAAGAAGGCTCGTCTTTAATTTGCATAAGAACTTGCTCAAGTGGCACGTTCAAGGGGTTATACTGTTGATTTCGTGCTGAAGGGCCTGCTTTCTTCTCTCGATCCCTCTTATCTTCCGTTCGTCCCTTCTTGGGACGAGGGCCTTGTTCCAACTGACGCGTTGTGTTGGCTTCAACCTTCTCAACTCTCTTCCTCTTCTTGGCTATGATAGCATCCTCTGCATTCATGAAGTTCTGGGCTGAATGAACTAGCTCAGCCATAGTTTGAGGCGCCTGTTCATATAGCTTATGGATAAATAAATCAGAATGAACGCCATTATAAAATGCTGCCAGGAGGAGTTTATCATCCACCTCGTCCACTGCCAAGGCATCCCTGTTGAAACGCGTGATGAAGGACCGCAAACTTTCATTCTCCCCTTGCTCTATGGTTAGCAAGCTGGACGAAGAACGTTTGTGCCTCTGCCCTCCAATAAAATTGTTGACGAACAACTTGCTTAGCTCTTCAAAGGACGTCACTGTATTAGGAGGTATTTTGCTGAACCACACTCATGCAGGTCCTTTTAGGGTAGTAGGAAAAGCTCTGCACATTATTTCATCTGGAACTCCTTGAAGATGCATAGTAGTTTTGAAGGTGGCAATATGGTCAAAAGGATCTCGCGTCCCGTCATACGAATCCAAAGGAGGCATCTTGAACTTAGGTGGCAAAGGATGAGCATTGACGGACGCCATAAAGGGGGAATCAGTCCTGTGAACTAAGTCTTCCACAGGGTTTGTTTTCCTCATGTTTTCCCTCATCTCGTCCATGACCCTTCTCATTTGATCCATTTCTCTTTCTAAATGAGGTACCCTCCGTGAAACGGTACCTCTTGACTGATTTTCAGTTTCAACATTCCTTTCCTCCTCTTGACTCTGGGCCCGTTCTCCTGCATTCCATTCATGAGGCTGCTTCCTTAACTCAAGCTGTCTAACCAACTCTTGGTTTTGACGAGTTAACTCTGCCATAGCAGTAGCCATGGATTGCATATGTTGGAATGAGGGTGGTTGCATGGTGGGTGCTGACTGATGGTTGCGGTGAGGGTTACTAGATGCGTCCCTGCTTTGTTGAGGGCCTGGACTCGTACCCCTAGATCTTGTCCGAATCATTTCAACCCTTGATTGGAGAAAGAAACTATAGAACTTAATAAACTAAGTTCCAAAGACAACAAATTTCTTACGTTTCTCTCCCTACAGATGGCGCCAACTGATAAGTTCTAAGGGATTAGTGGGCTGAAAAATCTTCGGATGCTCTTGATCTTGAAGAATGAGTCCTGGAAAACCAAAGAAAATCAAAGAAGACCGATGGAAGCTGGCCTTTAATTCTCCGATGGTAAAGTTAGTAGATTGAAGGAAAAAAGAGCCCTCAAGACTTTCTTAACTTCTTATCTAGAATTTCCAAAAGAGAGAAAAAGTCCCTTTACCTTTGCGAAGAAAGGCCTTTATCTAGTGTTAGAAATCAGTTATTTCTCCTAATCGTCATAGAGTTTGGAGGATTCAAAGGGTAACTTCCTTAACCGTCATAAAAGTCACCTCTTCGGGACCTATGTTGACATTCAAGCAATATGACTTTTCAATATGACTCTTGGTTGGAAGTGTGCCAAGGGTTACTCTTGGTGGACCTCACTCATCGATCATTAAGGAAGGACGAGGTTCACTGCTCACTCGTCCTTCATTGGACGAGTGAATGGAGAAAGAAGGAGGACGGTTAAGGAAGGACGAGTGTACCAACCATTCGTTCTCCGCTCTGCACATTGCTATGGACAACCATATGGACGAGTAATTGACTTGGTGTTTTTCTTGCACCATCAACCACCACTAGTGGACTGGTACAAAGCTAATTTCGATGCAGTAGTTTTTTCAAGATGATGGTAGAGCAGGTATAAGTGTGATAATCCGTGATAGCCAAGGCTCGATTATGGTCTCTTTAACACAGAATATTCAGCTCTCTAGTTCAGTTATGGAGATGGAAGCTTTGGCAGCCACTTGGGCCATTGAACTTGCTCTAGAACTGGGTTTTAACCGGATTATTTTTGAAGGCGAGTCTGACATTGTTATGAGAGCTCTAACAAATCAATCACCTCCCTTTGCTCCTTACGGCTTGTTGATTAGGGATGCCCAAGTTTTTGCAGATCAGCTTAATTAGATGGGTTAAGTTTCAACATGTTGGTAGAGATGGTAATAATGTAGCTCATAACCTTTGCTAGACATATACATCATGTCATAGGTTTTTTTGTTTGGATGGAGGATGTTTTATTCCATTGTTTTGATGTTTATCAGGCAAATTTTCCTATTTCTTAATAATAATCAAAGTCTTGTTTCTCAAAAAAAAAGTAGCAAGGTAATCCTCTAAAAAATAGTAACATAAATTTCTATATATATATATATATATAAAACCAAAGTAATCCCCTCAGGAAAAAAGAAAAAAAGAAAAAAAGTATTGTATATTCCCAAAAAAGAAAAAAAGAAAAAAAAGAGTTTGTGCTTGATTGCAGGCCAAAACAAAAATAAATAACCTTTACCAATATCCTTTTGAAGTAGCAAGTTCAAGCACAAATCCTCCATTTTGAAATTTCTAAGTCAGTCATGGATAATAAGCAACTGTCAAACATTATTGAATTCCTAATCACATACACCCAAAAGAAAGTACTCCTCAAATTTGAAAGAACAAGAAGAAGAAGAAGAAGAAGAAGAAGAAGAAGGAGAAGGAAGATGATGTAGAGTTTTTTTTTTTTTTTTTTTTGAGAAGGGAGGATGTAGTGTTAAATGAAATGTTTTCAATCAGAAGAAGAATAAGAGAAATTGATAAAAGTGTACGTGAGTTTGTGAGTTTAAAATAAAAGTTTTAATTTACATTTTTATCCCCATTAAAATTTGTGAGTTTAAAATAAAAGTTTTAATTTACATTTTTATCCCCATTAAAACTTGTAAATATGATAAGGATATTTTAAGCATCAAAATTGAGGGACTGGCCAGGGGCTATGATGGGCTGGGATACCCAATGAACGTCTGTATGTGTACGGAGAGTGTATATACACACACACATACACGTCCACATATTATTATAATAATAAACCAATAAAAATCCACCTTCAGTCACCACCAAACCAAACCCACAAGCAACCTCCAATCTCAGGCCTACATTCATGCAAAACCACCACCTCTGCTACTGCTAGGGTTTACTGTCAATCGCCATGGCTTTTCAAGGCAAGAAGCTCATCAACGATCCCAACGGTTCGCATTCTTCCTATCTCGTCAAAATTTGTTTTTGCACATTTCCGTTTTGAGATAACAACCTCTTTATTAATTTTACATATTTTTTTTTACTCTCTGTTTGGTTACCGGGAAATTTTTAAAAATTCAATTAGCCAGATTTGTGTGTTTTTGACTTTAATAGCCTACAGATGAGATGGAACTTAATATATTTGAATCTGATTCCTTCCTTCTAAGATGGATGGTCCACTGTGGTAAGTGTAGGGTCTGTCTAGATACCTACATTGATATAACGATACTCAGAAATTTTGCTAGGATCTTGATCTTCAACCATATTCTAAATAGATGGAAACTGCGCTCATGTTTCGTTGTTTTTGGCACTGATTGTGTCAATTAATTTAGTTCATCCATAAAGCTTTGTTGTTACCCTCTTGCCCATAAAAATTGGACAAATCTCTTTGGTCTTGTATCCAATGAGGATCGAAGTTAATTACAAGTTGAGTCACTCAAAACAATTTGATGGCAATAGGTCATTTTCTAAAAGGAGAGTGATGGCAAGGATGATAACATATTAAAATTGAGGGATGAAATTGAACTCCAACACAGTTCAGAAAAAATATATGTTTGCTTTTTCTTTTTCAAAAGCAATTTTAAGAAGCACTCTTCCTTATCATTATCTGCATTTTTTTGGTTTTAGAAGATGGAAGGACTGGTTTTGGTACTGATTAAGAAAGTGGCCCTGAAGGCTAAATCTTGTATTGTCGTTATCTTTTTATTTTTTGGGCTGCCAGGGGGTGTTCTCTTTTCTCTTTTAGTTTTAAATTAATTCAAAACCTTAGAAACTAAAACCTTTACTCAGCTTAATCTAATATAACTACATGGCATATCAAGCTTAGAAACAATGGAGAATTAGGGAAATGCTTTATGGCATTTGGAGTTTTCTGCTGTCGGGGGAGGGGAGGGAATTTGCGCTGTTGTTCCCTCTTATAGTCCTTGTCTCTAATATGTCAATGTGAAAGTTTATAGTGATTGAACGGTTGGGCATAGAGGAATGGAGAAGTTGGGATGTTCATTTTATTTGGAGACCAAATGATTGTGAAATGGGTAGTGTGGATGATTTTCTCCGCACCTTGGATTCAAATCTACCTCCTAATGAGAATGGAGATCGGATGCGATGGAAGTTGACAAAGAATGGGGATTTTGATGTTCGATCGTTTTACAATATGATAAGAAGACCTTTGCCCATTATCTTTCCGTGGAAAGGTGTGTGGAAGGTTAAGGCCCCTAGGCGTGTATCCTTCTTTGTGTGGACTGCTACATGGGATATGATCCTTACAGGTGATAATTTGAGGGGTAGAGGATTTTGTTGACTGGTGCATCTTGTGTTGTTGTAATGGGGAGACGGTGCATCATCTGCTCCTCCACTGTGGTAAGGCTTATAGGCTGTAGAGTTTAGTGTTTAGATCTTTTGGGATTTCACGGGTCTTGCCAAGAACGGTTGTGGATACTCTCTTTGGTCGGTGGTTTTGGCTGGGAAAGCATTTGACTAGCATTTGGAATATAGTTCCTTTGTGCTTAATGTGGTGTCTTTGGAGGGAGCAAAATCGGAGGATGTTTGAGGACTTGGAAAGCTCGGATGACCCGCTATTGGCTTCTTTTAGTGGCTTTGTGTTTGACTAGTCTAAGGCTTGGGGACTTACCTCTAGTGGCTCTCTCCCTATGTTCCTTAACTCTCTCCTTTGTAATTAGTATCTTTTCCTTTCTTTTTTCTTTCCTCTTTATCTTATCTTATTGTATTTTACTCTCTGCCTTATGTTTTTCTGCATGAGGTATTGTTCTTCAATATATATCCTTATTACTTACCCCAAAAAAAAAAAAGTTTATAGTGATTGAATAGACAGTGAGCTTTGTCAATTGCTATCATATTTCACTTTGACATATTGGAGGTAAATTGAAGAGGCAATTAACTTTGTTTACTTATCCAAAAATAATTGTACGGAAAGCCACAACAGGTTTGAAAAAGTGATAAAAGCAAGTTGATAAAATTTGTTTGTAATTGTTTCAAGTACAAATTGTTCATCATTGTGAGCAAGATATACTTAATAAAAGTTCCAATTACCCATCAATAAATGTGTGTGGTTCATGGCCTAGACTGGTCAGTGGTATTAAATTAAATAAGAAAAAGAGTTTGAATCACAAAGATTTTTCATTTCAGTTTTTCCTTTTCATTACATGTGTCACTTGTGACTTTCAAAAAATGGTTTGTTTGGTTCTTTATTGAAGTAAAATTTGAGGGTTTTAGTCTTATACTATTGTAAGTGTTGGTGCCAATGAGTTGTTGAACTAGACATCCTATGTTTGATCCCCACTAGGAGTTCCCTTGGATTACCTGATACTTGGTTATGGTGGTTAGGTCATATATCTGTAAATTACTCCCTAGGGTTGGGTCCAAAGGGCCTTGCCTTGGTGAGGTTCCATATCATAAAAAAAAAAGTGTTGTTGTCAATGAACCTTGGCTCAAATCACATATCCTCCTCTGGGTCCTCTCATAAGAAGGAATGGAGGGTAAGTTAGGGGGTCCAATACCCACAAGGTGCATGTTGACTAATAAAAAAATAGTCTTGGTTCTCTTTGGCTTTGCTTAATTCTACAAGGACAAGGTAAGGGGAAAAAAGGAGCTTAAAGCTATCTTCCTTTCTTGAGAAATTATGTCCTTTTTGTCTTTCTTTTGGAGTTATATATGGGTAGTTATGGAGTTGGTCTATGCCCTTGTGTAAGTACATCACTCTTTTGTTTTTTTGGGCTTGGCAAGTAACGTGGCTAGTTACAATAAAAGAGAATTGCAATGTAGTCTTTGCTTGTTGGAAAAATTGGGTTTTAATTGCTTGTCATTGTGGTTTCACTGTTGCAGATGTTGTAACTGAGTTCATCGAGGGACTTGTGGAAACTTATCCTGGGTTGCAGTACTTAGATGGTTTTCCAGAGGTGATCATTTTCTCGAGTTTTCTTCTATAATCAATGAGAAGCAGCTTATATATATAAATGTAGAATTTATAATGATACTTTCCTGCTTTGTGGGGATACAGGTGAAGGTTGTATTACGTGCTGATGTTTCAAGTGCAGCATATGATAAAGTTGCAATCATATCAGGTTTTAGACCATGAAAAATATTAAATAATTTTTTGATTTTAGTGTTGTAACTTTGATCACCCTCTCTTAAACTTTTAATATCATCTGTTTATAGTAATTTTCTGGCCTAGAACAGTTGTAAATGCATGTTTGATTGTTTTCCATAGTTTCCCTTGTCACTTGTACAGTTTAAAGAAGAAATGGCAATCGGGAAAAAGTTATCCTTTTTTTAAGGATAATAGCCTATTGCTAGCATGGAGATATTATTTTATTGAACACTAATTCCTTTTCTATAAATTGATATTGACCTGAGAGTATTTATTTGTGCTTGCCTTTCATTGCATTTTTTGTTTTGCAACTATTTTAGCCCATGGTAGGGCATGAATCTAACAACTTGTTAGTTAATAGCATCTAACTTTTAAAACAACCCCTACATTCATAGAAATGGTTTTGGCAAAAGCATCAAAATGCAAACTCTGTGGAAAGATTTTTATTTTTTTTCCCCAAGTAAACGGGTCTTGAAAATCACCCTTGTCTGTTTGGCAAACAGTGGTTAGCTTTTTGCTTTTTATCTCTCCTTTTACCAAATAAGTATCAAAGCTTGCTTTTTGTCTCACCTTTAACAATTAAGCTACCAAAATTAGGTGATGCCAAATTGGTAAGCAGAAACAAGTACTAATTCTATTTATTTATAGGCCTGTAATATAAGATTTTTGGTATCTCCCTTTTCTGATTCCTTTGCTGTGAGTTTTCCCCTTTTTAAAATCTTAATAACAAAATTGTTGGTGAAGATTTGCAATTGTGTTTTTTAATTACCCAAAAAGACATGTGAGGGACTAGATGTTATGGATTATTGTGCTCAGTAGAAATGATCCTCACAATTAGCATGAGATTAGTCATTGGCAAATATCAACTTCCTATGAAGGTCGCATTCTTTTTGTGGACAGCAACTTGGAATCGGATTCTTACGTTGGATAATCTTATGCGGAGGGGTTTGCTATTAGCGAATCAGTTCTATATTTGCCAAAGGGAGGGGGGAGAATCAGTAGTTCATCTTATTTTGCATTGTGATGTTGCCCATGCGCTGTGGGGGATGTGCTTCAATTTTTTGGGATTCATTGGGTCGTGCCAGAGTCGGTTAAGAATTTTTTATTTTTCTGGAGAAATTGGCTTGGGGGAAGCATGGTTCGGATACTTGGAACTTAATTCCGGGATGCTTGATGTGGATTGTTTGGAAGGATAAGAATCGCCACTTGTTTGATAACTCTGAGAGCTCCTTGGATCAATTAAAATCTGGGTTTCACTGCACTCTTTTTGATTGCTCTAGGTGTTAGGGTTTCGTTGATTGTTCTTCCTCTTTTGATTTTCCTATTTCCCTTGGACCTCCCTTTTGATTTCTCTGTATTTTTGTTATTTTTTTTGTTCCTTTGTATTATTTATCATGAACCTAATGCCTCCTTTTTATGTTTAATAAAATTGCATCTCTTACTTATAAAAAAAAAAGGCATGCTATGGATTGTTATCCGGTTAATAGTAAGAACCAACTTATTTCACACAATTAGATGCCATTTCTGCTGTGCCTGATAGCTTTGACAACCTTTTTTCTACTTGGTCTGTGCTCTTTTATTCATTATTTTCCCTTCTATATCCATGATGGCATCTTTTTGGTGAAGAGAGAGAGAGAGAGAGAGAGAGAGAGTGAGTAACACTAGGTAATTAGCGGAGCTTTTACTGGGTCATGGGTCATCCAAGGAGATAAAGAAGTTTAACTAAAACAGGAGTCTGTCTAATATGCAGTTATGTATGATAACTAGAATATGAAAATTACACTCTTGTTTCATGAAAACTTTATACTTTTGAGGCAACGATGGGGCTTATGGGCCTTGGAGCTATGATTCCAATCCATATCTAATTACTATCACTATCCCTTTTTTAATATAATGCATGGAACAAGTCATTCTTGTGCATCTTGTCAGTATTTGGCCTTTCACATGTTTCAAGATAGTCTTCTTACATTCAATTACTGCCCTGCAAATAAATTGCGTATCCTAAGGAGCCTGTCTTTATACTGTTCTATTCCAAACAGGAGGTGGAAGTGGGCATGAGCCTGCACATGCTGGATATGTAGGGGAGGGGATGCTGACAGCAGCTATTTGCGGGGATGTTTTTGCCTCTCCGCCAGTAGATTCAATTCTTGCTGTACGGTTTGTTTGTATTTATTCTTATATTTGGAAGCGCATATTCATCACTTTGTCAATAATTATATCACTCTTCTTAGAAAACTCTAATATAACCTTTTTTTACTTTAGGGCATCCGTGCTGTAACTGGTTCTATGGGATGTCTTCTGATTGTCAAGGTATTTTTATTTTTTATGTAATATCTTAATTACTTTTAGATTTCTACATCAGGGTTTGTGGAGGCGTCCTTGTTCTAGGTATCTAATGGAATTTCTTTCGGAAAAGTGATGCTGATTCTGGATACCCCCAGACCAGTTAAAAAGAAAATATATAAAAAGGAGTGGGAGAGAGATTTTGCAAGGCTCTTCAAACCATGTTGGAAACTGCAGTAAGCTTGGTGAATGGTTTATGGTGTGAATGTGGTTAACTTGAATAGGATGGTTTGATTAATGGGAGTCGTTTTATTTTTGTGTCTTGATTCATGGTGTAGTGATCTGTTATTGACAGAATTATACTGGAGATCGTTTAAATTTTGGTTTGGCTGCTGAGCAAGCAAAATCTGAAGGTTATAAAGTGGAGGTATTGTTTTCATTTAATTTTTCAATTCAAATCATCTTATACATGTTTAGATCCTTGAACACACCCCCCCTCCCCCCCGCCCCCCCAAAAAAAAAAAAAAGTGTAATAAAATTTCTTTTGTTGCACCTTGTAGACCGTGATTGTTGGGGATGATTGTGCTTTACCTCCACCTCGAGGCATAGCTGGACGAAGAGGATTGGCTGGGACTATTCTTGTTCATAAGGTTCACTCTCTCTCCCAAAGCACATAACACAAAGGAGCTTGGTGGCATGTCCATTTGTGTGGACAAAGAGAATAGACTCCTTGCTCTCTCTCTCTCTCTCTCCCTCTCTCTCTCTCTCTATATATATATATATATATATCCTTTTTCTGGATACTTCATATAGAAAATTTTCTATTCTTTAGTGCGCTCTTTCCTTGTCATATTAATTTTTTCCGCAGTAAGATTCTTTTTGAATATTTTTCAATAGTTATTTTAATGTATGTGTTCACTGGGTGAAAAATTATGAATAAGGCTATTCATGAAGAGTATGAATCTTTCTTGATCATAGATCATACATTCAGATCCTGGTTTATAAGTTCATTGTATCAAACAGGAAAATGAAAAGAAAAGAAAAGAAAAAGCTAAAATAAATTATTATGTCAAAGTTTTCAATGAGATTCTTCTAGTATGCTTTTTCCCCCTTTTGGAGTCATGGCTTGTTATATTTAATTAACAATAGAATCACCAGGTTATTTTTTTTTTATCGGTAAGTGAAATCATTAGGTAATTTTTAAAAGTTTTTCCCCACTTAATTAGTCCTACAAATTCTTACTCTTTGGGAAAGACAGGTTGCTGGAGCTGCTGCTGCTGCTGGCCTTTCACTTGCTGATGTTGCTGCAGAAGCAAAATGTGCATCAGAAATGGTTGGAACAATGGGTGTTGCGCTATCTGTTTGCACACTGCCTGGACAGGTTACATCAGATCGTTTGGGTCCTGGAAAAATGGAACTCGGGCTTGGAATTGTAAGTGAGTTTGGGTGCATAAACTTATCTTTGAGATAAGAATTGAAGTCTTCATTTAGGTTTCAAAATTATAAATTTCTAGTTTAATTTAAAATAAGCTGGAGTTCATTCTCTGCTGAACATATGCTTAGTTGATTCTTTTTGATGTATGCACCTTTTAATCTGGTTAACATTTACTGGTATTCTCCATCAATTGCTTGGTTCTTTTTCGGCTTCCAAAATAATTATATTTCTTGTTTCATATTTACATATTAGGCATGCATAGTCTTTTCAATAAAATCTTTCTTACATATAAAAAAAAAGCATATTAGTTGTACTTAATAATAAATTACTAATTGTCTCAAAATCTTAAGTTATGTGAAGATGATGAATTTAATCTTTTAACCATAATTCTAACATTTCCCCTATTGTGTGGCCCAAACTCTGTCTTATTTTAACTTTTTAAATGGGAGGTAGATTGGAGACAAGGATTGAACTCAGGATCTCCTATTTTGATACTAGGATGAATTACATTGTTCCAAAAGCTTAAGCTGTTAAGAAATGATGAATTTAATTATTTAACCATAATTATAACACTAAACACGCATTTATTTACAGCATGGTGAACCTGGTGCTGCAATGGCTGACATTCAGCCTGTGGATGTGGTGGTTTCTCATGTTCTTAATCAGATACTCTCACAGGTATGTCCAAGTATTTAAGGTTCAATTCTTCTATTAATATATAACATGCTCCTCTTACTGTTTTAAACAAAAACTAAATTTGTGTTTAATATAGCTTATTCCACAAAATTATGCTAATGATCTTTGAATCAATTGGTAATCCCTTACCTATGAATAAGAGGGGGAATGGGGGGACGTCTAGTCCTTTGGCTGCCTCAAGGCCGGCTGGGTTAGGTAACTTGGGTCATTGTTTAAAATTGGTATGGTTGTGTTACTGGTTTCTTCCTGTTGAAAGTGAGAGGAGAAAAAAAAGTGGGGGGTGGGGGGTGGGGGGGGGGGGGTCTTATACCCCATAGTTATGAAGGTCAATATCCATTATAAATTTAAAATTTGTGTTCCTTTCTTTTATGGTTATTTCTTTTTGTTTTTCTATCATCCTTGTCTATGTGGAGAATTTATGCTCTTATTTTTTGTTGCTTACATGGGAAATCATTGAAGTTAATTCTGTAGATACTAGATAGTCTTTTGAAGAGTTCTTTTATTTATTTATTTTTAAAATTTTTTTGGGACAAATAATGTTCCTAGTTACATTTTGTATTGTATAGCTTTGGTGTCTTGCTAACACAAGCATTTTTATTTTTGAGTCTTGACAACATGTTCTAGTTGTTTGAAACTTGTAGCTATTACTAGCAAGGTGATGCAAGAGGCAATGGGAAAACAGATTTATTTGATTTTATGTATCAAGGGCAATTTTGCAATTTTATAATATTCTGGAATTGGCTGTGCTAACAATCCATTAGATCTTTTTTGGGTTTTATTTAAGTTTGGTTATTTAGTTGGGCTTAGTAGTAAAAGCGTACGAAGTCCAAGTCCAGTCTTGTTAGGGGGTTGAATAATCCCCGAAAGAGAGAGGCGTGTAAGAATCTTATTAAGGAATGGAGGTGTGATATTATTTGTCTCTAGGAAACTAAGCTTTCTTTGGTAAACTCCGCTGTCTTGCGAAGCTTATTGGGTAGTCCTTTCAATGATTGGGCTGTTTTGGATGCGGTTCAATCATCTGAGGGGATTCTGCTGATTTGGGATTAGCGGGTGGTCGAGAAAATTGATGTGTCGGTTGGTCTGTTTTCTGTTAGTCTTCTTTTTAGGGGTGCTTCCTTGGGTTATTTCTGATCATTGTTCGATTTTGGTGGAATTTGGTGTTGTGGGGAGGGGGTGCGGTGCTTTTAAGTTTGAGAACATGTGGTTAAAGGTGGAGGGTTTTGTTGAGAAGGTTCAACAGTGGTGGATCAGGTATTGCTTTATGGGATCACCTAGCTTTGTTTTGGCTTAGAAATTAAAGGCTCTTAAAGAAGACCTAAAAAGGTGGAATAATGAGGTTTTTGGTGATTTGGCTTTTAAGAAGAAGAGTTTGATGTCTGAATTACTGGGTTTGGATGCCAAGGAAGATATTCTGGGCCTTTCGCATGAGGATCAAGCTCGCCGTACTCAGGTTAAAGGTGAGATTGAAGTTTTAGCTTCCATGGAAGAGACTTTCTGGAGACAAAAGTCCCAAACTCTGTATGTGAAGGAAGGTGATAACAATACACACTTCTTTCATAGATTAGCAAATTCTCATAGAAGAGCTAATCATATTAGTAGTGCTGAGGTGGATGGGGTATTATATGAGGATGAACCTGCTGTGTGGGCTTAGGTGGTCCAATTTTATCAGGAACTTTATACAGAAACGGACACGTGGCGTCCAATTGTGGATGGGTTGGATTTTGTTAGTATTGGGGAGGATTATAGGTTGTCCCTTGAGTGGGAGTTCTTGCAAGAAGAAGTATCCTAAGCGCTGGCAAAGATGGAGGGGGATAAAGCCCCTGGCCCGGACGGGTTCACCATGGCATTTTTTCATAAATGTTGGAGGGTGGTGGAGGATGATGTGATGGCTGTTTTCAAGCATTTTCACAGGTATTCAGTTTTTGAAAGGTCTCTTAATGCTTCTTTCTTCACTCTTATTTCCAAGAAATCTGATGCTGTCAATATTAAGGATTTTCGGCTTATTAGTTTGGTGGGCAGTGTTTACAAGTTGCTATCTAAGGTGTTGGCGAATAGGTTAAGGGTGGTTTTAGACAGCTTGATCTCGGAGACCCAAAATTCCTTTGTTGGTGAAAGACAAAATTTTGGGCTCAGTGTTAATTGCAAATGAGTGCCTGGACAGTAGATTGAAGTGTCATTCCCCGGGTGTTTGTAAGCTGGATATTGAAAAAGCTTACGATCATGTTAATTGGGATGCCTTGCTTTATTTGTTGAATAGGATGGGCTTTGGGTTGAAGTGTAGGGAGCGGATTAAGGCATGCATTTCTACTGTTCGCTTCTCAGCTCTTGTGAATGGTTCCCCGGCAGGCTTTTTTGGAAGCTCTCGTGGATTGAGATAAGGAGATCCTCTGTCCCCCCTTCTTTTACTCTTGGTTATGGAAGTTTTATCTCGGATCGTTAAGAAAACCGAGGATGGTGGTCTGCTTTGTGGCTTTCATGTGGGACCAGTGAACTCTGTCGGGGTTTGCATATCTCATCTGCTTTTTGCAGTTGATACTATTTTGTTCTGTGATGCTTCTAGAGATTGGTTGTTGGCTATTAGATTGGCTTTGTCTTGCTTCCAAGCCTTTACTGGTTTAAAGGTCAATGTGGGGAAGAGTGAGATTGTTCCGGTGGGGGAGGTTGGTAATATTGATGCTTTGACTAATATTCTTAGTTGTAGGGTGGGTAGCCTGCCCATGAAATATTTAGGCATGCCTTTGGACACCTCGTACAAGACTACATCCATTTGGAACCCCATTTTGGAGAAGATGGAGAAGAAGCTGGCTAGGTGGAAGCGTCTATATTTGTCTAAGGGTGTTAGGCTTACTCTCTTGAAGAGTACCCTCTCTAGTCTTCCCACATATTATCTATCCTTACTTACCATCCCTGTAGCTGTGGCTGACAGACTGGAGAGTATTCAGAGGAAATTCTTGTGGGGGTCTTCGGAGGAGTGTTTTAAACATTCTTTAGTGGCTTGGGAGAAGGTGTGTTCACCTCTAGAGATGGGTGGCTTGGGGGTTAGGAAGTTAGGTCACTTCAACCAAGCTCTATTAGGGAAATGGTTATGGAGGTTTGGCCAAGAAGGAACTAGTCTTTGGCGGAGGGTTATTGCCACCAAATATGGCGAGGATCAAGGAGGGTGGAATACTAAAGATTGTAGAAGGGCACACGGTTGTGGCCTTTGGCATGGTATTAATGTCAGTTGGGAGAGGTTCTCAAAACACTTAGCCTTTGTGGTGGGTGATGGTTCCCGTAGTCGTTTTTGGCATGATAGGTGGGTTGGGGATTTCTCTCTTAAAATACTCTATCCTCAGTTATTTGCGTGTTCTAGTGACAAGAAAGCTTGTATTTCTGACTTGTTGGATCATCAGGAGGATGGGAGTTGTAGATTTTGGGATGCGAGATTTTATAAGAATTTCCATGAGAGGGAATTTGAGGCTGCTTTCTCTTTCCTAGAACTCATTCAGTCTCAAATCCCACGAGGCTTTGGGTGGGATAGACCCCTTTGGTGTCTTAATAGGAATGGTAAGTTTGATACTTGGTCCTTCTATCATAAGATCAGGGGTACCGCTCCTTCCTGCTTCCCATGGAAGGGGATTTGGAAAGTCAAGGTGCCTAAGAGGGTGGCTTTCTTCTTGTGGACTGCAGCACATGGCCGGATCCTTACCTTGAATAATCTCCGGGGCCTCCATTTGGCGAATAGGTGCTATATGTGCCACTGTTTTGCGGAATCTGTGGGCCATCTTCTTATTTACTCTCCGGCAGCTTATGCTTTGTGGGTACAAATGTTACAAGCTTTTGGGATTCAATGGGTCATGCTAGGTTTTGTGGTGAGTTTGGTGTCTTGTTGGAGTAATTGGTTGGGAAAATATGCTTCGGATGTATGGAATATGGTTCCTGGTTGTTTGATGTGGGTTGTTTGGTTGGAAAGAAACCGACGCTCTTTTGAGGGTCTGGAGAAAATGCTTGATCAGTTACATGCGCTCAACCAAAATACTCTTTTTGAATGGGCTAAGTGCTGGGGTTATTCAAACTGTTCTTCTGCTTTGGAGTTCTTTTCTACCCTTAGTAGTGCCACTTAAGTTGCTTCTCTTATTCTGTTTTCAGTTGTTTCTGTTTGCTGTTTTTTCCGTTCACCATCATGAACACGTGTAATGGCTGTTTGCATTTTTCTTGTTGAATAAAAGTCTTATTATTTATCAAAAAAAAAAAAAAAAAAAAAAAAAAAGAGATCCTAGTTCAACTAGGAATATTTAGTCCAATCATATTAGTGTTTTTTAAGAAATCCTAGTTCAACTAGGAATAGGTATTAGGCTTTTATTTAAAGAGTTGTAATGCTTTCTGTTGAGATGATGAATATATTTAGAATTTACTAGCTATGAAGCTTTCTTATGGTTTGTGTGATGCAACCTTCTCTGAGGTGTGACAACAATGAACCTCAGGTGTGATGCTTAGGAAGTCTAGGTGTGAAGCCTAGAATTTATCTTTTCTTTAATTTTACCATTCGTGGTTACTGTTCACATCGCCGTTCACAGCAACTCAAATCTTGATTTTCACATTGTTTCATCCCCAAACCCTACTATTCCCCTTCCCCTTTGGAAACCCTATATTCTCTATCAAAAACAAAATATAGCTATTGCTAGCATATTTGCAGAATCCATCTATCACTTCTCACAAAGCGAGGCTCCTAGCTGTTAATGCAGCTTCAGATTATTAGATTATTTTATTTTATTTTATATTCTGAACGTATTAGTAGATGAACGGTTTTGTGGTAGTTTATGTATCTTTACACCATGCATATATTTAAATTTTGAATCACATTGTATATATTGTTAACCTCACAGGTTAAGGTTCTTTACTCTCCCCCCAAAATGTTACAGCTCAATTTTATATCCTTTACTTTGAATTTTTAATCCCTGCAGGAAACAAACTATGTTCCTATTACACGAGGCAATAGAGTGGTGCTGATGATCAATGGGTATGTTGGATTTTCTTTAGTGCTTTAGATCATAATTCACCTTATCAAGTAATGGAACATGAATTATTGTTCACATCATGATAATCGACACAATATATCAAAGAGATTTTATCTATACACAGTTGAGTGGAATGAGTTTCTAGCTTTCCCATGACAATGTATTGCAACGCATCTCAGACTGAAATTTCAGAAAATTGTATGATTGGTTTTTTTTTTTTTTTTTTTTTTTTTTAAAAATCAATAATCAATTTTTAGCTATTGGCTACCTGATCTAATTTAATAATTCTCTTTATTTAGAGGAGAAAAAGGAGGATTCAGATTTGGAAATATCTTTTTCTCAGATTAGATGGTAATATATTTCCTGTCAATGAAAGCTATACTATTTTTTTGCTATACATTTGTCAGAAGATTGAGAAGATAAAAAAGGGAAGGTAAAATTCGACAATACATCTCTTTTAGACGTTTCTATGATCATAAGTTCTCTGTTTTTACTCTCCATTCTTCAATATTAAAAATTTCTATTTCTGAAGTTTTTGTCAATGTTGTGATGCTGAACTCTAACTCTAACAATTGATATCCAAACACTTAGAATTGGCTATATGAATTCTTTAGTATACTATGCTGCAGTTTTCCTCTGTACTGGAGTTTGGAGCAATCTCCTCTTCTTAATATGATAATGATTTACTGATAATAATAATTTTTAAAAAAATCTATTCTGCTACAGTTTACATATAATATGCCATATATCAGAGGAAATGAGTTTTGATAGTTAACCTGACTTGTAATACTCCAATCTGACCTTCCTGATCTTGGAAAATGTGTAAAAATTTGCCTTGCTTTCTAAATCAACAACCTCATTCAGCATAGAATAGTGATTGAGGAATGTAAATCTTATCAATCATTTGTATTTGTTTCTAATGGGTGAATTTGGTATGGCTGGTTAGTTAATACAGGTAAGTGTGCTGTTTTGTAGTGTTATTGTTTCCTATTATCATATTTTTTAAAAATTAGAAAATTTCAACTTGGTTTGCTTCCATACGATTGTCAAAATTTACCTGATGTTTGACTATCCTCATGGTATGCCTCCATTTTTGAGAATGTTTTTCTTTCAATTCCAGGTTAGGAGCCACCCCTATAATGGAATTAATGATTGCATCGGGAAAAGCAGTGCCAAAATTGCAGCTAGAACATGGACTGGCAGTTGATAGAGTGTATACAGGGTCATTTATGACATCTCTTGATATGGCAGGTTAGTTATCACTGGCAATAGCATTCTATCTAAACTGATATTGTATTTTTTCTGAGTTTTTTTTTTTTTTTTTTTTTGTTTTTTAGGCTTATCAATTTCCATCATGAAGGCAGATGAAACAATTTTGCAACGTCTGGATGCTGCAACCAAGGCTCCATACTGGCCTGTTGGTGTTGATGGTCTGTGAATGTGTTTGAACATTACCTATTTCCTTAATTTCCCTAAATTCATTTCTTCTATGTATAGGATTGTCTTTCACGAAGCTTCTAAAGTGGCATTAGCATTATGGAGTTGTTATTGATAGTGGTCTAGTACCAAAAGGAGGTCCACTTTTTAGTAAAAAACATTATCTGTGTGTGTGTAAGGTTCAAGTTTCATTTAGTGTAACTCTTTAATAATGTTAAACCGCTTAATAATTTTCCTTGGATTATTCTTTCTCCAGTCACTTTTGGATTATATGATCTCTTTATGTCATCATGCATGCTAAAAGTATATTTTTCTTATATTATAAAAACTAAAAATATTGAGTTTTGGATTGGATAGTAAATGAAATCTATTGATGTGACATTTAGCATGAATGATAACTGGGGAAAATATTTAATCCAACGGTGTCTTGGACCTCTTGGTAAAATGTTAGTTGAATGAAGAGTAATTGAATAGTGTAACATAACAAAAGTTACATATGTGCAACTTGAATCCAGTCTCATATGTGAATAAGAATGACAAGTCCTACATTGATTTGATTTTCTTTGAGCTTAGAAGTTGTCTTTATTGGTAGGTTATCATCCACCTGCCAAGATTCCTGTTCCAATGCCACCATCTCGTTCTATAAAGAGTGATGAGGTATGTGCATGATTTATTGGTCACCCTGAAATTTGGGTTTAGATGACTCCATTCTGAGGCAACTTATTTGCATAACATCTTTTCTGTATGAATATTTGGTTGGTTTCCTTGAGTTGCTGTAGAAAAATGTGATATACTTTTGTTGTGAAAGGTGAAAAGTGTTTAGGGTTTGATAAGTCAACCCTATTATATGTATATAAAGTACATGATATTACTATTTTGCCCCTAATACTCATAACACTCCCCCTCAAGCTAAAGAGTATATATATCATACAATCCTAGCTTGTTACACAATAAACCCAACCGAGTATTACATGAAGCTTTGGTAAACATATCAACAATTTGGACTCTTGTAGAAACATATGTAGTAGTAATCACATCATCTTCTACTTTCTCCCAAGTAATATGACAATCTACTTCAATATGTTTGGTTCGCTCATGGAACTTAGGATTGGAGGCAATGTAAATTGCTGCTTGATTATCACAATGCATAGTCATAGGCAACTTCACAATAAATCTTAATTTCTCAAGTAAATGCTTAATCCACATAAGCTCACATGATTTGTGTGTCATGGTTCTATTCTCAGCTTTTGCACTAGATCTAGAAACAACAGTTTGTTTCTTACTTCTCCATGTAATCAGGTTTCCTTCCAAAAATTGCAATACCTAGTGGATTTTCTATTTGACGGTGATCCATCCCAATCAGCATCAGTGTAGGCTTCTACCCAGAGGTGACCATTAGCATTATACGAAAGACCACGGTTTGGATGTGCTTTAAGATACCTCACAATCTAAATAACTGCCTCCCAGTGTGGAAGGAGAGGATCTTTCATATGCTGGCTCAAAACTCTAACTACAAATGATATATCTGGGCGAGTAATTGTGAGATATTTCAGTTTGCCAACCAGACGATGATATCTCTCAAGATTAGATTATAGCTCCTCCTGATCTTCATATAGTTTGACATTAGGATCCATAGGAGTCTCCACTAGTTTAGATCCTAGCAAGCCAGTTTCTTTCAAAATATCCAACACATACTTCCTTTTTGATAAACTGATGTCTTCTTTAGATTGTGCTATCTCAATGGCTAAGAAATAACGAAGTTTACCCATATCCTTAGTTCGAAAGGAATTTTGAAGATATCTTTTCAAATCATCAATACCCTTCTTGTCATCACTAGTAATTATAATATCATCAACAAAATCTTTCCTCTTGTAGAGTTATGAGAAAACACAGAGTGATCAAAATGGCAATGTCGCAATCCAAACTTTAACACTACTTCATTGAATTTACCAAACCAAGCTCTAGGAGATTGTTTAAGATCATAGATGGCCTTATGCAATCTACACACTTTTCTAGATTCCCCTTGAGCAACAAACCCAGATGGTTGCTCCAAATACACCTCTTCCTTCAAATCACCATTCAAGAAGGCATTTTTAACATCTAATTGAAATAATGACCACCCCAAATTAGTAGCCAAGGAGATCAAAATTCGAACAGAAGAAATTTTAGCAACAGGTGAGAATGTCTTGGCATAGTTGACACCGTATGTCTGGGTATATTCCTTGGCAACCAAGCGAGCCTTCAAGCGCTCAATAGAACCATCAAGCAAATACTTCACAGTATACACCCAACGACAACCAACACTAGTTTTCCCTGGAGGACACTAAAGACCAAGTAGCATTTTCAGACAGGGTGGACATTTCTGCCTCCATAGCGAACTTCCAACCAGAGATAGACATAGCCTTTTGAATAGACTTAGGAACAATAGTAGAATTTAAGGATGTGGTAAAAGCATGGAGAGATGAAGACAAGTGAACATAAGAGACAAATTGAGAGATAGGATGATAGGTACAAGAATGCTTACCTTTGTGCAAAGCAATTGGAAGAGGCAGGATCAGGAGGTGGATCACTAGGCGGGGAAGAAGTCTCCGTTGGAGGTTTTTGTTGTCAACGATACACCTGGAGTGGTTTCTGAGGAGATTCAGTGAGACACAGGTGGTAGAAGAGGAAGACAAGGAGGAGAACTTTCACTAGCAACCAAAGGAGAGATATAGGACTGAGATTCATCAAATGTGACATTTGCACTAATGAAATGTCGACAAAGAGTAGGTGAGTAACATCAGTATCCCTTTTGAGTAGGAGAATACCCAAGAAAAACACATTTAATGGATCTAAGATTAAGTTTGTCACTTCCTGGACCTAAGATATGAACATAGCACACACAACCAAAGATCTTAGGAGGTAGATGAAACAAAGGTGCATCAAGAGAGAGCACAGTATAAGGGATTTGACCACCTAGAATAGTGGAAGGCATACGATTAATCAGGTGATAGGCAGTGAGAGCAGCATCACTCCAATATGATTTGGAAAGCTGCATATGAAACTTTAAGGCATGAGTGACCTCTAAGAAATGACGCATTTTGTGTTCAGCAACACCATTTTGTTGTGGAGTATAGGGGCATGAAGATTGGTGAATTATACCATGATCATCAAAAAATTGAGACAAAAATGTATGAAAATAGTCACAAGCATTATCAAACCGAAAAATACGAAGGGAAGCATTAAACTGAGTCTTTATTTCCATGTAAAACGATTTGAAAATTGAGTATAATTCAAACCTTTCTTTAATAAGATAAAGATAGGTGACTCTAGAATAATCATCAACAAAAATGACAAAATATCTAAATCTTAACAATGAGGGAGTGTTTATTGAACCCCTAATATCATAATGAAGTAAATGAAAAGGACTACTAACCCGACTCTCACGCCTAGAGGCAAAAGGCAAACTATGGTGTTTACCCAACTGACATGCTTCACATTGTAAGGACTCAATTTGACGACACAATGGAACTAATGACTTCAAATTCTAGAGAGACGGATGACCAAGGTGACAATGATGTTGAAGAGGCAAGATTGACAAATGAGAAGCCACTAAATGGGAAGAACCATGCCAATCCAGGTAATAAAGTCCCTCGGCTTCATGCCCTCCACCAATAATCTTTCCCGTCTTGAGATCTTGAAAGATACAATGAGTGGATAAAAAAATGGCAATGCAATTCAAAAGCTTAGTAAGCTTACTAATTGACAAAAGATTAAAAGGAAAATTAGGAATGTATAAGACAAAAGAGAGATTAGGACTAAGATTGGTAGTACCCAAACTAGAAACTGTAGTGGCTGAGCCATTTGCCAATGTAACATTGGGAAGACTACTAGAATGCTCAAGGTCAGAGACTAAGCCTGAGGTACCTATCATATGATCAGTAGCACTTGATTCAATGACCCAAGGGTCCTAAGTGGCAAGACAAGCCGTGGAAGTACCTTGTTGAGCCAAAGTAGTAGTAGAATCAGATCCAATAGAGTTGGAATGCAGAGACAAGAGGTGATTCTACTCTTTCTTAGGGATTGAGACTACTTTGGATGTTGGTGGAAGTGACTCTGAAGGCAGTTCTTCAACTTGAAAACTAGCTTGGTGAGCCGAGGGTTTACCATAAAACTCCTAACAAAATTCTACTGTATGATTCTCACCATGACAATAAGTGCACTTACAAAGACCACGTCCTCGACCACAACCCTATTGTTCACTACCACGACCCCTTTGGTCGGGACCTTCACGGCCTTAGCCCTCATGACCTTGACCTCCACGACCACCTCTATTACTCCCCGTATAAGTGGCAAAGGTAGATTTATCACCAAAAGGTAATGCATTAGTACTAGAGGAAGACGTAGTACAAGTCAGATAATGTGGCTTGTCGAAGTCTACCAAAACTACTCGCAAAAATTTGTGATTTTACCGGATTCAAACTTTTAGGCAATCCAGAGAGGAAGCGAGCAATATGCATAGAATCTCGTTGTTTCTACAGAGGAGATGGGCTGATAAATATTAAGTTCTTCTCATACGCCCTTAAACTTGCTATAATAGTCCTCCAAAGATAAATCACTCAAACTCAAAGAGAAATAATTTTGGTGAAGATCATAAATCTGCTTTAAATTTTTAACATAGAGTAAAGTTCCTTGGCTTGTTTCCAAACAAGTTTAGCAGTTGGTAAGAAAACCAAACTACAACTAATCTTGGACTCCATGCTATTCCACAAGCAACTCCTAGGGTTTGTAGGTACAGGGGGTTCACTAATCACGTAATCAAACTTCTTTCTATCAAGAAGAAAAACTTCAACAGCTTGGGCTCACTGAGCATAATTACTTCCATTAAGACGAATGGAAGTAATTGATAACATATCAGGAGATAAGAAATGATTAGGGGGATGAACACTGTCTTTGGACTCCATAATAGCAATCTTAAGAACAAACTAACACTAAATAAATATGCTAGTGAACCCGTAAACAAATGAAAGAACCACATTGACTACAGTGAAACAAATTCAAAACCAATGTCCTCCAACCAGTTGGCAAACCAATAGCAACACCAAACTCCAATCAAGGCAGCAATCAATCCATACCAACACCAGTATACCCAGTCCACCACTAAACATCAACCAACAAAGTCTAGCCCAACAAATCAACCTAAGGTTGCTTAAACTTAAAGTCAGACTGTAGTGAAGAAAATAAAAAATCAGGCCACATTAAATCATAGCCGAAAAACTCTTTTGGAAAACTCCGGTGGTGGTGCTAGGGCATAGGAGTGGCGGCGTAGGAAGTGGTGAGGGGGCTAGGATGGGTTGCCAAAGGAAGGCGAGCAAAACCGTGCCTCTCTCGCGGTTAGGTGATGTTGATTTGGTGTCGCGAGACCCGAGAGAAGATCACTGGCGCTAGGCAGCTCCTCTAGCCACTAGATCGAGGTCGTCGGTGAGCATCAATCCTGTCAGAGAGCTAGCGAGAGTGTTCGAGAACTAGCAAGGCCGTCGGAGGCAATTGTAACGGTTTATGGCGGCGGTGGCAGTAATGGGTGGCTGTCGGAGGGTTAAAGGCAGTGGTGTGTTGGGGGCTCTAATACCATGTTGTTAAAGGTGAAAGTGTTTAGGGTTTGATAAGTCAACCCTAACACAAAAAATATTATTTATATGTATATAAAGAAGTACATGATATTACTGTTTTGCTCATACTCGTAACAACTTTCACTACCTAATGCATGGAAGTATAATCTGTCAGCATGTTTAGACAGTATATGATGTAGTCAGGAAAGTGTTGGTATGTTACAGTGGTAGCATAATGGTATATAGTAGTCTTCATTTCTTTTTCCTCTTTTGGTTCCCCCAAGGCCACCCTCTCCCCCTCCTCCCCAAACAAAGAAAAAAAAAATGTTCACGGGTTCTATGGTTGTAGAGTTCATGGTACCATGGAAAGTTGTCTGTTCATGTGGTATTGTAGCAGCCTAGTTTCATTTTTTTCTATCAATTTGGAGCACAATTTGATTGTGATGTACAGTGTATTTGTTTTTCTATTTTCAGTTATTCATTTTTTTTCCTCTTTACTATACTTCCTTATTTGACCTGACTGCTGGTATCTACTTTGGAATAGTCGTTAAGCCGACCACCACAACTGAATCAACAAGGACATATTCTTGAGGTGGCTATTGAAGCAGCTGCAAATGCAATTATTAATATTAGGGACAGTCTTAATGAATGGGATAGCAAAGTAGGAGATGGTGACTGTGGGTCAACAGTGAGTTCTATCCTCAAAACTCTCATCATTTCCTTTTTATTGTTATAGTATGTTTCATTCAATGACTAATTTATTTGCTTCTGCAGATGTACAGAGGTGCAACAGCAATTCTGGAGGACATCAGAAAGTAAGTTTCTGTTCAGTTGTTTGGACCTTTTTGTTTTCCATCTTATCTTATATATATATGTGGTGTGTGTGTGTGTATAAAAGATTGCAAAGTGTCTTGAAATTTCTTCTATTTGAATATGGAACTATTATATCCCCGAGTTGCTTTGCAGCCTCCAGTATTCAGCTCATCCATCTTCAGAATTAATCTAAAAACATGAGAGATTAATTCTAAATTTAGAGAGAACACAGGAGGAGGCCCAACTACCTCAGATTAGTCATATATTTTGTTCTTCTTTTTCTCCAAGCAAGTATGGGAGGTTCTCGCAGTTTTTTTGTTGAATCCAAATTATTTCAGTTGGCGATTGAGGAAGGGGGACGTTATTTTTCTCTAAAGATTTTTGAATGGGGCAAATATTTTATAAAATCAGTTTTTATGGGTAAGAGTGCAGCACAATGGCTGATTAAGAGTATCAAACACACTGTTGTTGCGGTTAGTTCCAAGCATTTTTTTATAATCAGGGATGGGTATATTACATATACTCTCCAACGGGGCTCCAACTCTTTTGGCCAATTCTTATTATTGACTGAACTCAAAGTTGGTGGTTTTGGGAGGTCTGTCATTATCCCTGAAGGCAACGCAAAAAATAGTATGAGGGTTTTTGGGCTTGGATTAAGAAAGATGTTGGAACCTAACCAATAAGCTATGGGTGTTTCAGGCCATTCAAAGTTCATTGCTCAGCCTCTTAAAAACTCTGAGCTTCAAATTTCTAGAACCTTTGCTGATACACTGAAAGGCCATCATGTGCAAGCAAGGGACAGGAAAAACCCAGAGCAGTTGGCTACCAAAGAAAAAGGGAAGGCTCAGTTAGGGGAGAAGAGGATGGTGGTTCCGAATCCAAAACCTGCAAAGCTGTTGTTGAGTGAAAAACTAGTGGCCAATCCTTGTCTGACTGCCATAGGTGGTGGTGTTGAGAGAGCTCGGAGCATTAATTTGGATTTTAATTTAGGAGAAACAATTATGGGAGGAAATAAAAAGAGATTTCCGTTGACATTCAATTCAAATTCAGAAGTTTCTAATTATGGTGGAGGGCATGATTTTAGGAATGCATGCTGGATAGGGAAGGGATTGATTGCGGAGGTGGATGAGAAAGGAAAGAGTGGGATTATAAAACAGGTGGACCAAAGTTTTTTTAAATGGGCTTCATGGGGGATTTAAAAACTTGATAGTAAGCCCAATGTGGTTCACGGCCTGACATTGACTCAGCCTTGTGTGGGCTTTTCTAATCCCTTCACATTAAGTTTCTTGGGCCTAAGCACTTTTGAAGTGGGCGAGAACTCATCTAAGGCAAGCCCAAGCCCTCTAGTCATTCCTTTGGCATCAAAGGATGAGTCTCAAGTCACCCATGAGCCTTCAGCGGTGTTGGGTCATCCATGGCATCTCTGATGGGGAGCCAAGCCCGAGCCATCTAGTCCAATTATTGGTAACAAAGGATGATTGTCAGGTAGCCCACGAGCTTTCTTCTTAGGCAGTGGTGATGGGTTGTTTGGTGGAGACTCTGATGGAGGCTCATCGTAACATTTCTGATGGGTGTAGCTCTGCTGGGCTTGCGATGGTCCCAGGTACAACCAGCAAGGTTATTTTGCAAGCATCAATCGGCCTTTTCTTGACAGGTATTCTTTGGAGTTTATTGAAAGCTAGGTTTATGGATTTTGGTGTCTCGGAGTATAGTGGTGAAGAAGAAGTTGGAAGTGGGAGTTGTGTGAGTATTATTTAGGGGAAGGAGGACTGGTTCATTAGCCCGATTGCAGCCCTTGAGATCGATCAGCCCACTTTAGTGTTGATACCATTGACGACAGATTGTGGCCTGCCAAGGATGTGTGGTTTGACGGGGGAGGAAGTGACTGGCTCAAAACTGGGTTTGGTTGAGGAGTGTTTTTCAGATTGTAACCCCCTGATTATCATCACTCCTCCAGAGCTGGCTTTGTCGGAGGAAGTGCATGATGGTACTAAGGTAATGGGTCTTGGTAGTAAGCTGGATGTCTCAAATTGGGTGCAGCACAGAATCCTAGGTTTGGTAAATTGGTTGGGCTTCTTGTTAGTCCTCATGAGTGGTTGTATTGCTCACCTTCAAAGGCTAGAAAGGGAGATGGAGGAGAACAACCTGTTAGAGAGAAAAGCTACTGTTAATCGAAAAGTAGTTACTCCTACAAGTAGAGGGAAAAGAGAGCTAAGGAATTTAATTTCCTCTGTTAACTATGATGGATGGTAGAGTGTTGGTTGTGTAGCAGAGATAGTAGGGAAAAAAAGGTCTTTATGAAGTTGAAATTGATTTCTTGGAATGTCAAGGGGTTAAATTGACTCTCAGAAATGTCTGGTAGTGAGAAACTTATTACATGAGTGGAAGTGTGATGTAGTGTGCCTTCAAGAAACTAAACTTGCTGGCATGAATAGGCAATTAGTTAGCAATCTGTGGAGTTGTCCGTATGTGGATTGGGCGTCTTTAGATGCTGACCAGACAGCTGATGGAGTATTGATTATGTGGGATAGGAGGGTTTTAGATAAGTTGGAGTTTTTGTTGGGTTCTTACTTGGTGTCGGTTCAGTGGCAAGGTGTGGAGGATGGTTTTGTTTGGGCATGCTCAGGGCTATATGGCCGAAATGATAACAGTATGAGGGGACATATGTGGGATGAGTTGGTTGCTATTCAGCAATATTGGAATGTTCCTTGGTGTCGCATTGGGGATTTTAACATTGTTCGTTTTGCAAGTGAACAGAGGGGTGGTTCTTGTCTTACTTCAACTATGGAAAAATTTTCAGAGTTTATTGAGAATCTAAACTTGACTGATTTGCCTTTGGAGGGAGGGAGATATACTTGGTCAAGTGGCACTGACCAACCCTCCATGTCTAGGATAGATAGAGCTTTAGTTTCACATGATTGGGAGGAACATTTTCCAAATGTGATCTAGCGGTAAAATCTGCGACCTATTTCAGACCATTTCCCAATTTTTTTGGAGGCAGCAGGAATGGCAATTTAGGTTTAAGAACATGTGGTTGAAGACGGATGGGTTTGTTGATAGGGTTTATTCTTGGTGGAATCGACATTCTTTCTCTAGTACACCTAGTTATGCGTTTGTTGTAAAATTGAAGGCTTTGAAAGAAGACATGATTCAGTGGAACCGTAGAGAGTTTGGCAATGTTAGTTGTCATGAGAAAGAATCATTGGGGGCTTTAGATTTATTAGATGTTAAGGAAGGGGAACTTGGACTCTTTGAGGTAGAAATCCGTGAGAGAAGTGAGTGAAGTCTCAAGTAGAGCATCTTCTTTCTTTGGAGCAGATTTCATGGAGATAGAAGTTGAGGATGTTGTGTATCAAAGGGGGTGATAATAATACTAAGTTCTTCCATAAGATGGCTAATTCTCATAGAAGGTGTAACCATCTGAGTTTTTTGGAAGTAGATGGGGTGATTTATGAGGAGGGTGCAGAAATGGCTACTCAAGTAGTTCAATTTTACAAGACTTTGTATCAGGGGACAAAAGAGTGGAGGCCTTTTGTGAAAGGCTTGGTGATGAAATTGGGGGGTTGGAAATGGGCTGGCTAGAAAGGAGGTTTGAGAAGGAGATTTTGCTAGTTGTCCAAGAACTGGAAGGGGATAAAGCTTCAGGTCCGGATGGCATTTCTATGGTCTTTTTCCATCATTGTTGGAGAGTTGTGGAAAGAGACGTCCTAGCGGTCTTTGAAGAGTTCTATTAGCATTGTAAGTTTGAAAAATCTCTCAATGTTACTTTTATTGCCTTGATCCCTAAGAAATGATGCCTCTAATATTCGAGATTTCAAACCTATCAACTTGGTGGGGAGTATTTATAAAATCTTGGCTAAGGTTCTGGCAAATCATTGGAGAGTGGTGTTAGGTCAATTGATATCAGAATCTTAGAATAGCTTTGTGGGAGATAGACAAATCCTTGATTTAGTTCTTATTGCTAATGAGTGTGTTGATAGTTTGGTGAAGAGTAAGATTCCGGGGGTGATTTGTAAGCTAGATATTGAGAAGGCTTATGACCATGTGAATTGGGAGGCTCTTTAATATTTGCTAAAGAGAATGAGCTTTGGGGAGAAATGGTGTAGATGGATCCGTACCTGTATCTCCACAGTTCAGTTTTCTGTGTTGGTCAATGGGTCTCCAGATTTTTTTTTGGCAGTTCAAGGGGTTTGAGATAAGGGGATCTATTGTCTCCTATGTTATTTTTGGTTATGATGGATGTATTTAGTAGGAAGTTGAAGAGAATGGGGGGGGGGGGGGGGGGAAGGTTTACTTTGTGGCTTTAGGGCTGATGGTAGGAGGGGTGGTGGGGAATGTGTTTCGCACTTGTTGTTTGCGGATGATACTATTCTAATTTGCGATGCAGATATGGAGCAGCTCTTACATGTTCGTTTGTTATTACTCTGTTTTCAGGCTGTGACGGGTTTGAAGGTCAATGTGTGAAATGGTTCCTATAGGGGAGGTGGATACTATGAATGCTTTGGGAGAGATTTTGGGTTGTAGGGTTGGGTGCAAAGACAATTTTATATTATTTTAGAAGTCAATTGTATTTTTAATATTGGTCCATTAAATTTATTTTAGGTCGTATTAGCTAATTAGGTTATTAGTATTTTATTTAATTTCTAAGAATTGAAGTTATTTTCATAATTCAATAATTGGGCTTTGACCCAACTTAATTGGGATTAGGGTTTGCTATCAGTAGTCTATATAAGTGCACTATTTTATTCAAATGGAGACAGTTTGCTTGGGTAATAAGATTTCCTATTGAAACTTTTCCAATGGCTTGGTGTTGATTCTAGGCAATCTTAGGTGTTGATTCTTAGGGTTTTTTTTTTTTTTTTTTTTCTTGCTTGGTGCTAATTCCAAGCAAATTTAGGTGTTGATTCCTAGATTTATCTCTAATGTTCTGTTCTTGTTGATACTTAATCCCTTTGGAGAATTTGTGCTGCATCAGTTATGGAAATTTGATTGCAGTTTTCAAGTCGAAAAGCAGTGTCAAACAAACCTCCAACAAAATCACAGCTACGAGCTGATCCTTACCGCCCACAAAAGCCATAGTTGCCACCTTACAGCAACCCATCACTGCTGCTTACCTCCATCAATTACTTATCCTGCCACCATTGACATAACCCAAACCACCTAAAGCTGAACACCTGACTGAAACCTAATAGTCCCAATCAGCATACACCCTGTCATCATCACTAAAACTCAAAAAAAGAAAGAAAAAAGGTGCACATACCATCATGATCCCACCTTTACTGATGTCAAAACCCCTTCCTCACAACCTAACCAAACCCTAGTTTTCTTAATCTTTTATCCCCATGTTTCACCGTTGTTGAGTCCGTGCTAAAAACCATTTTATGGAAGTATTGCCATGCATCAAGAGATCCTTTTAACCATTGTTTCATTGTGCCATGGGCACATCTCAACAACACCCATTGGCAACTCATATTGCAGATTGTGAGTTGTCTAGCAACATCTCCACTTCGCTGAGTGCTGAGTGCTGCTGTCACACCCCCACAAGGAAAAGCCTAGTTTGTCTCCATAAAGCTACAATACCGCATCATTGTTCTATTTGAGATCGATTGTGAAGAGTTCCACCTTATTGAGAGGAGGTGGGAGCTGATTTTTGTTTCAGTGTGGGTTTAGTTGAAAATTGGGTGAAGTGAAAAAAAAAAAAAAAAAAAAAAACTTTAATTAGGAAAGGGCAAAAGAAAGTTTTGATATAGCGGGTTAGCCCAAGCCTGTGGTGCTTCATGAACCTGATCCATTAAAAAAGAATCGGGCCCATCATGATCATATGGTTGCCAAAATTTTGTGACCGTGTTTGTGCTGACCTTAGCACACACCATGATTATCTAATTATACCTCCAGATTGTTCCAATGTGTTTTGGGGCTGGATCAGTGGTCTTTGATGCTAAGTGAAGTTGTAGAATATGAGATATTAGGATTAACAGAGAGCAAATGTGGGGGAAAAGATGGAGAGAGAGATTTGAGAAAAGGTGAAGGGCTTTGTTAATTTGATTACTCTCTAGGGTTTATTCTTTATGGCATAATTTCCAAAATACCCTTATGCCAATGTAAAATAACATGTTAATATAAAAGTATCAACTATCAAGTAACTCTGGCGTACATAATTTGTATGAGTGGTTTATATAATGATTAAAGACCTGACCTTAATGGGTTGGATGAGTATGAGTACTATCTACTAAGTTAAATGAGTAATAAATGGATAGTTATATACCCAAACCAGTTATGATTATTACTTATAAAAAATTTATATATGTTATGTGGAGATTTTTTTTTTTTGGTTGGATAAATATATATATTATGTGGAGATATCATTGGGTTAACAGGTAAAGTCCTAACTCTTATTAAATGGAATGGGTTGGGTTGGGCATGGGTATTAGCTAAGTAATTAAATTAGTTACCAGGTAGTTATGTACCCATCTCATTCATGATCTTCCCTAAACTACCTGTTTCCCATCCCTTTGTTTTGAATATGAGTTGTAATGATCTAAACTGCAGTAACAACATTTCTTGTGGTTGAGATACTTTTAATGTTCAGAATTTGTGATCCATAATGTTTAAAGCTTTGAACTTAAGCAATATACCTTTTCTTGTTTTGGTTGATCTGTGTGATATATTTTTTTGGAAGCTTATGCGTATACAAATTCAGAGGTAGCAGGTATATTTACAGTTATTTTAAACTAACATACATGACGGTTTTTAGCTCAAGTATCTTTAAGTTTGTTATATTTGTCACATTACCAGATGATTATCGTTTCAGATTTTTGTTCTCTTACTTTAGTTTCCATCTTCTGTTCCCAGTTATCCTCTGAATGATGCAGCAGAAACAGTGAATGAAATTGGATCATCTATTAGAAGAATTATGGGAGGAACTAGTGGGATCATGTATTTTACTTTATCTTAATCTTTACTTGATTAAGCTTTAACAATAATGTTTTTTGACAATTAGTTCTGTAACATTAGTCTGAAAGTTGACTTTTTCTCTCTTCTGGAAACAGATATAATATATTTTGTAAGGCAGCATATGCACAGTTGAAAGCAAGCTCCCAGCCGGTTGTCACGGCAAAACAATGTGAGATGATTCTCCTAATATTATAATAATCAGACTTGCACCTTCACTCATCAAGTTTCTTCTTTCAGGGGCTGAAGCACTTGAAGCTTCCATTACTGCAATCAGTAAATATGGTGGAGCTAGTGCTGGTTATCGCACATTGTTAGATGCCCTTATTCCAGCATCAGCAATGCTTCAGGAGGTCATCAATAATGATAACTATCTCTCTGTCTTCATTGTTAATGTGGTCTTATGTGACTAACATATCTATCTTCACTTACAGAGGTTAAATGCTGGGGATGATCCCTGTGTTGCTTTTGTCCTCTCATCTGAGGCAGCTTTGGCTGGAGCTGAGTCAACCAAGCACATGCAGGCACAGGTGACATTCATATTAATCCTTTTCCTATATTGTAGGGGATTTGCTTCTTTCTGTAAGCATTGTAACTAATTGATGGATATGAATGTAAATAGCCCTTGACCAAACAAAGTCATATAAAACCATGTGTTTTCTTTTCATGATACTTATTAAGTTGGAAGTAATTTCCATGAATCCAGTAAGCCTCAGTTTGGATCTTGGACAGCTCTAGGGTTCTAAGAAAATGATTGAAAAATGTGCAGTGAAATTATATGTGATCATACCTTGTCCAATCTGTTATACTTTCACTTTAAGGTTCGAACTGATAGATTCTTTTCTCTCATTTTTCTTTATTTATTAATTGGAACCACTTAAGTTATTAAGGATGTCAACCACATGGACTACTAAATGATTGTCATTGTATGCACATTTTCTGGCATAAGATGGCTCTTAAGGTCAAAGGTTAAGACCTAGGATGCATGGAAACTTCATTTGGGGTGCTGTACCCGTGTCGTAACGGTGTCCAATCTGCCGTATCATGTTATAATTTTTCAAAAATTGCTTGTGTCACCCGTGTTGTACCTGTACCCGTACCCATACATGTACTTGTACCTGTACCTGTACCTCTAGCTGTCCGTGTCCATGTCTGTGCATCCTAGGTTAAAACACATCTTAACCTTTGACCTTTGTGTGTGATCTTCAGCTTACTTGCATACTATGATTGTTCCTAGAGGTGTGTTAGAGTTAGAGGGTTTAAGCTATTGAGTCTGATGGTTATACATTGTGCTTTTCTTGAGGTTAGTCTGGATGGGCAACTAAGTTGAGCTTTATAAAGCCCTTGAGATATATAACCATCATTGTTGTCCATGAGTATCGCACATTCTTGCCATAGGATCCAGTGCCAGTACTACTAATTTCTTTCATAATTGCTGCAGTTTGGTATAGGATCTGCAATGTTCAAATTTTGAAGAGAAAAAAAAAAAAATGGAAGTGTGTTTTTGCTAGTTGGCATCAGAGTTAAGGACTTGTGTCTGTTGGTCTTTTCGTTGCATAGGGCTGGCCAGTCGGTTGGTTATCTTTTGTCATCTTCTGTTCAATGCAGAGATTAGTCATTAAATTTTGAATTGTAGATGGATGCAGTTTGGATGGTCGTAAACTCATGATAACTTATTTTACACCTAAACATCTTATGTTCAGGTCAGTGACGGTAGTCAGGTTGGATGTATGTATGTAAAGTATATGTTAATCATGCTACCAAAAAAAAAAAAAAAATCTTTCGTGTGAATTCCACATTCTTATGCATTGGTTTTATGAGCATGGGGATCTGATGAGAAAGCTTTTGTAGGCTGGTCGTTCGACATATGTTGCTGGGGAGATCCTTGCATCAGTACCAGATCCTGGTGCAATGGCTGCAGCTTCATGGTACAGAGCAGCAGCTTTGGCTGTTGAGGATAAGTCTGGGGCTTCTTCATGAGCCAGTGAATCTTACTCATGCAATTCCTGCTCCTATTTTGCTGCAGATTTAACCAAAGTTTTGTTCATGATTTTAAGGTCTAACTGGTTAGGCTCTCCGCTTATTCTTTTTGTGCATAAAGCCGAGAGAGTGAATTTCACCCATACATCTCTTAAAACTTTCTTTTGAAATTTGTAAATTTCAAATATTGGTGACATCTATTCAAAATAATACACATTGAAATCTGAGCATATTTTGTAATTTCCATGGTTCGAAAATGTGACCTTTAACGGTCTTTATGTCAGATTTATATGCATTAAACCCTGAATTATGTATTTAGCTTGTCTGCTATGGGGTTTCAATTATGCTAGAGTCTAGGAGTACATTCTACTCTGCAATTTTTCTTTCTGTTTCAAGCTAATCACAATATTACGCAATGGATTTGTCTGTCATATGTAATCAACTTAAAGAGTATCAAACTTTCTAGAGTGAGCCTCTTTACTTTACAATTTGTTTTAACTAGATGATGTCTCACGCGATGCGTGGATTACTTTACAATTTCATTTGAAATTATTTTATATATATTAAGACTTGTACATATAATACTTATTTTATTGTATAATATTCATGTTTGCCCACAACATTGTTGAATACTTTGAAAGTTGAAACTTGATTTTCTTAATTCATTTTTTATAAAAATAAAAAATAAAAAACTATATAACACTATAAGACTATAACATATTATAATATATATTGTTAAAAGTAGATTTAAAAAAAAAAAAAAAACTGATTAAATGATTTTGAAATATACAAATAAGAATTTAAAGCTTAAAATGCTTTTATATCCTAAAATTACATAAATTTAAGTGACTTCTTATACACTTCCTCAACTACTCTATTCTCACAACTAAATATAGAGATCTCAATCACAAATACTCATTATCTCAATGAAATTAAAGAAATCATTTGTAAGTATCAACATAAAGAGAACACAATTAAACAAAGAGAAATTGATTAAAAACACATTTATTTATCAAAATTTAATTGTCTTTAGTTGGACTTTCATATAATTTAAAAAAAAAATTGAAAATACTTTGAAATCATCATCGATTTTTATTTTTATTACTATGGGTTATACTGCACAAAATAACAATAAAAAAAACATACAAAGAAACTTACAAAGTATGAGTTCTAACACAAATATATAAAAAATAGCTAACTTTATAAATAATCAATTATAATGTTTTTTTTTCTTTAATTCTAAAACAAAATACATTTATAATTTACGCAAACCAAAATCTCAAATACCCAAAGACTCCAAGCAAATCACAACATTTACAAAATTCATAACATCTGACTTCAACATCGAAACTGTAAGTTATCATTACTGAATGAAAAATGCAATCCCCCTTCATCGGTCATAGTCTACTCATACGGGTTAGATACAAATAGTACTGTAATGTTGGAGTTATGTAGGTGAATAGAAGTGAAAAATGTGAATGGAAATGCAATAAGTTTTTTTGTGTATGAGAGAGCGGAAATTTTTTGAAATATTGAACTAAATGAAACAAATAAGTAGTTTTAAAACATTGAATAAAAAATGTAACAAAAAGTAGTCTTGAAACATTAAACTAAAGGAAATAGAGAGTCTATATTTTTAAATTTGTTCTTATCTCTAATGTAGTTTAAAAGTATTTCAATTCTCTTCATAGAGTGCGCCACATGGTAGAACATCATGCTCTCTTGCATGAGGTCTCTACTTATATATATATATATATATATATATATATATTGATTTGTTTGGATGAAAGAGGAGGAGAGGAAGGGGAGGGAGGGAATGGAAGGAGTATGGTTTTGGATGTTTTTTAAGAAGGGAGAGAGAGAAGTTTGATGGGGGTTTGGAGGGGTATCTAACCCTCTTTCCCCCCCCCCCCCCCCCCAAACCCAAATTGGGGGGAATTTGGAGGGAATTAAAAAAAATGAAAAGTCAATTTTGTCCTTAAGATATCAATTTATATTCGTCCCTTTAAAATTAATAAAATTAGGTTATAATTGTCAAATTATATGAAAATTTTCTCCCATCATATCTTTACTTAATTGTTAAAACATCCAATCAAAGAGAGATATCTATTCCCCTTTCTTATACTTAATTTTAAAAACATTTAAATAAGGTATAGGAGTAACCATTTCTCTTATGCATAGGGGGCTATCTTACATATTTTTATTCTTGGCTAAAATGAGAGGGAAGAGAAAAACAATGGGAACTCAACTTTTACGTGTCACTAAACTTAAAATGTGTGCTATGCACGGTGTCACAGTGTAAAATTTTCTTTTAAATTTTTTGCCTGTGATGGCCCTAAGTCCCTAACTTAATCTCAGTCAACAATACACACACTATAGGAACACTTAGAGCATAATATTAGGAACACAAGCGCATAGCACACACTATGTTTACAGGAAAAACCTCCAACATATATTACTCACTCTCAAGTACAAAGGAAATCTTTGCAAAACTTAGAGAAATACACACAAATCTCTCAAAAAACAATTACGGAATTTGCTGTTGACTCCCTCAACAGCATATGGGTCAAATACACAGAAATAACTATCAATGGCAGTTACTGCCTGCACTTTGGATAATCTACCACTTGGGTCTGACTTAGGACATCATCAACTGCTGTTGTCTAGGTTCATTCCCCACGTTTCGAACCCTTACATAGCAAGCTAGCATCATCAAGAACATCATAAACTACTTAGTAATTGTTGGTAACTACCACTGCACATCAGCACATGTCGTAGCCCATGTCTCAGCACATCATGGGGCTTTTGCCTATCACTCAACAGCCCACACAATGTGTCAATCCACGTTTGGGGAGGCTTGGTCCATGCCTAAGCCATCCCCCATCAAGCCACATAGCCCACACAGCCTCTCCACATGCAGCACACACATAGTAATTGTCCATTAGCCCACTAGCATCAGTCCATACACTAGGCCAACACCCACCAGCCCATGCCTTGCACACATCATCAAATTGCTCATCATCATGGCAGACTAGCCTTGCCTTGCACACGAGTCACATTGCCCACACACAAGCAATCAGCTACCAAGCCACCAATGTCATGCACAACCACAAAAGGGTTGACACCATCGATTGCTGCCCATCATGAAACCATCTCTACCCACCATGGCCCTCCTATGCCATGACCTTGGGGCATCATGTAGAGTAAGGTACCACCACATGCTACCCCCCATCAGCTGCTCAATGATCCAACTTGAGTTGAGGAACCGGCCATGTCCCCCTTAAAGAGTGCTATGGAGCATTTAGAATCTGGCATGAGGAGACATTGATGTGTTGAGGAGACATAAAACCATATAACTAGCCCCATGCTGCCCAAGCACTACCATTCCTCATGCCATCATCATAACCAACTAAAGCTCCTAACACTCGGACACTTTTGTTTTTATATTGGCAAAAAATTGATTCAATTTAATTGATTTTTCATTTTAATTGACATTTAATGACAATTTAAATAGTAAAATATGGTTATATTTTTTAAACAAAAAAATGCATAAAAGGTTGTTAATTTCGTGATAAAGATTTTAAATATTTTCATGGGATTATAAATTTCTTAGATTTATTACAATATAAAGTAAACCTATAAAGCATAAAAATAGAATTTGATGCAAGAGAATAGTTACAACTCACTTGGCAGTCACGTTGGTGACATATGTCATTTACTTGAGTGCAATTGTCTTTTATATATCTGTATTATTCGGTCAAAGTTATATATGAAGAGTCTCTTTGGCAATAGCTACAACTTAATAATCTGATTAGAGGGTGATGTGAAGTCAATCTAGGAAGTTGTCAATTAGGTTGGAAGTTGTCTAGCACTTCTTTGTATGCATGTATGTCTCATACCAATCCCTATAAATATCAAAGTTGCTAAGAAGTTTAGCAAGAAAGCATCCAAAGAAATGGGAGTTTGTCATTTCTCAAGCTGAGTTTGCTTATAACAACTCAATCAACCATTCAAAATATAAGCCTCCATTTGATGTTGTCTATGGAAAAACAAAAAAAAATCCAAATCAAGTTCTAGATTTCTTGCCTTTATCAAATGTAGTAAGAGTGAGAATGGAAGCTGAAGAATTTGCTGGTCACATAAAGGTAGTTCATGAACAAGTTTGATTGAAGTTATTATCTCAAGCTTACTAGTCCAAAGTTGATGCTCATAGAATATGTTTGGAGTTCAAAGAGGGTGACTTGGTTAAAGTTTATTTGCAAAAAGAAAGATTTCTAGTTGGTACTTATGGAAAGCTCAAGCAAAGGAAGCTTGGTCCATGCCAAGAATTGAGAACGTTGGGACAGAATAAATACTGTATAGAGCTGCCAAAAGATTTTTCAATTAGTCCAATTTTTAATGTGAGTGATCTATATCTTTATCATGGAGATGAAGTGAAGATTGTGCTGAAGCCTACCGACATCCATTATGATCTTTCTACTTCACCAAAGTAAATTTAGTGGTGTAAAAAAACTGATAAATTACTTGAACCGAGTCCAAAATTTTGGTTCGGTTTCGGTATGGTTCGGTTTTGTTTTGAGTTTCTTTAAACCGAAATATTTCGGTTTCGGTTTTGATGTTCCACACAAATGCACTGACCCGACTGAAACCAAACTGAATTATATTTAATATTAATATATACAAGTTCTATCAAGATAGATCTTGGTAGCATAGTGGAAAGGAAATGCATATTCACACCTATTATAACACAGGTTCGACCTATAATAAAATAATTTTTATTTCCTCTCTCCTTATTATAACAAAACTATGTCATTTTGGGTTTGTTTTATAACCATACTAACCCTGTTTTTATTTTTATTTTTTATATTTCCTCTCTCACTTCAGCAGTAGTCGTTCTCCCCCTTTCTCCATCCATTCTCCTTCTCCCCCATCTTCCACTTTCTATCATGCCTTCATCTCTCTCTCTCTCTCTCTCTCTCTCTCGCCTTACCTTTCTCCTACTCCCTCCTCATGACCTTTCTTTCTTATTTTAGCATGTTCTCTAAATATATACATGATTTTGATTTTTTGGTGCTTGGTGTTTAGGTGCTGAGAAAATGTGGAAAAGCAAAGGGAAATAGGGTTTTCCTCATTTTGGTATGTTTTCTGAATATATACATGATTTTGAGTATATTGTTTTTGTGTTTGCTTGGTGCTTGGGTGCTGAGAAAATGTGGGAAAGAAAAGGGAAATGGTTTTTTTTTTTTTTTTTTTTTTTTTTTATTATATATATATATATATATATATATTTTAAGGAATGGAAGAAACCAAAAGCCGACTGAACCAAACTGATTGAAATCCAGTTAGTTCGGTGTCAGTGTTCCTCCCCTATGGTTCGGCGTCGATACCAAATTTGGTAAAACCGAAAATTTTGTTTCGGTGGAAAAATTGCACTTCGAACCAACCGACAATACCCCTAAGTAAATTAATGACATGCGAATGGTAGCCATGGGTCCACCTCCCATGAGTGGGTTAGTCTTTTGAGCCCATTTTCCAAGGGCGGGTTAGTCTTTTCCTTTGAGCCAATAGGACAAGACCTTTAGAATTTTGAGTTTTTGACTCATTGCAACAATTTAAGACCTGATGTATAATTTTTTATTTTATTTTTTTATTTTGTCTATTTTAACTTAAGAGCTTACTACTTTTTATTTTACATAATTAATTTAAAAAAAACACGTAAATCGGATTATTTATTTTACACTACATTTTATTAAAATATTATTTCCTTGTCAATTTTATCTCTCTCTCTCTCTCTCTCTCTCTCTCTCTCTCTCTCTCTCTCTCTCTCTCTATATATATATATATATATATATATTGCCTCATCACACACTCTCCACATGTGAGGCTTTTCTCTCACTCTTTTTTTTTTTTGGAGTTTAATGGCATAATTTTTCAATTTGAATTTTTCTATTGTTAATTTGTTAGTTAGGTTATACAAGAAGATATTTTTATGATGCTAAAGTTTATGATTTTGAAAAGGAGTAAACTGCTGGATTTAGTATGTGCTAATTTTTAGGTAAAGTGTATCAAAGGTGTGTAAGATATATAAGAAAAAAGTTTCTTATGTAATTTTTTAATTTTTAAATTACAAATTTAACCCTATTATTTTTATTAAGGATTATCTAATCAATTTTAGCATTCTCAATCGGGTTTCGAGCAATTAATCCCCTCTTTTCTAGTTTTCTTTTGCACTTTTGTTATTGCTATTGTAAAATTCTTTGCTAATTGTCAAATAGTTTGGTTATGAAAGCTTGAAACTTAGTAACTTTTCAGTCTGATATGTGACTTCTTTTTTCTTTATTAATGTTTTCATGCTTAGTTTCTTTTACAACTATTAGTATATCTTGTTACTATTATTCAGGAAATAAAACAAACTTGCTAATGTAAACTTTTCTGGTGGCAATTCAATATATTGTTGATGTTGATAAAAGCTTTGTTGGGGTTATTGTAATGGAAAAAGTTTTTTTATTAATCTTTTCCTGCTGGGTTTAGGATCAAGATAAGATGATACTTGCAGTCAGATATTTAGGATTTGATAGACCACAATTCTAGATTTTGGTATTCAAAATGCTTGGCATTAAAATAATGGTTATATATGTTAAGTTATTTTTTTAAGGGCAAAACTTAAGTATAGTACTTAACTAAATTTAGTCAAGTGGCTATACTTAACTAAAAATACACTTCCATCTCATTAGAAAAATGCTACATGATTGAATTTTAAGAGGGAAACCTAAAGATCAGTATTTAAGTATTGTACCAAATTTTTTTTTATTTTTTTTATATTCCAATTTAGGCATTTATTTTATTTTAATATAATTTTATGAGATTTTAGTAACTAATTAACCAAGTAACATATATAAAATGGGAAAAAAAGCTCACACACTCCCTAAACTTTGAGGTAGTGGCCAAGACACACTTGAACTTTTAATTTGGCCAATCTACTCCACAAACTTTATACACTTGCCAAATCAATACCTCTGTTAGTTTGGTGTTAAAAAACCAACGGAAACTCACGTGAACATAAATTGCAGAAAACAGAGGTATTGATTTGGCAAAATTGGTACCCACTGTAAAAACCTCTGTAGAAGGCACCCACTGTAAAAACAAAATTGGTACCAAAACTACCAATGCCATAAAATGCAGAAAACAGATGAACATAACAAAATAAAATCAATGAAAATCAAATCGAAACAATCAAAGAAAATACATCACATATTTATAGATTCTAAACATTGGCTCAAAACAACAGAATTGAATTGAGATTAAAACCAATACTTTCGTTGAAGGCACAAAGATAGACCCAAAAATCCCAGATGACGAAGAAGATTCTTTAATTGGACCTAAAAAGTTCAGACGTCAAGGAAGAAGATGACGCCATTTTCTTATTCCCTTCCATTGCTTCTCTCAGAAACCTCTCTGTTGGTGTGTGTCTATATATGTATATATTCAACAACCACTGTCTAAGAAAAACTTTCCCAAGAAAAGAAAAATGGTGAAAGAAAAGGTATTTGCTGATAGCCAAACAGAAACAGTATAATGAAACAAACAAAATAGAAGTGAACAGAACATTGGAAAAGAATGAGAGAGACACGTGGTTCTGGACTTCTGGTTCCACAACCTCTCTCTCTCTCTCTCCATCTCAATTGAATTGATTCATACTCCCTGGTCATTTTTATGCTCATGTGAGTTTGAGTTTCTATTAGTTTTTTAACACCAAACTAACAGAAGTATTGATTTGGCAAGTATATAAAGTTTGTGGAGTAAATTAGCCAAATTAAAAGTTCAGGAGATATCTTGGTGAAAAGTTCTCTCAATCTCTATAGAATTATCACAGAAACTCAAGAAATGGAAAACAGAGAAAAGAGAGAAAAACAGAGAGAGAGAATAGTTGCAAAACTTCTTCAATTCTAATATCTCTGAATACAACACTTAATACAATTAACAATGGAGGTTATCATCTATATTTATACATTCACAGTGAGGGATAGTGAGCACGGAGGAGATTAGTAACCGTTTCACACGTGCTCTAACAACCTCACACACGTGCACTTCCACAGCTAACAAACTTTAACTAATTGACAGTTAAATAACATTACACTGAAATGGCATCGTTTTCTTTAATGAGAAAACATCTGTTTCATATACAAAACGGCACTGTTCTTTTTAATGAGAAACGGTAACGTTTTGTTTTGATTTTCCTTTATGTTTGCCTAGCCTTATGCACGACACCGTTTTAGCTGTTGGAACTTCTTCTTCTTCTTCCTCATGATTTGAACTTGCTGGACCTCCAGTATTTCCAGAATTACAATGGCTTTCACTTGGCCACTACCTAAAGTTCAAAGCGTGTGTAAGTATTTTTCCCTATAAAATGTACCTTTTTCAATGAAGAGACGGTGATAAATTGATTTTTTTTTTTTTTTTTGAGGAAATCAAAGTCTATGTGCAGAGACAGTAAAAGCTGAAACGTGAAATATATACAAATAGAGTAAGGCATTAACATGCTCGTAGTAGCTGAAAGCTTTTTTTATTTTTATTTTTATTATTTATTATTTATTTATTTATTTAGATGGGGGAGTAAGAAATTTGAATTCAAGTAAACAGGTGATCAAACGTGTGCGTGCTAGATAATGGGGAGTTACTTTATAGTTGTACATAGGTAAAAAGGTGGATGGACTTTCGGTGGTGTTTTTTTCCCCCCAAAAACAACATTGATATACTAGTTTGTAGAGTTGATAAAATTTTGGGTAAGTTTAAAAATTAGGAGATTAAAAGGATTTTTTTATTTTTTATTTTATTTTATTTTTTTAAACTTGTGTTTCTGTTTGTATTTTTCATTGTATTTTCCTTTTCTTTGAACTAATCTCATGTTTGATTTAATCTCCTATTATATATTTATTTCTCATAACTTTTATCTCTCTTTTCCAAGTACTTCCCACAACTTCATTGATTTGCTCTAATTTTATCTTACTTTACACCATCTCCTTTTTAGAAAAATATTTTTTTATTCACTTTTTAAACATTCATCACTCCCTTAGAATTTTGGTGAAAAATTTTGTCCTATAAAAAAATTGAAAAGCCTTTGATCATGCACAGCGCCTGTGCGTAGAGGCAAATTATTATGATAATGATAAGCTTTAAAACTGAAGCGTGAGAATAGATCTAAGAGAAGTGTTACATTTAGAATATTTTTACAACAAATCATAGGTAGTACATAGCATTCCAGTAACAATTTGTCAATTAAAATTTGTTGTGAAAATGTTGTCTCTAGAACGGATATGCTATTCTTTCTTTCTTTCTTTCTTTTTATTTTTTATTTTTGGATAATGGTAAGATTCAAATTTGAAATGTGAGATTTTTTAATGGTAAAAATAAGCTCCTTAATTTATGAAATAAAAGAGTTAGGGCAAATATGTGGAGTCCACTTTATTTAATTTATATACAACTATGCCATTAAAAACATTTTCTGTATTTTGAAAACATCATTTCAATTGTTTCAAAATCCTATTTTGAACATGAAAATTACGAAATAATTTTTTGAATACAATATATTCATGTGTGGGACCCACTATTTTATGGTTTCGAAAACAAAATATTGTATTTAAATCATCTTACCAAACAAACCTTTAATACAAAATATGGTAACGGCTGGTGAAATAATTTTTTATTAGTATTGAGTTAAAATCTCTCTCTCTCTCTCTCTCTCTCTCTCTCTCTCTCTCTCTCTCTCTCTCTCTATATATATATATATATATATATATTATCAATACTGAATTTAGTCCCTTAATTGTGGGCATATCTTAACTTTTTTTTTTTTTTTTAAAGAAAATTTTTTATGGTAGTTATCAATTTTTTTATTCCTAAAATTTAGCTTTTTAATCCTAAAATTTAGACACTTTCTACACATCCATTACAAAAGTTAAAAAGAGCTTAAATTTAAAATTTAGCAACTACCGTTAAAACCAAGAAAATGTATGTAACATTTTTTATGGAGTAGTAAATTAATTATCCTAATTGCTTTCCAGCAGTAGTTACAATGAACCTATGATACAAAATTTGTTACTTTGTCTTATTAATAGACATTTTAAAACATACACAACAATCTTCTTTAAAAAAAAAAAAAAAAAAAAAAAAAAAAAACGCACACAACAATGATAAGTACAATACAAATTAAGCATAAACTTGAGAAATGAGATATGAATTGATCTTGTGATGATACTGCATAGCTCTATGTATGTGAAATGGTCTACTTCAGCTTGGGACTTGAAAAACTGACATTTAATTACCAAAATTTTTATAAAAAATTTAAACAAAAACTATCTAATTAAGGTTATTATTATTATTATTATTATTATTTTTAATTACAAAATTAGATGTTGTAATGATTTGTACATGCTTTATTATCACATCGTCCTTAACTCTCATTTTCTGTTTGTCTTTACTGTTTTGGATGTTGAAAATTGCATCATCCATGGGAATTTTTCTTCATTTGTATTTTTTTCTTATGGATGTTGGAAACCACGTTGTCCTTGATTTTCATTCTCCGTTTGCCTTTGTTTGCATGAGTGTTAGAGGTCAAATTGTCCTTGACCCTCATTTTTTCTTTGTCTTTATTCTTATAGATGTTGCAAACCTCTTTGTCCTTGACATTGGTTTGTTGTTTGTCTTTGTTCATGTATCTTGAAAATGAAAAGAAAAAAAAATTTGTTTGTATATTAAAATTATCAATTAGTTATTATTCTATATTTAACAATAGTGTAACACACCTTTCCAATTTCGGTGACTCTAAAACTCATTTTACTAGTTTCCAAAGCTCTTTCTTGTCAGCTTGAACAATGAATCCCCAGCCAGGTGAATAAATTTACAATTTTCGAACCTAACCTTTTTTACATTAATTTTGATAAAACAATAGAACGGGATGCTAATTAAAGATATTATTAAAAATAAATATACCTTGTTATCAATGGCCTCCATGTTCGATATTGATTGATCATCCTTCCACTTTTCCTAATGAGCAATAGGAACAGCATGAACTCCATTATTCAACATAGTGGACTCAATCCTCACATTTGAGTTGTGCATCCTTCCCATTACCAATTAATTGTATACATTTAAAAAAAAAAAAAAATCAAGAAATGAAATATTAAAAGGAAGACACCATGACCATTAAAATTTGTAAGTTATTAAAATGAATCAATATCTTAGGCAATGCTTGCAAATTATTAATTAATACCTATGATGAAGGGAACAAAACATCTTTATACACAATATTTCTTGTGTGAACACCTTCCTCCTCAGGTATTCTTCCTTTTTGCACCAATATTTTTGTGGTGGATTGGGAGACTTCCCTTGACAAAACCACATATAATTGTTCATGACTAAAAACATGAGTAGGAAGATAAATTCCAACATTTAGAATTGTTTGACCTTGCATTTTGTTTATTGTAAGTGCAAAGCTCAAATTTATCGAAAATTGTCTTTTGATCATTACAAATGACAGGTGTACATTTTCTGTTGTTTTCAAAGGGATTCTTGGCAAGAAAACATATTGTTAGGTTCTAAAGGTTTAGGAATTTATGTATTTAGAATTCTAATTTGTAATATTGGCAAACCATGATCAAAACAATATAGTTAGTCTTGTTTAAGCTTGCTCAAAGTTGATTAATTATTGTAAAGTTGGAATCGAGAGACTGTAGATGCATTGGGGCATTTCGGTCTGGCTCGATCGATCGAAGCATAGACTCGATCGATCGAAAGTCGATCAGATTGCGTTTTCTGCAGTTTTTCCAACTCAGCCCTAACTTATTAAAACGTTTAGGGTTTTATGTTTTTGCTGTAGGTATATAAGGCAAAACCCTAGCCACGTTTTGAGAGTTGCTCCAGTTGTATTGTTGCTCATACATTGCTGTTTTGTGTAAATCTCTTGTGAGATCTAGAGGAGCTTTCCTTTACACAAAGTTTAGGGTTTTCAAGATAGAGATTACTTCAACATCTTGATGATCAACTAGGTTGCTACCATTGAAGCTTAAAGATTATCAAGCGTGGGTGCTTGTAGCTGATTGAAGAATTCAAGAAAGAAGGAGTTCGTGGATTCGAAGCTTGCACGGGGTCGTGTCAGTAAGTTCTACTAGTAGGTAGCATTAGGAAGTCGAGCGGGGAGCTTGTAAGTCCTTTTGTATGAACTTCGATTCTTTCATAGTGAATTCAGTTTTGCCTTGAGGATCGGTGGGTAAAATCCTCCCCAGGTTTTTTACCGGTTTGGTTTTCCTGGGTGATCATATCTTGTGTTATTTATTATTCCGCTGCTATATATTCTTGATATGATTGTTTGATTGTTTTAACATAGAATTACTTAATTTGACTAAGTAATAACTTGGCTAATTAACTAGGCTACTTAATCTGGTTGTGTGTTAAGAGGTCTAAAACCGTTCAAGTGGTATCAGAGCAAGTAGCTCTTTTGTTAGAGGTTTTTGATCTCTGAACTGATCCTTGACCCCTGTTGTCATGGAGCATGGACACTCTCTTGTTGTTCCTCTTCACTTTGATGGGAATAACTATGCCTATTAGAAAGTAAGGATGAAAGAATTCCTGAAATCCATTGATAAGAGAGTTTGGAATTCCGTTGAATACGGATTGGAGAAGTCCACTACTCCTGTGAGTGAGTGGCAAACTTCTGAAAAAGAAGCAACTGGCTTCAATAGCAAAGCTATGAATGCCATCTTCAATGCTATTTCTATGGAGGAATTTAAGAGGATCTCTAATGTTGAGGTTGCTCATACTGCTTGGAAAATCCTCCAAACTGTGCATGAAGGCACAAAGGCAGTTAAGATAAACAAACTGTACTAATTAACTTCTAGGTTTGAGAACATTAGGATGTCTGATGATGAATCCTTTGATGAATTTTATGCCAAACTGAATGATATTGTTAATTCTGCTTTTAATTTGGGTGAAATCTATGATTAACCTGAAATTGTTAGGAAGATTCTTAGATCTTTAACTGAAGATTTTAGACCCAAAGTGACTGCCATTACTGAGAATAAGGATGTGGACTTCATCCCTGTTGATGAGCTTGTAGGATCTCTTCGGTCCTATGAGTCTGACTTGCCCAAAACAAACAAATCCAAATCAATGGCTCTTAAGTCTATTGATGATGTTGAGGTTGGTGGATTTGATGATGAGCTCTCTACTACAAAGATAGCTTACCTTGCCAAGAATTTTAGAAACTTTTTGAGAAATACAAATAGAAGGGCAAGAGGTACAAATACTGCTGAACGTAGAAACTTTAGGAAGAATGATCCCACTAAGGTTAATAACTTGAAAAACCTAGAGAAAAAGTAGGTCAATCTTCAAAAAATTCTTTGGGTGCTCAGTGTTTTGGTTGTCAAGGGTATGGTCATGTTAAATCTGAATGTCCTACATTCTTGAGAAATAAGGGTAAAGCTATGGCTGTAACCCTTAGTGATAATGAGGTTTCTGATGATGAGTCTGAATGTGACGAGGATGGAAACTTCATTGCTTTCACTGCTACTGCTGTAGTCAATGAAAGCATATCTGTTGAGGAGAACCCTTCTGATGGGGAACTCTCTCTAAGGATGCAGATCTTCAAGAGGCCTATAATAAACTTTGCAAAGTTGCTGCAAAGGATGCTATGAATGTTGAACTTGGCCTGAAGAAAATTGATTCTCTTGAGCTTGAAAAGAAAAATTTGCTTGTTAAACTTTTTGATGCTAATGATCTTTTGAATTATGTGAAATCTGAGAACATGCTTTTACTTGATAAAGTCAAAACTTTAGAACATGATCTGTCTGTTGCTAGATCTGCTGGTTCTAAACTTGATCACATGCTGAATGTTCAAAAGTATCCTTCTGATAAATTTGGGATATGATATGTTGAAAGCATCTCTGTGTCTACTCCACATTCCACAAACTTTGTTCCTCCATCTTCTTCTAAACCTTCTACGAGTGAGGTTGTGAGTGAAACTGTTAAACCACTTATGAGTGAGGTAGTCAAACCTGTAGAAGTTTCACCTCCTAGGAAGATTAGGGTTGATCTGAGAGAAACTAAACATAAGGATTCTACCCTTTCTAAGGACAAGTTGCATGGTAAATCTGCTTAGGTTTGTCATTATTGTGGAAAGTCTGGACATATTCGTCCTAACTGTTACAAGCTTCAAGCTGCTAAGAGAGCAAATAAACCAAAGGTGCCTGTGCCTCAAGCACAAGATCCTATGGCACTTGTTGGTGAATTGGTTAAGGCGTTGAACCTTTATTCCAATTCTGGAGTTGGAAATCATGCGAATGTGAATAAGAACTCCAATGCTCATGGTGCATCTAAAAGGTTTTGGATGCAAAAGACTCGACCTAATTGAGTCTTTCTGACATGGTCCATGTGCTTCATTGCTCATTCCTTTATGACATTGTTATTTGGTTTTTTGTGTTTTTATTTTTTCTAGGATTTGCATTGCATTACATTCATGCATTTTTTTCTAGGATTTATTTTTTTTCTCTTTTGAAATTAAAAAAAAAAAAAAAAAGGGAAAAACAAATTGTGTTTGGCACTATTTCTCTTGGTTTTGAAAACAAGGTTGGTCAATTTATTTTCACATAACATGTCTTATGTACCTTGTTTAGCTTTGGTGAGCTTATTTATTGCACTTGACTAGTTGAAACTTTGTAGTGCATGTTGTGTGGGAAAGATGTTTATGGTTATTGATCACTTTGTCTTGATCTTGAAGTCACATGTTATTTGACTGTCAGACTTGATCCTTTTGAGAAAGGTATAAATAACCATCTCACCACTGTTCACTAGCCAATCATGAACACCTTAGTGCATATCATAAGATTCTGTATTCGAGAAAGTGTAGCACATGCACAAAAAGAACATAAGGTGTTGCCTTGGCTTAATTGCTTAATGCTTAAATTGGTGTGCACTATTAGGCTTGATGCCATCTCACATAAATAAAATTAGTGTGTACTATTAGGCTTGATGCTATCTCACAAAAAAAAATGAGGCAAAAATACAAGAAACTTACATGATTGTAAGCTTTTGTTCTAGGAGATGTGAGAGTTATAAGATGTAACTCTTTAGGTGATAGTCTCTTTTAAATTCTATGTGATGGATTGTGTAGACTTTGTGATTAATTGCTATTCACATATCACCTCACATGTATCTCAAGTTTTTGTTAGTTGCACACACTACACAAGTTACTTTTTGCTAAACTTTGTACATGTTATTGTGTGTGTTTTTGGTCTGACCAACCAAGTTTGGAAATACTTTGAGAATTATGCAAAACATTTTTTTTTGCTTGAGAATTTAAAAAGAAGAATGGCTGAAATTTTCTTTGGAGAAACTGGGATTAAAACTTGGGTTTTTGGAAAAGCATTCCATCTCATACTCATGCATTTTGTTTCAATTCGTTTAATGCTTTGAGGAGTTGTTTTCAAAATATGGTTTGTGATTTTCAAAACTGTGATTTTTCTCAAAACTTTTGTGAGCCTCTGCCCAGTTCGATCGATCCATTCTGATTTTCGATCGATCGAAAAAGTGCTTTAATTTGTTTAAAAATGACTGTTTGATTCGATCGATCGAATGTATTTTTCGATCAATCGAAAGTCGTGAATCAGGTTTTTAAAAACACTGTTCTTGACTGATTCAAACACTTTTTCAAAAAGTTTTCAAACTTTTTCTTTCTCTCTCCGACTCGGCAAGGCTAAAAGTCCAAATTTTTGTCATTTTCCTCCGGATTTTTTGCAAGGTTTCTCTTTCCTCAAGCCGGTATGACTATCTTACCCCTTCTTTTGAGTTTATTTACATCTTTTCATGCATTTTTCATGCATTTTTCTTTAAATTTTTGGACCTTTTTCTTTTTGGGATTTTTGTTGATTCACGCCTAATTTTGTGTAACTGATCAATGGGTTTTTGTGGGGACATGCTATAAACATGATCTTGATAGTTTAATTTGATCAATTTTAGGTTTTGTGAGAAATTGAAAATTCTAGGGCTTGAAATTGATCCGATTTGGGGATTTTTGTTCAATTGGGTTTAATTGATAAAATTGGCATGTTGTTTTGATGAAATTGGTTATTATAATTTGTTTTCAACAAAGTGTGATGATCAATTCATCATTTTGTTTCAAAATTTTCAAGTGGTTTTTCAAATTTTTTAGGGTTTTTGTTAGAAACTCTATGTTCGAGCCAATTTTGTGAAATTGAACCTAATTAGAACTGTGTTTACTACATTAGTTCATGCATCACAACATTGTTATTGTTCATGCATCATATAGATTTTGTTCTATTTTTATTATGCTAACTTGCAATCTGCCCTTAGTTTTGTTTTATTCTGTTCTTTTGGTTTTCTCTTTGTCTCTGTCCTTTCCTTAGCATCATGCCTAGGAAGACTAGAGCCCGTAGGACTATTCCCTCCTCTTCTCCATCCCCTCTTTCTTTTGACCGTGAGAGGTTTTCGAGTGAGAAAAACCAAGAGATTTTTGAGAAGCTAAACCTTAAGAGAAAGATTTGGGCTGAGCGTTCTGTTCTCTTAGATGAACTTGATCCTGCCATTAGGGCAAACTTTGAGCGTTGGGGTTGGTTACCCTTGGTGGATATTTTTGATCCTCCTCCACCATCTGCCTTGATTAGAGAGTTCTTTTCGAACATCTCTATCCGCATCTATGATTCCAACACTTTGGTAAAGAGTTGGATACGAGGCGTAGAGTACACCATTACTCCCCGGGTAGTGGCTGATGCTTTAGGGGTACCCGTGGTCCAGAATCCTGTCTATCCTTATGATGAGTCTCCTGAGTTGAGTGATGTCTTGTCTTACATCACTGGGACTTCTATCTAGTGGGGTTCTGATCCTAAGATCACTTATGCTGAGCTTTCCGGGTTGCACTATCTGTTCTTTAGGATAGCCTGTCATTCTATCTGGCCCATATCTCATGTTCACACCATTCCTCTCGAGTGGTGTGTATTTTGTACGCTCTGGTTACTGATGCTCCTATCAGTTTTCCTCATTTATTTCTTCGTTCTTTGAACGATGTTTATAGGAGTTCATCTACTTCTCATGCTCTTGTTTATCCTATTTTTATTCATAGGATTTTGCTTTATCTTGATTTTAGTAGCTTCCCTTCCTCTGAGCCCGTTCATGTGATTGCTCCCATAGGTGCGTCTTTTCTTAGACAGAGGGCCGCTCATCTTAGAGCTGGTTCTAAACACCTTAGGTCTGAGCCTTCTAGTAGCGCACCTCCTCCTTCTTCTTCTACAGGTCCTGCTGGTGAGGATGTTCCTGATCCTGTTGGTGATACTGCTGCTGCCGATGTTCCTCCACCTCCTTCGGCCGACTTTGATGTTCGTCGTACCTTGGAGACTGTCATGACCGTTCAGGCAGCTCATGGTAAGATTTTGGTGGACTTGCTTGATGAGATTCGCACTCTGCGAGCCGACCTTGCGCATCTTCATTCACCTTCACCACCTCCTTTTGATGCTGACTTGTGATTGCCCTTTGGCATTCCGTCACAAAAAGGGGGAGTGGAGTTTTGACTTGTAAAAGGGCTTTTGTAGTTAGAGGGAGACTTTTTGTTTTTGAGGAGCTTGTGGAGTTTTTAGATTTTATCTAGGTGCTTCACTTTGTGTATCATTTTTGGGGATATTCATGTTAGGGGGAGTAACTTTGATTGATATACATGATATATTCATTACTTTGATTGTTTTACATGATATTCTTGTTGCTTTGTGTTTCACTGCTTATTGATTGATATTTGTGAGATGATCATTAATATATGTCTTTATTCTGTGTTGTGTGAATCTTACAAGAACGTTATACCTGTTGTTTTACTCTTTTCTGTCACACGTGCATTTATGCGTTTGTTGAGTATTTCAGGAATATACAGGTTGATTCAACTGAGCTGCTGTCTACACTTGCAACTGATGGATAGTAGTTAGGATTGAATTTGAGTTTATGAGCATTATTTTTGTAAAGGGTTGTTTACTTGTAACTTTGAGCTTTTAATTTGTGTTTTGTCACGGATTGCCAAAGAGGGAGTTTGTTAGGTTCTAAAGGTTTAGGAATTTATGTATTTAGAACTCTAATTTGTAATATTGGCAAACTATGATCAAAACAATATGGTTAGTCTTGTTTAACCTTGCTCAAAGTTGATTAATTATTGTAAAGTTGGAATTGAGAGACTGTAGATGCATTGGGGCATTTCGGTCTGGCTCGATCGATCGAAGAATAGACTCGATCGATCGAAAGTCGACCAGATTGCATTTTCTATAGTTTTTCCAACCCAACCCTAACTCATTAAAACGTTTAGGGTTTTATGTTTTTGCCGTAGGTATATAAGGCAAAACCCTAGCCACGTTTTGAGAGTTGCTCCAGTTGTATTGTTGCTCATACATTACTGTTTTGTGTAAATCTCTTGTGAGATCTAGAGGAGCTTTTCTTTACACAAAGCTTAGGGTTTTCAAGATAGAGATTATTTCAACATCATGATGATCAACTAGGTTGCTACCATTAAAGCTTAAAGAAAATCAAGCGTGGGTGCTTGTAGCTGATTGAAGAATTCAAGAAAGAAGGAGTCCGTGGATTCGGAGCTTGCACAGGGTCGTGTTAGTAAGTTCTACTGGTAGGTAGCATTAGGAAGTCGAGCGGGGAGCTTGTAAGTCCTTTTGTATGAACTTCGATTCTTTCATAGTGAATTCAGTTTTGCCTTGAGGATCAGTGGGTAAAATCCTCCCCAGGTTTTTTACCGGTTTGGTTTTCCTAGGTGATCATATCTTGTGTTATTTATTATTCCACTGCTATATATTCTTGATATGATTGTTTGATTGTTTTAACCTAGAATTGCTTAATTTGACTAAGTAACAACTTGGCTAACTAACTAGGCTACTCAATCTGGTTGTGTGTTAAGGGGTCTAAAACCGTTCACGTATGTACCCACATATTGTCCATTTAAAATTTTAGTGTCAATTACGTTGTTAAAACATCCACGTCATATCAATCTTGTGCCATTACATAATCCAGCTTTTGGATTTATATTGCACAACAACATAATTGGAGCTCACTTTTTTAGTCTTAATATATGTGGTGGTAAATCCCCTAGAGATATATAATTTACGAATCCTTGTTAATATAGATGTTGTGTATCTCCTTCAACCTCATCAAAAGAATGTAACATAAACTCATCTCTTGGGAACTGAGAAATCATCTTTGCATTAAGCTATTCAACATCATCATTTATAGGTCTTAGCAAAGCCCTATCAACTATATATCTTGCATCATTTAGTTTTTAAATCCTAAAAGTTAGCCACTTACTACACATCCATAACAAAAGTTAAAAAGAGCTTAAATTTAAAATTTATCAACTACCTTTAAAACTGACAAAAGGTATATAGCATTTTTGATGGAGTAGTAAATTAATAATTATAAAAAAAAAAATGAAAATTGAATTTCACATAGAATTATACAAATGATAAATATTGTTTATGTTACAAAAGAAACTTTTTTACAACAATTTCTTAGATAACAACCACTTCATGTGAGGTTTGAATTATACAATAATTCTTGTAAAGAATCTGACCCAAACTAATCTAATATTCCATTCAATGCCACCTCAATGCAATCCAACAAATTTGTGCATATGTCAACTTGAGATGAGAGAGATAAAAGAGTTAGTGTTAAAAAAAGAGAGGAAACTTTAATCAACAATGGATTTGAATGACTCTTTCCATCCACAAGCACTTTGAATGACTTTGAATTAATCAAAAATTATGGGAAAGTAGATGAGAGATGAGGTTATTGGGCTAAATAGGGAAACCAATTACTGATACATATTGAGTGAGAAGTTAATTTTTTTAGGATATTGGGAAACAAAGTACTGTGTAAATTCCTAAAAAAAATAAAAGGAAAACCAAAAAAAGAGTTTGTGTTTGTCTTAAATTGGGAAACCAATTAAGTAGCGTAATCCCCTCAAAAATAAAATGTAACGTAAATTCCTATAATATATAAATAAATAAATAAATAAAACTCAAACCAAGGAGCAGGCGTTTTATGTCACATTGTTTTACAAAGAGAAGCATAAATTCCTATTAATTATTAAAAAGAAGAAGCGTAAATTCCTATAAAAAAAAAAAAAAAAAAAAACCAACCAAGTAGTGTAATCCACTAAAAAAAATAGCGTAAATTAAAAATAAAAATAAAAAAAAAACCCCAAAAAAGAGTTTGTGTTTAATTCAGGGCCAAAACGAAAAGAAAGAGTCCTTACCAATATCCTTTTCCAAACAGTCAATTCAAGCACAAAACCTCTTGTTTGAAATTTCAAAGTTAGCCATGGGTAATAAGCCACTATTAAACACCCTTGAATCCCTAATCACATTCACCCATGGGTAAGTACTCCTCAAACTATGAATACTTGGCAGCCATGATAGGTAAGAACTCAAAGAAAGTTAATGATAAACAAAAGAAAAGAAAAGAAAAGAAAATATGAACTAGCAAAAGATAGAACCTGAAAAGTAGTTGAAGCCTTTGACAGTGTTTGTTTAAATTGTTTAGAAACCAAATATGAAAGTAGAAGAAAAATAAAGGAGGATGTAAAGCTATACTAAATGTCTTCAATCTAAAGAAGAATGAGAGTTAGAAAGTGAGATAGAAGCTAGCAAAATGTACATGAATTTATGGGTCTTAAAGTACAGGAGTTTTATTTTACATATTTATCCTTGTTATTTGAAAACTTACAAGTGAATACGATAAGGGTATTTTAGAAGCACAAAAAATGAGGAACCTAAATAGGTGAAGCCCTTTAAATAGTATTATAGAAAATAGGGGAAACCCCTTAAATAGTAGTGTTGACGCCCGACCTCAATTGGAATGGGGCAGAAAAATCGCCGCGTCGTCTAGAGCCCTTGTTCGACCACCTGTTGTGGCGACAGCTCCTGCGCTCGCGATGCGCCGTTGGAGGGCCCCCCTCAATATAATGGTGGTGTGGTCCGCAAAGGGCTTTGGGTGCTCTCTCTCTTGATGGAGGAGGGTATTTGTCTACCTTTGGTTTTATGGTAGGAATCTGGGTCAAATTTTAAGGGATTACCAAAGGTGAATGGAGTTGCCACCAATCATTAGGTTTTTCTAAGGGGTGATTGGTCACTTGTTTCTAGTTGATTTTATTATCGATCCTAGGTTAAGAAAAGGGCATTTTTCCTAATCTAAAGTGGATGGAAAAAGAATCTTGATTCTTAGGTTCGGAAGATTGGTTATGTGTGGGGAAGGTGTTAGGCACCCCACAACGCCTGTCCAAGGATAGTCATTTGTTTTGACAAAACCTTAATTTTCAGAAATTGGCAGTAAAAACATGATCTTAGCATTGGCTATTGGGGCTTTGCATGCAAGGGGGCTTCAAGGTTTGGCTTTCAAATGGGTGTGGTCCCAATCTATGCTTTCATAAGGCATTTGAGCAAAGTGCCAAATTTCCATGGAAAAAATTCGGCGACACATCACCTTGCTTTCACAGTGGAAATTAGGCATCGCTTGCCTTGGTTGATATGGGCTGTGACGATCACACCAGGAGGGGGCGAGCTGGTATATATATACAAACATCATGCACAATGCAAGCACACAGAGTAGAAAAGTAAATGCCTACATCCCTAGAGCATGACCGAAAAATATAGGTGCAGGAAAGTAAACAAGGGGCGCCATACTCTAGAGATGAGGACAAATGGTACGTGGCATGATATACCTAATACAAACATCAAAGAGAGAAAGGAAGGAGGAAGGAAGGGGTTTAAAAGAGTACATAACCAAAGGGAAAGGCTAAACTCCTAAACCTACTGAACATAGCTGCTTCCTACATGCTTGTGTCTATGCCCTTTTTGCTTGCACCTAGGAGACCGTCCTCTAGCTCCATGCGTCCTCGCTCCATGTGTGTGCATGCAAAGGCAAAGACAAGAAACTAGTAGACAAGTAATGAAAGGAAAAGATGCAAAGAGTATATGAAAGAGGCATAAAATAGATGAACATGATAGAGATGGCAAGCATAGTAGGAAAGCAAGCTAACAAGTGTAAAAGCAAACAAGCAAGAAAATGAAGAAAAGGTGGTGTCTACGAGGGACAAATGTAGGTTTGGATCGAATGTTCATAACTTCATTGTGTTGAAGCATGGGCGACACACTAGCAAGCAAGACTCATGCATGGACATGTAAGCAAGTGTAAATATACATAGAAAGCCAACGAGTGGCATAAACAAGCATGGCAAGCATATCATCGTGCGGAGTAGAAAAAAAGGGAAGGGTACGCACAGAGCGACCCGGCACCCGGAGACGCATCCTAAATGGTTACACCAAAACAAGGCCACATTGGCGTCAGATGTAACCATACAACCACAAACCCGCTAAAGGTGTCAAACGTGGCAAAGCCTAGAACTAGAGAGGCTAGAACAAGCATAAAGCATAGAAGCAAGGAAGCATAAACATGCAAATAGGATGATCCAAACCCTTTTATGTGGGCCTTGGTGTATGGATGATGACAAAGACCACAGGGTCTAGATCGGGTCCAAACCACTAGGCCAAAATACAAGAAAGAAAGATAAAGCAACAAAAGGGCTACAATAGCGCATGACATGACAAACAAGGTCTAGGTTTAGGCACACAAACATGGCATGGAACACACAAGCACATGGAAAACAACATGAAGCTAGTAAAGAACATAGATCCAAGCACACAAGCATGTGGAAACATAGAACTAGGCATAAAAAACGTAGAAACACGCATGTAAACATATAGAAATTTAGCACATAGACATGGTAGAACATAAATCCAAGCATATAGACATGTACGGATGTAGATCTAAGCACAAAAAATGGCAAAAAGTGCATAAACACAAAGATCCAACCGAGGCATAACAAACATGTGAGCATGTAACCCTAACATCAACCTAGAACTAAAGGAGGCATAAAACATAGGAAAACATGGCATAAAAACCCTAAGCGTGTAGATCTAAACATATGAACATGTAAGAATGTAGATCTAAGCACGAAACATGGAATAAAACATAACAACCAAGAAATTTAAGCTAGAAACACAAATAAAGCCAGAAACATGCTGAAGATAGTAATAAATCATTTTATTCAAGCAAAAATAGCAAGACAAATGCTAGAAAAAAATTTATAAGGTTAGGGGTGTGGATGATAGCTAGATAAGCTACATCCACAACCCTAAACCCCAAATCCAAAAGTGTAGAATCAAGAAAATGAAGATTGGGTATAAGAACAATACTTTGTGTTTTTGGTGAAGAGAGAAGAATTAAGAGACTTTGATGTATTTCTTGGGTGTTTTTTGTTGTGTTTTTTGGTGTTTGGAAGAGAGAAAAAAAGTGTAGGGAAATTGGGCAGAGAGAAAAACTCAAAAAATGTCTTCCTCCCCTAGTCTGAAGGTGCCTGGGGCCTTTTGTAGCCTTGATGTGTTTTTTGAGGCGGCAGCCCTTGTAAGGCTGCCCCCTTCAAAAGTCCTCTGATCGGGTTGATATTGACACCATTGGAAAGATCTTGATTTTAAGTTTCTAAAAATGTATGGAACTAAAAAATTCAACGCTCAGATCAAAAGTTATGGCTCTAGGAAGTTAGCGGTGCATCTATCAGTGCGTTAACCCGGTTTTCGTGATATCTTGGCCATTCTAACTTCGATTTTGACCCATGAATAGTCGTTGGAATGAGAATTTGATTATCTTCGCAATGATGTTAGTTTCAACCTATTCCAACACCTGGATCAAAATTACAGTTTTTGGGCCCACCCAAAGTCAACTTCAGGTCAAACTTGGTCAAAATGGCTAAAAATCTCCGTGAAGCTCAGGTTTAATGAAAAACTATGAAAGGTGTTATTTTTTGTGGATTTTGACCTTGTTTGACCTTCGGTCAACCCTAGGTTGGCTAGGGGCATTTTGTTCTTTTTTGCTAAAAAAAGCACTTTGGGTGCTCCGGTGTTTGAATGGGCTGCGCCACGTCATTCTGGATGTTCTCGCGACCCCATGGGGAGAAAATAATATTTTTGGATTTTTCGGAGTCTGGCACATAAATCAAGGGCAGACAAAATACGATATCAACAATTTCCCCTTCTTTATCTAATATCTTGAGTGCAATGAGAGGTGTCAGATAAAGAACGTGATTTCGAATTTTGTCGCCCCTAAATTGCGTGCAGAGGCTATTCATGGATCGAGACTAGTTTTTTTACCTGATGCGGTCGAGCTGTTACAGTTGCTTCTGAAACACTTTTTGGACTTGAGGATAGTGTATATTTTTTCTTCTCTTCTTTTGTTTTGCAAAATGTTAGTAGAAATACTACTAGGGATGCATGCTAGTGTTTATTTTATTTTTTTGAATTTTCACAATCATATATTTTTGCCATGATTTTTGCCATGCTATCTTAGGAAAATATGTGTATATTTTGTTTTTGATATATGAGTGTGTGAATATGCAGGAATTTAAATGTTGAAAATAAAATGCGAGGTATGGGTAAGGGGACTTACCTGGTAGTTGGGAATAATGGAAATGTGAGCCTAGGGCACGGCCACTAGTTTACTCACTGTAAATTAGAAATCTTGAAAACTCTTGAATGAATGTGAGCCCGACAACGCTTGTCGCCAGTTCACCCACTGTAAATTGTGAGCCCGAGGGTGCTTGTTGTCGATTCATCCACTGTAGATTGTGAGCCCAAGGACACTTGTCACCGGTTCACCTACTGTAGAATGCGAGTCCAAGGACGCACATGTCACTGGTTCACCTGCTGTAGATTGTGAGCCTGAGGATGCTTGTCATTGGTTCACCCACTATAGAATAAGAGTCTAGGGATGCTTGTCACTGGTTCACCCGTTGTAGATCGTGAGCTCGAGGACGCTTATCGTAGGTTCACCCACTGTAGATTGTGAGTCCAAGGACGCTTGTCACTGGTTCACCCACTGTAGAATGCGAGTCCAGGGACAGAGGTAGAGTGTGTCCAGTTGAGATCCCAGGTTATGTGCTTGGAGGACGAGCTTGTGGCTCTTACTCGGAGGTTTTCCGCTCTGGATCACACTTGGGATGAGAAGAGAGCCGCATTGGAGGCTAGTAGGGCCAAGGCTGGCAGTAGGACCGATGGCTTAGCACTAGAGCTAGTGCAGGCGAGATCCTATATTCACTCCACTTTGAGAATGGAGTATGGGCGAAAGGGCAATGAGCCTAATGAGCTGCAGCTGACTTTTCGTCGCCTTCAAAATGAGCTAGCTGAGAGAGGGGAGGCCTTGAAAGTTGCTATTGCAGAGGTGGGCACCTTGCAGGCTTTGCTAGAGACTAAGAGGCAGGGCTTTACTTCTGATCCCATGATGGAGAGAGAGCTAGTCCATCTTCTTCATTCCCATGATAGACTTAGAGAGATTGCTAGAGACCTAGGCTTCAATGCAGTCAGATTGCTTCGCACTCATGCTCAGGATGACTTAATTCTTCGCACTAGTTTTGGGAGGTTATGTCAGGCCGTGTCTGATCACTTGGGCCATGTTTGACTGGTTGGCATTCTTTTCTATTTACTTTGTTTCAGCATATGAGCTATGTAGTCAGTATCTGGCCATGTATGGAAAGGTCCTTCGTAAATTGCTAGGCAATTGTGTAAGGCCTTTCGCTTTTTTTGTTTGAGTTCTTAAAGCAGTCTAGTCTGTTAGGCATGCTTAGACACTAAGAGATGGTATAGAGAGATGTTTATGATGACATTCAGAAAATATTTATGAGATGGGATTTCATGCTTTGATACCAAAATGTATGAAAGAAACAAAATGGCACAATACAGGCATGTTAATGAATATGCAAGTGCTTTGAAAATGCAAGATTATACAAATAAGTAAAAAATGTAAAATCCATGCATATCAATATCCTATTTTTCCAAGGATATAGCTTGTTGTAGATGGATCTCTTCCTTTTCCCATTGAGGTACATTTCCTGTTGGCATAAGCCAGAACATCTTGAGCAGACCATCAAGTTATGGCCGTGTTATAGACAGAGGTGTCTTCATATCTTGACTTGGATGCTGGATCCCTTTAATTTTCTGATCTTGAGTGAACATTCAAACAGGCCAAGTTAACTAATTTTTCTTTTAGGATGTGACCGAACCAAGATGGCTGCTTATGTACCTCCACGAGGAAGGATCAGGTTATCATGTAGTTTAACTGACTTTTTGATCGCCTTAATTTTTGCCTAGACCACCCTTTCAGGTTTTCAATCTAGTAGGCTCTCTCACACTCTTTCTTTTACTTTCCTTTGGCGTAGACCACCCTTTTGAGTTTTCAATCTACCTTTTGCATTTTCTAATGCTCTCTTTCTTTTGGCCCTCCTTTTGCGTAGATCGCCATTTCGGGTTTTCGATCTACCTTGACATATATTTTTTGTTTTTTTTTGCTTTTTTTTTTAACACAAAAATGTAGAAATAGGGTGCACTGATAGGCTCCTTCATGCAAAGTACTACATGACGATGTCAGAATTGGTAGGCATATTGAAGTCATGCCCATCCATGTTGGCTAGAATCAAGGCTCCTCTAGAAAAGGCCTTTTTTACCACATATGGGCCCTCATAAGTTGGGAAAACTTTCCTTTGTGATCAAGCATGGCCTGATTGTGCTTCTTCAAGACTAGATCACCTTCTTCAAAGACCCTGAGTCTAACTTTCTTGTTGAATGCTTGCTTGGCGCGGCATTAGTACAACTGCCCATGGCACATTGTGGTCATACATTTTTCATCTATCATGTTCAATTGTTCATATCGAGAACGAGCCCATTCAGCTTCTGACAGCTCTGTTTGAGGTAAAATCATGAGAGACGGAATCTCTACCTCTGCGGGGAGGACGGCCTCCATGCCATATACTAATGAATATGGGGTCACACTCGTGGAAGTACAAACAGAAGTGCAATATGCGCACAAAGCAAACGGCAAGTACTTATGCCAATCCTTGTATGTGTCTATCATCTTCACCAAGATTTTCTTTATGTTCTTATTAGCGGCTTCTACTGCACCATTCATCTGAGGGCAATAAGGAACTGAGTTTTTGTGCTCGATCTTGAACTGTTAGCAAAGTTGCTGGGTCATTTTTCCATTTAGGTTTGTCCTATTATCTGTAATGAGTTCTCTTGGCACACCATAACGGCAAATAATGTTATGTTTTAAGAACCAGGCTACCACTGCTTAAGTGACACTTTTGTACGAAGCGGCTTCCACCCATTTGGTGAAATAATCGATGGCCACTAAGATGTACTCATGACTATTTGAAGCTTTCGGAATCACGGGTTCGATGACATCCATACCCCAGGTTGAGAAGGGCCATGGTGCCACCAAAGAATGCAAAGGTTGAGAAGGAGCGTTCTTCCTATCTTGATAGGCTTGGCAACGGTGGCATGTCCTCACGAGTTTAATGCAATCATTTTCCATGGTGAGCCAGTAGTAACCGGCTCTCAAAATCTTGCGGGCCAACAAGGGTCCACTGGCACGAGCCCTTAGTAAGCCTTCATGCATCTCTTCCATCAAATGATTAGCCTCAGAGGCATCTACACATCAGAGCAAGGTAGAATCGTGGTTCCTTTTGTACAGGAATTCTCCACTTAGGAAAAATTGGTAGGCCATGTGTTGAATAAACTTCTTTTCACTGTCCGTTGCACTAGGCGGGTATCCACTATCCTTGATACAAGCCTTGATATCATGGCACCATGGCTTTCCGTCGGCTTCAACTTTGACTCTCATGCATTCTTCGATGTTCATGCAATAGGCTGGAAAGCCGTGGACCTCTATGCGTAATTGCAGCATATCGTTTCCTTTTGATAACTTGACCATGCTAGCTAGGGTAGCTAGGGCATTTGCAAACTGGTTGTGTACTTCGGGCAAAATATGCATTACAAGTTTCTGTATACAATGAACTTATTGTGTTGTTGTGTTTCAGGAGTTACTTGTTCTTATGGTTCTAAAGCTTCGCAGATTCTAGAGTTAGGTGTGAGTGAGTTTTCCAACTATTCCCTACTCACGCGTTAGGTCTAGAGTTTGTTTTAGGGTTTTGTCACGGAATAGCCAAAGGGGGAGAATGTAAGGTTGAAAATTATCAACCATCGTGTTGGCTTTATTCCGTGCCAATTTGCTTGTAAATTAAACACTTAGTAACCCTGTATTTAGGTGGGATTATTGTAAGGGTAGTGTGTGAGAAGTTGTGAAGAAAAGCTCAAATATGTGCAAAGAAGCAAAGCTTCGCATCTAGGACTCGCGGGTGGCTCGCGACTGCAAGTCGCCAACTTCAGGCACGTGAGATGCACGCAAGGAAGCTGAAGGGTTGCGCCAGCTGTCGCACTACAAGACAAAAGTCCCAAGCTGGCCAGGCCGTTACGTCGCAACTTGATTTCGCGACTTGGACAAGCCGCGAGACCAAGCCGCCAATTTACCCTGTTTGGCAAAAATGTATCTCTTCGTATTCTCATACCACCTCACTATATATAGACCCTTATACCCACTAAATGTGTAGAGCTTCTAGAGAGAATTTTGTGAGAGAAAACCTTAGAGAAAAACAAGATTGCCTCATCCCTAATTTTCATCTAAGAAACTCTACAAATTCCTCTACTCTCTACCTTTCCATTGTCATACCCTGGAGAGGTCTTTTACCAAATCCTTATCTCACCACACCCACGTCTGTGAGAAGGTTTATTTGGTGCCAAGGGAAGCAGTTTGGAAGGAACCAATATACATTGGTTGATGCTATGGTCAAGTAGCGAAATCCGGGAAGCTAAAGAAGAAATAGGTTCGGCGTAACCTTGTTGGAGCAAGAAGCTTGGAGGGCTTAGGTACCTAGGTAGATTAAGCTTGAATGGTCTTCTGCTATTCATGTATCCCAACTACATTTTTTAGTGGATTTTATCACCGCTTGGAGGGCGGCGTAGAGGTTTTACGTCGAGGACTTCGGTTTCCTCTTCGATAACACATCATGTGTTGTCCATGTGTTTGCATCATTCTTCCCTTTATCTTTGCCTTATATTTACTGCTATGGATGTGTTTATATTTGGCTTAGATTTTCTATCAATTTTGTTATTGGCTTATTATCATATTCCGCACATTAATTGTTTGATATAAAACTTGAATTGGTATTTTTATATCTTGGGGTCTAAACGTTCAAGGGTGTTTCATACCCATATTGAACTTTCAGATGACACACTAGTAAGCGGGACTCATGCATGGACATGTAAGCAAGCATGTAAAGATGCATAGAAAGCTAACGGGTGGCACAAACAAGTGTGGCAAGCATATCATTGTGCGGAGCGGAAAAAAAAAAGGGAAGGGTATGCACAGAGTGACCCGGCACCTGGAGATGTATTCCAAATGGTTACACCCAAACAAGGCCACATGGGCGTCGGATGTAACCACACAACCACAAACCTATTAAGGGTGTCAAACGTGGCAAAGCCTAGAACTAGAGAGGCTAGCACAAGCATAAAGCATAGAAGCAAGCAAGCATAGACATGAAAATAGGATAATCCAAACCCTTTTATGTGGGCCTTGGTGTATGGACGATGACAAAGACCACAGGCTCAAGATCGGGTCTTAACCACTAGGCCAAAATACAAGAAAGAAAGATAAAGTGACAAAAGGGCTACAATAGCACATGGCATGACAAACAAGGTCTAGGTCTAGGCACACAAACATGGCAAGGAATGCACAAGCACATGGAAAACAACATGAAACAGATAAAGAATATAGATCCAAGCACACAAGCATGTGGAAACATAGACCTAGGCGCAAAAAACGTAGAAACATGCATGTAAACATATAGAAATTTAGCATATAGACATGGTAGAACATGAATCCAAGCATATAGACATGTACGGATGAAGATCTAAGCACGAAAAATGGCAAAAACCGCATAAACACATAGATTTTCAACGAGTGCGGCGTCTTTTATGGTGACAAGTTTGACAATTGCTTAAAACAAGTTGAAGTCGTCTGCTCGGATCTAGACTTGTCCCAGATCGACATAGATAACACTGTCCTGCCGCCTCTTGGGGGGAACGATGCTATTAGTGATGAGACCGACGATTCCGTCCACACCGTTGAGTAGGAGGTGAAGGACCCCAATGCTAAGGTCGTCATTCAACTAGCTCCTGAATGCCCGGTGGCTCCTGTAGAGTCTACTGTGGATGGACCAATGATTGCGGATGACCCCATCTCTAATGCTCCCTCGTCCTGATTTCTACCACCTTTTTTGAGTTGTATGTAATTTTTCTTTTCTCTTTTTTTTTTTGTAAGTTTATTTGTAAGACAGAGGTAAATGCCCCTTCTTTTGGGCTTTATGTAAAACTTTTACCCCGTTGGGTTTATATCTATTGCTCTTTATTCGCTGTTTATTCTCATCATTTTTTTTTTACTACAATTGTGGATATGCCCTTGTCATTTTTGCACCTTCGCTAGCCATCGATATTTTGTTTCATTTGTAGGTAGGACTTAGCATAATTTTTGTGACTAGGTACCTGTCGGTATCCTTGGTCATCCGTCCATCCCGTATGTAGGACTTAGCATAACTTTTGTGACTAGGTAACTTTGGTGTCTTTGGTCATCTATCGATTCTGTAGGTAGGACTTAGTATAATTTCTTTTGACCAGGTACCTGTCAGTATCCTTGGTTGTCCGTCCATCCCTATGGGTAGGACTTAGTATAATTCCTAACTAGGTACCCATCGGTATCCTTGGTCGTCCATCCATCCCTGCGGGTAGGACTTAGTATAATTCTTGACCAAGTACCTGTTGGTATCCTTGGTCGTTCGTCCATACTTGTGTGTAGGACTTAGTATAATTCCTGTGACTAGGTACTCGTCGGTATCCTTGGTTGTCCGTCCATCCTTACAAGTAGGACTTAGTATAATTCCTTAATCAGGTACTTAGTATAATTCCTGGGACTAGGTAAATGTTGGTATCCTTGGTCGTTCATTCATCCCTGCAAGTAGGACTTAGTATATAATTCCTATGACCAAGTACCCGTTAGTATCCTTAGTCATTCGTCCATCCCTGTGGGTAAGACTTAGCATAATTCCTGTGACCAGGTACCCGTTGGTATCCTTGGTCGTACGTCTATCCCTGTGGGTAGGATTTAGTATAATTTCTTGGCAATTCACTGAATGGTATTGTTGGGGTTTATGCCCTAAAATCCAATTTATTGGCATGTTATAAATAATTAAGTTGTTTAATTATATGAGAATATTTATGAACTAATGGGATATTATCATAGTCCTTGAGATGCATTGTATGTGATTTAGTTACAGAAGATATAAATCACAAGTTCCTTGTAAACTCAAAATATGGTTCGTAGTCGGTGATGAAATTGGGCGTTTCATCTATGAACACTATAACACATCAACTAAGATGATTTGTCTTAATCATGGAAGTGAAGACTTCTAGTTGATGTGTTGATGTGTCTTAAGAGTTAAGACATATTGAACCAAACCGCTATGAGATTTATTATTCAATCAACAACTGTCACCTGAATAATTAATCTCACGATGTCTAATTTCATAGACTCTCAATCCTGAGAGGATAGTGAACCCGATCATGAAATGTAGGTTACTTTGATATATCAGGAGTGAAATTTAATATAGTCAAAATCTCAGTATGTTGGGTAATCACACATAGTGTTAAGGGAACACATATTCTCAAGATGAAATCCATAATCTCTTTTTGTAGAGACACGAAATCTCCCCTTGAGATAAGTTTAATGGGAACTGGTTATTCAAGGCGCCCACTTTAGTAAGAAGTTACTAAAGCTTATATTTATTGAAATTGGATTTCAATAAATGTGAATAACTAAAAGATTAAATCGGGTACTCAAGGATAAAATAGTTGTTTACAAAGTGACAGTTTATTATGACTTTGTTCACTATGGATATTTCAAGGAGGGGTCAAATGATATTATTAAAGTCTTGGGGTATAATTTATTAATAAGGCCTAGAGTGCAATTATATTTATATAGTGGTATTAAATATAATTAATGGTAACTTTGGACTTGTCAAGAGTTGACAAAAAAGCCCAAGGCCCATTGGAGCTAGTGTCTTATTGGTCCCTTTTGGTCCCACTCCAAGCCACACACTAAAACCCAATTGGAAAGGCCCAATAGGCCTGCCTAATTAGAAAATCAGTTAGTTATAAAGGGAGAAACATATAGAATTTATTTTAAGTGAGACATCATTGTGAAATGGTGTGTATGTGTGAGTGAAGCCACTCGATTATTCTCCCTTGAAAACTGATTGAGAGACCACACTTCTTGGGCGTAAAGTAGAATTGGAGTGAAGATTAAAAGTATTCTCAAGTACTTCTAATCTTTCATTTTGAATTTCACTGCACCTAGGTACACTATCTTGTTCTTAAATTCTGAAATTTACATAGTGCATGTTATCAATCATGAATGAAATAGATCCATGTTTGTTGCTTTCGCTGTGTGTTTTGTATGAGATACAAAACCAGATTTTCCAACAGGTATATAGTAGGACAATGTTTCTGATAATCCATTCAAGTCTTATTAATAATAGAAGAGCTAAAAAGAAACTTAACATCCTTAAAATTTCAATATCTCTCAGTATCCAACTTTGACATAAATAGTAAAAGAAAGTGATAAAATAAGCTACACTCATCTACTACTGGTAGTATTTCCTTAAGTGTTCAGTGTTCCATGGGTGGTGGAGCCTTTATCCGTCGAGTGTCTCTAAGTGTTAGATCCACTTTCTATGGTAGTCGATGAAGTAAGGTCCTTTCCAGTTAGGGCCTAACTTGCCCTGTGCGGGGCCTCTAGTGGCTATTGTCACTTTCCTTAGAACCAGGTCTCCAACCTAAAAATGATAAGGCTTGACTTTGATGTTGTAGTGTTTTGCCATTAGGTCTTGAGAACAAGCGATCCACTATTCTGCTGTCGTTCTGACTTCGTCAAGAAGGTTCAACTATAGGTGGATCCCCTCTTCATTCCTTTCTTCATTATGGTGGGAGATCTGATAGCTGGTCAGTCCAACTTTTTCCGAGATGACAACTTCATTTCCGAACACAGGGAGAAAAGATGTCTCCTTTGTGGGTGTGCGAGCCGTCATCTTATATGCCCACAGGACACTGGGTAGTTCGTCTGACCATATACCCTTTACCCCTTCTAGCCAAGTCTTAATCATCTTAAACAAGGATCGGTTTGTAACCTCAACTTATCCATTAGCTTGAGGGTGGGCGGGAGAAGAGTAGTGGTTCTTGATCCCTAACTGTTGGCAAAAATCTTTGAACGCGTCATTGTCGAATTCTTTTCCATTGTCAAAGACAAAGTCCCTGGGATTTCAAAGCGGCAAATGATACTCTTCCAGATGAAGCTTCGAACATATTTCTCTATAATAGTGGCCAATGGTTCTGCCTCAACCCATTTGGTGAAGTAGTCAATCCTTACGACAAGGAGCTGCCGTATTTCCATGGGGAAGGGTCCTACTATGTCCAATCCCTTACTGAGCGAACAACCAAGGGGCATTTATTGGTTTAAGTTCCTCTAATGGCTATTGCATGATGTTACTAAAGTGTTGGCACTTGTCACACGCCTTCACGTAGGACTGGGTTTCGTTTTGCATAGTAGGCCAATAGTATCTCGCTCGTAATAGTTTGTGAACCAGCGAGCGTGCCCTCGAGTGATCCCACACACTCCTTCATTCACTTCTCTCATGACATAGTCTACTTCAGCAGGGGCTAGGCACCTCAGATATGGCTGGTAGAAGCCCCTTTTGTAAAGGACATCCTTGATAAGTACAAAATGTGATGACTGTACCTTCAACCTACGGGAAGCATTGCGGTCTTCTGGAAGCATCTCATTCCTAAGGGAGGATACGATTAACACCGTCTAGTCGATTCCCAAGGGGATCATCTATACTTCTACTTTGTCAATGGCAGGAGAATATTGGACAAATGATAGTACCTGATTGGTGACGTCCATATTCTCTACAGATGCAACTTTGGCCAAATGGTCCGCCTGCTCATTCTTTTCTCTTGGGATTTGCATAAACTTGGCCGAGAGCGTCTCACTCACCTTACCTTTGACTATTTTCAGATATTGTTTCATCCATTCCCCTTGAAAGTTCAAATAGCGTATAAAACATTATGAACGTTTAGACCCCCAATTCACAAATTACCAATTCAAGCTTAATGTCAAACAATATATGTGCGAAAAATGAACGTCAGCTAACCACAGAATTGATAAACAATCAAAACCAATTAAAATCACATCTACAGCAGAAATTAAATGGCAAAGATTAAGGGAAGAGAGATACAAACACAAGAACAACACAACGATGTGTTATCGAAGAGGAAACCGAAACCCTCGACGTAAAACCTCTCCGTTGCCCTCCAAGTGGTCAATAATCCACTAGAAAATATAGTTGGGATACATGAACAGCAATAGACCCTCCAAGCCTAATCTACCCAGTGTACCTAAGCCCTCCAAGCCTCTTGCTCTAACAAGGTTACACCGAACCTTTGTCTTTTCTAGCTTACCGAATTCCATTGTAGCCTATAGCATCAACCAATATCTATTGGTCCCTTCCTAACTGCTTCCCAAAAAACCAAAAAGCCTTCTCACAGATGTGGGTATGGTAAGAAAATGATTTGGGTAATAAAGCTCTCAAGGATGTATCAATTGAGAGGGTGAGAGTAGAGGAATTTAAAGAATCTCTATGTAAAGATTGTGGATAAGTCAATCTTATTTTTCTCTAGGGTTTCTCTCTCAAAATTATCTCTGGAAACTCTCTATATTTCATGAGTATAAGGGTATTTATACTAGGGTGAGAAAGGAATGTGAAGAGTCAGTTTTTCCAAAATAAAGCTGGCTGGTGACTTGGCCTCGCGACTTGACTGAGTCACGAGTTCAAGCCGCGAGCTAACTAAATGGCTAGTTTGGACTTTTTGAATTGTAGTGCTACAGCTGGTATGACAGTTCAGCTTTTCTACATGCTTCGCTCGTGTGCATCATCTGGCGGCTTGCCTATCACGAGCCACCTGTAAGATCCAATTGCGAGTCCCTACTTCACTGCACTGTCTTGAGCATTTCTTCACTCTCTCACATACTATCCTTACATGATTCCCACCTAAATACAGGGTTTCTAAGTGCTGAATTACAAGAAAATTTGACACGAAATAAAGCCAACTAGATGGTTAATTAAATTCAACCTTACAGTATAGACCAATGCATGACAAGGGTAGCAAAAGTGTGTGCAAGAGGTGGTTATATGCAATGCATAACCAATGCATGAAAAATCCATATGTGGGGCAAGGTGTGTTAACTACACAGCCAATAATCCAAACATGTTCCTAATGAAGAAACATGAGAAACCCTAAAGTTTGATACTCATCAGAGTCCAAACAAGTGAGAAAATGCTTAAGAGGCATTTTATTAAACACCTAGTGTGCATACTATGAACAACAATGTGAACAACGCATGAACATCATGAAACTACCCTTAATACATGTTCTTTTTGCCACAAGGGACCAACATCCAAAGCAAATCAAAAAAAGAAACCAATCCCATACAAAAATTTGACAAAAATTAAGTTTTCCCAACTCCTATAATGAAAATCTCAACAAAGAGCAGAAAACTCACCAAAACATAATCCAATGATCCAAATCAATGAAAAGAGTTTAAAATTACCGTAGAGATGTTAATGGAATGAAAAACTATTCAAATTGGTTGGGTTTTGATGTAAAAATATTGAAAGAGGGGTTTAAGAGAGGATGGGAGAGGTTTAAAACAGGTTTCCCATGAAAAGCTCTTTAAAAAGCTATCTCTGGGCGTTTCGCGACTGGGCGAGTTACGAGAATTTTCGCAAGTCACGAGGTGAGTCGCAAAAGCTTCTGGATGAACTCGCAACTGGGGTTTCGCGATTGGTGAGTCGCGAGATGAGTCATAAAAAATTTCGCGACTAGCAAGTCAGTTGCGAGGTAAGTTGCGAAAAATTTCACGACTGGCAAGTCAATCGCGAGTGAGTCACGAAAAACTCTGACACCTGTTTTTCAATACAAAACATGTTTAAAAAATGAAAAACAATGTAAGCACTAAACATGAACACAAAGAGTAATAAAAATCACTTCTAAATACATATAAAATGATCAAAAATCTTTTTGGATTGAACCATATAAAGTTGAGCACACACATATCACATTTAAATAAGTACAATCGAACAAATAAATAAGGCATTTATTGAACATTAGGCATGTGTGTTTTGTGTCTGTATGAAATGTGGAATAGTCTTTAGTCTAGAGTGAAGCTTCAATGATCAATTCAATCAAGTCATACACAACTAGTACTAAGTCAAGTGGTCTATCTCAATTATAGAAATGAACATATATGATCTCCCACAAGAAAATGATTACATATCTTTGAAACTTTTCATTTGGCTTCTTTACAATTTATAACATTTGATCATTTTTTATCTTTATATCTCATTTTTAAAATCGTTGCCTAAAATTTTTGATATTTCAATTTGATGAACAAGTCTTTGGCTTTTAGGCATCATACATTTTCATAAAAGTCATTTTCCCTTTTTCCTAGTGAAATACTAATATGTGCGACAGGTTTTGTAGCTCATTATCTCTTTTTATTTTTGAGATTTACATTTGTTAAGCTCTTTAAGCAATAAAAATAAAAGAGTGAGAAAATATATAGGCACAAGTCTACGTATGTATCAAAACCAACATAACTATTGACTAATCATTCATAATAAGTTTGAAGATTAATTTACAACAATCACACAAAGATGTCAAGATTTTTTCCACAAAGATATAAGTGCATAAAGAACAAGTTAAGCTTGTAAATGCACAAAGCCATTAGTACAAAGATACAAGGCAGAATTCACATGTGATATGTGCTCAAATATATACAATCAAACCTTTTGAAATTTTCACTTTTTATGTGGTTTTGGATTTTTTACTCACACAAAATTAAAACATAAAAGTAAGATAAAAAAAAAATTCATATAAAGAGATGCATGATGCACAAATGCATGACAATAAAGCATCTAATGTATGAAGGGTCCTACAAAGATCGAAAGAATTAAATTAAGGACCAAAAGAGTAAAAGCTCAACTATATGAACCCTTCCTCATCCAAACGGATTGATTGTTTGGAATGAGATCTCATGAAAAGTGAGACGAAGGTTGGAAGAATGAGAACTGGATATGCACATAGTCAAGGAGTTAAGAGCATTAAACACTTTCTTTAACAACATGCTATTTTCACTCTAATCCGGTTTACTCTTTTTAGCACAACTTCTAAGAAGCTCAAGTTTCTCTTTTCTTTTGATTCTTTTAAGATCATGAAACTTAGAGCAATGAGATCTTAGATGACCAAAAGCACCATAATGGTGACAAACAATGTGTTTAGGTCTACTAGGCTTTTTGGGAAGGGATCTAACAACATGGTTTTGTTCTCTCTTCAACTTATGACATTGAGGCCTTATATGACCAATCACACCACAATGGTGACAAGTTGGAACAAACTTAGATCCATCCAATGCCTTAGGTTGAGACCTAAACAGAGGTTTTGACTTAACAGCCTTTCTCTCTACCTTTTAATTTCTTTTGTGTGGAGGAACGTACACCGATTTGTCCTTTGAGGTAGAACACACAATAGGCACAAAATTGAGTACCACAACATGATTGTGACAAATATTTTCATCTTTTTTAGTAATAAGTTCAATAATCAAACACTTAGCATGCATCTTAAGAGATATATTTTCACATTTTAGCTCATCAACAAGTTTGTTAGACAAAACAAGTTTAGCATCCAAGTCCATATTTAAACATTCAAACTCTTTTAGCTTTTCAAGAGAATTTTCAACAAGTTTCTTATATTTCTCAACCAATTTGTTGAATTTATTGAGCTTAGCAATCAAATCATCATTTTCACAAAATAACTTGCTCAAATTTTTTTGAAACTTCTTAGCCCTTTTCTTCAAGAGTTTGTCATTTAAAATATCAACAACAGCAAATGATTCATGTAACATAGCATCACAATCATGAGGATAATTACTCATAGAGGCATTTTCACAAACACATGACATGTTACATTCATCAACATCCAAAACATGCATATAGGCATACAAAGCACTATTCATGGCAAATAAACACAAGGGGTCAAGGATCACACTTAGGTATTAAAACTACAACAAGTGTACCCGCTCTGATACCAATTGAAGGTTCAAATAGTGTATAAAACACTATGAACGTTTAGACCCTCAATTCACAAATTACCAATTCAAGCTTAATGTCAAACAATATATGTGTAGAAAATGAACATAAACTAATAACAAAATTGATAAACAATTTAAACCAATTAAATCACATCCACAGCAAATATTAAATGACAAAGATTAAGGGAAGAGAGATGCAAATACAAGGACAACACAACGATGTGTTATCGAAGAGGAAACCGAAACTCTCGATGTAAAACCTCTCTACTGCCTTCCAAGCGTCAATAATCCACTAGAAAATGTAGTTGGGATACATGAACAGCAATAAACCCTCCAAGCCTAATCTATCCAATGTACCTAAGCCCTCTAAGCTTCTTACTCCAACGAGGTTACGTTGAACCTTTGTCTTTTCTAGCTTACCGAATTTTGCTATAGCCCGTAGCATCAACCAATATCCATTGGTCCCTCCCTAACTGCTTTCCAAAGCCTCAAAAATCCTTCTCACATATGTGGGTATGGTGAGAAAAGGATTTGGGTAATGAACCTCTTAAGGATGTATCAATGGATAGGGTGAGAATAGAGGAATTTGAAAATTTTCTATGTAAAGATTGTGGATGAGTCAATCTTATTTTTCTCTAGAATTTCTCTCAAAATTCTCTCTGGAAGCTCTCTATATTTCATGGGTATAAGAGGTATTTATACTAGGGTGAGAAAGGAATGCGAAGAGTCAGTTTTTCCAAAACAGAGCTGGCTGGCGACTTGGCCTCGCGACTTGACTGAGTCGCGAGTTCAAGCCGTGAGCTAACTGAATGGCTATTCTGGACTTTTTGTCCTGTAGTGCTACAGCTGACATGACGGTTCAGCTTCTCTGCATGCTTCACTCATGTGCATCTTTTAGCGGCTTGCTAGTCGCGAGCCACCTGCGAGATCCAGTCGCAAGTCCTTGCTTCATTGCACAGTCTTGTGCGTTTCTTCACACTCTCTCACACACTACTCTTACATGATTCCCACCTAAATACAGAGTTTCTAAATGCTGAATTACAAGAAAGTTTGGCACGGAATAAAACCAATAAGATGGTTGATTAAATTCAACCTTACACCTCTTTAGCCTCATAGTCCCCGTTAATGTGCCCGACAACAACTTGTGAATCGCAGCGCATGACTACTAACATAGCCTCTCCTGCCTTAGCCAAGTCGAGGCCTGAGAAGACCGCTTCATATTCCACCTCATTGTTGGTCATTGAGAATTGGAGGCAGACTGCACACTCTATTGTATCTCCTTCTGGCAACCTTAGCAAGACCCTAGCTCCTCCAGCCCATTAATTGGACGAACGGTCTATACATATCATCCATGCTATTGATCTCACCTCTTCATCTTCTTTCATTGTGAACTTGGCAATGAAATCAGCTAAAGCATATGCCTTGAACGCAATTTTGGGTCAGTATTGGATGTCGAACTCGCCAAGTTCTATGGCCCATAGAATTAGTCGCCTTACTGCCTTTGGGTTTTTCATTGCTTTCCGCAGTGATTTGTCTATTTGGACTATTATTGTATGTGCCTGGAAGAATGGCCTGAGTTTTTGGGCAGCTGTGATCGGTACGAAGGCCAGCTTCTCCATTAGGGGATATCTTTCTTCAGCTCCCCAAAGCACTTAGTGAGTAACTGTACTTAGTCTTCCTCCCAGATAAAAGCGGAGTTGACGACCATTGGTGACACAGCTAAGTATAGGGAGATCTTTTCGCCAAGTTTAGATGTATTGAGTAATGGTGGGGATGCAAAGTATGCCTTTAATTCCTTAAAAGTCTTTTGCATTCGTCGGTCCATTTGAAAGCCTTCCTTAGTATCTTGAAGAATGACAGACATTTATTCATTGCCCTGGAGACAAACTTGTTGAGGGCTGCCACCCTACTGTTCAAAATTTGTATCTCATTGATCTTTTTCGTAGGCACCACCTCCATTATTGCTCGAACTTTGTCAGGATTAACTTCCATACTGCGCTATGATACCATAAAGCCCAAGAATTTTGCTCACGCTACACCGAACACACATTTACTAGGGTTAGCTTCATATCATAGAGGTGAAAGGTTTTGAATATTTCCCGAATGTCGTCTAGGTGGTTAACTTCCCTTGTGTTTTTTACGAGCATGTCATCCACATACACCTCTACGTTCCACCCAATTTGCTGGGCAAACATCTTGTTCACAAGCTTTTTATATGTTGCCCCTGCGTTCTTCAGTCCAAACAGCATGACTTTGTAGCAAAAGAATCCTTGTCTCGTGAAAAACGAGGTTTGCTCCTAGTCTGCTTCATCCAATCTAATCTGATTATACCTGGGGAAGACGTCCATGAAACTTAATAGTTAGTGGCCAGCCGTAGAGTCTACGAGGAGGCCGATGCACGGGAGTAGGTAGCTGTCCTTAGGACATGCCATATTTAGGTCGATGAAATCTACACATATTTTCCATTTGCCATTTGCTTTTTTAACCATGACTACGTTGGCTAACCATTCGGGGTAGTAGACTTCCCTAATGAAATTTGCCTCTAGCAGTTTGTGTACTTCTTTGGCTATGGCTTTGTCTCTTTCTTAGGCGAAGACTCTCTTCTTCTGTTGGACCGGAAGGAAGGACAGGTATATGTTTAGCTTGTGGACCATGGTGTTTGGACTAATCCCTGGCATGTCTTTGTGGCTCCAAGCAAAGATGTCCTGATTGTTTTTTAAGAAGAGGGCAAGCTCTTTGCGAATTGAAGGTTCAGCCTACATGCCAATATGAGTGATTTGACTTGGGATGTTATCGTCCAAGGAGATCTCTTCCAGGTCTTTCGTTGGCTCTATTGTAACCGTCCTTTCTTCGATGTTCAAAGACTGTAAGTGATCATCCATCTCCAACATGGCAACGTAGCATTTACGGGCAGCCATCTGGTCCCTTTGTCCTTCTCCTATCCTATATTCCATTGGGAGCTTTATTAGCAGGTGATATGTGGACGTGGCTGCCCTCCATGAGTTAAGCGTAGGTCGACCAATGAAGGCATTGTAGGTAGAGAAGCAATTAACGAACAAGAAATTGACTTTCTTAGTAAGCTGCTGATGGTACATCCCAATGGTTCCTGGAAAGGTGATGGTTCCCACGAGAAAGACCTTGGTGCCACCAAATCTTACTAACGATGTGTCTGAAGGTAGAAGACGCTCTTCATCAACCCTCATTTACTGGAACGCAGGGTAGTAGAGGATATCCACTAAGCTCCCATTCTCTACTAGCACCCGTCGTGTATTGAAGTCTACTATTTGATAAGCTAATAACTAAGGTGCCATCATGAGGGTGGTGTAGTAGTTTAGCACCTTCTTTTGTGAAGCTAATAGCTGGGTTGTCAACCCTAATTGCTTTAGAAGGCCGTTCAGAAATCTGGACGCTTTGCACCATTCATAAGTACGTCTTCCTTGCCTTCTTAGATAATCCTGCCATCATGTTATAGGAAAAACATGGTTTGTATCGGACATAAAACATACACGGTGAAAAATTAACGGATCTACTTTATTCACAATTGATAACATGTACTACGTAAATTTCAGAATTTGAGAACAAGAGAGCGTACATTGGTGTGGTGAAATTCAAAACCAAAGATTAGAAGTACTTGGAAACATTTTTAATCTTCACTCCAATTCCACTTATGCCCAAGAAGTATGGTCTCTTAATCAGTCTATACGTATGTGTTCAAGGGAGAATAAGAAAATGGCTTACACTCACATACACACCATTTTCATATCATTCTAAATTATGTATGTTTCTCTCCTTATATATAACTGATTATCTAATTGGGTCAACCTTTGGGGCATTCCAATTAGGCTTTAGTATGTGGTTTGGAGTGGGACCAAAATGGACAGATAAGACACTAGCTCCAATGGGTTTTGGCTCTTTCTATCAACTCTTAACAAGTCCAAAATTACCATGAATTATATTTAATACTACTATATAAATATAATTGCACTTTAGGCTTTATTAATAAATTATATCCCAAAACTTTATTATACATACATCCCCTTCATTAAAATATTCATAGTAATACAAAGTCATGAATGTTGACTGCCACTTTAAAGATTACTACATCTTAATCCTTGAGTACCCGATTTAATCCTCTAAGTTATTCGTTATATATTTATGAAATCCAATTTTATAAATATATACTTTAGTAACTTCTTACTAAAGTAGTTAGGCCTAACACTCTGAATAACCAAACCCATTAAACTTATCTTAATGGAATATTTTATATCTCCGTTAAGAGATTATGAATTCCATCTTGACAATATATGTTCCCTCAACATTAAATGTGGCTGCCCAACAAACTGAGATTTTAATTGTGACTTTAGATCTCATTCTTGATATATCAAAGCAACCTACACTTCATGATTAGGTTCATTATTCTCTCAGGATTAAGAGTTGATGTAAATAAAAGTTGTGAGATTTATTATTCATTTGACAGTCATTAGAAGAATAATAAATCTCACTGTGGTCTAGTTCAATATGTTTTAACACTTAAAATATATCAACATATTAACTATAAGTCTCCACTTCCATGATCAAAACAAATCATCTTAGTTGATATGTTATTATCTTCGTAGATGAAATGCCCAATTTCATCACCGACTACAAACTAAAATTCTGAGTTTACAAAGAACTTGTGATTTATATCTTCTGTGACTAAATCACAAAAATCACATTGGGCCGGAGAACATTTAGAATGACATAGCGTAACCTGTTCGAACACCGAAGCACCCAAAGTGTCTTTTCTAACTAAAATGACCAAATGCCCCTGGTCAACCTAGGGTTGAACAAAGGTCAAACAAGATCAAAATCCACACAAAATAATACCTTTCATATTTTTTTCATCAAACCTAAACTTTTCAGAGATTTTTAGCCACTTTGACCAAGTTTAACCCAAAGTTGGCTTCGAGTGGGCCCAAAAACCCTAATTTTGATCTAGCCATCAGAATAGGTTGAAACCAATGTCATTGCGAATATTATCAAATTTTCATTCCAACGACTATTCATGAGTCAAAATCGGAGTTAGAACGGCCGAGTTATCACGAAAACTAGGTTAACACACTTATTAATGCACCGCTAACTTCCTAGAGCCATAACTTTTGATCCAACCATTAAATTTTTAAGTTCCATACCTTTTTAGAAACTGAAAATCAATATCTTTCTAAGGGTGTCAAGATCAACCAGATTAGAGGACTTTGGGGGCTAGCGGCCCTTGAAGGGCCGTCGCCTCAAAAAATGTGTCGGGGCTATTGGTAGCCCCAGGCACCCCTCAGACCAAAGAAGAGACCACTTTTCTGGGTGTTTGCTCTCCACCTGGACGATTACTGAGCTTTTTTCCTCTATTACAAACACAAAAAACACACACACACACACACACACAAAAACACATCAAAGCCTCTTAATTCTTCTCTCTTCACCAAAAATACAAGATATTGTTCTTATACCCAATCTTCTTCTCCTTGGTGCTACATCTTGGATTTAGGGTTTAGGGGTGTAGACGTAACTTTCTAGCTACTATCCACACCCCTAGCCCTCTAAAATTTTTCTAGCATTTATCTTGCTCTTTTTTGCTTAAATAACATGATTTATTGCTTTCCTAGCATGTTGCTTGCTTTATTTGTGTTTCTAGCCTAAATCTCCATGCTTTTTATGCTTTTTTCCATGTTTCATGCTTAGATCTACATCCTTACATGCTTATATGTTTAGATCTACATGCTTTAGGCTTTATGCCATGTTTTGTGCCTCTTTTATTCTATGTTGATGTTAGGGTTACATGCTTGTATGATGTTGTTGGCTATGCCTTGCTTGGATCTATGTGTTTTATGTGTTTATTTCCATGCTATATGGTTAGATCCTTGTCTTCACATGCTTATAGGCTTGGATCCATGTTCTTCCATGTCTATGTGTTAGATTTCTACATGTTTACATGTATGTTCCTAGGCCTATATGTCTAGATATATGTTTTCACATGCCTATGTGCTTGGATCTACGTTCTCTACATGCTTTTTGCTATATTCCATGTGCTTGAGCGCTCCATGCAATGTTTGTGTGCCTAGGCCTAGGCTATGTTTGTCATGCCATGTGCTATTGTAGCCCTTTGTCGCTTTGTCTTTCTTTATTGTGTTTTGGCCTAATGGATGGGACCCAATCTAGACCCTATGGTTTTTGTCATCGTCAGTACACCTTGGCCCACATCAAAGGGTTTGGATCACCCCTATTTGCATGTCTATGCTTGCTTGCTTCTATACTTTATGCTTGTGTTAGCCTCTCTAGTTCTAGGCCTTGCAATGCTTGACGCCCTTAGCAGGTTTATGGTTGTGCAGTTACATTCGACGCCCATGAAGCCTTGTTTGGATGTAAACATTTGGGATGCATCACCATGATGCCGGTTGCTTCTTGCATACCTTTCCCCTTTTTCGCTCCGTGTGATGATATGCTTGCCATGCTTGTTTATGCCACCCGTTGGTTTTATATGCATCTTTACACACTTGCTTACATGTCCATGCATGAGTATTGCTTGCTAGTGTGTCGTCCATGCTTCAACACAATGAAGTTATGGACATTCGATCCAAACCTACAATTGTCCCTCGCGAACACCACCTCTTGTTTACTATCCTGCTAGTTTACCTTTTGCTTATTTGTTTACTATCTTGCTTGTTTGCCTTCTCACTTGTTTACTCGCATCCTTATTTCTATACATGCCATGTCTATCAAATTTGTCTACTTTATGCCTCTTTCATATGCTTTTTGCACCTTTTTCTTTCCATTGCTTATCTACTGGTTTCTTGTCTTTACCTTTGCATGTTTACACATGGAGCGAGGACGCTTGGAGCTAGGGCACAGTCTCCTAGGCGCAAGTGGAAAGGGCACAGATGCAAGCATGTGAATATAAGCTAAGTGGCTGCAATTAGTAGGTTTAGGAGTTCAGCCCTTCCCTTTTGTTATGTACTCTTTTAAACCCCCTTCCTTCCTCTTCTTTTTCTCCCTTAGATGGTTTGTATTAGGTGTATCATACTTTGTACCATTCGTCCTCATCTCTAGAGTATGACGACCCCTATTTATTTTCCTGCACTTATATTTTGGACAATGCTCTATGGATATAGGGATTTACTTTCCTACTCTGTGTGCTTGCATTGTGCATGATGTATGTATATAAATACCTGCTCACCCCTCTCTGGTGTGATTGTCACAATCTGTGTCACCTAAGGCAGGTGATGCCTAATTTTCCCCGCAAAAGTAAGGTGACTTGTCACCAGATTTTCATTGTAGAAATTTGGCACTTTGCTTGAACGCCTTAGGAAAGTATAGATTGGGACCACACCCATTCAAAAGCCAAAACCTCAAAGCCCCCATGCATGCAAAGGCCCAAAAGCCAAAATCATGTTTCTACTGCCAATTTTCAAAAATTAAGGTTTTGTCAAAACAAAGGATTGTCATTGGACAGGCATTATGGGGTGCCTAACACCTTCCTCACATGTAACCAAACTTTCGGACCTAAGAATCAAGATTTTTTGCCATCCATATTAGATTAGGAAAATGTCATTTTTCTTAACCTAGGATCGATTGTAAAATCAACTAGAAACAAATGACCAACCACACCTTAGAAAAACCTAATGATTGGTGGCGACTCCACTTACCTTTGGTAATCCCTTGAAATTTGGCCCAGATTCCTGCCCTAAAACCAAAGGTAAACCTACCTTCCTCCACCGAGAGAGAGAGCACCCAAAGCTCTGTGCAAACACACACCACCATATATATTGAAAGGGGCCCTCCAACGGGGTCTCGCACGCACGGGAGCTGTTGCCAGAGCAGGTGGTCGAACGAGGGCCCGTGACGATGGCGGTAGTTTTTTTGCTTCGCCCCGATCGAGGCTGAGTGTCGATAGGCACATATCCTAACACGTGTTCCCTTTTATGATTACCCTTATCTCTCTGAGCGGGGCTCTGGGTCTTTCTTCGGCCCGCCTGTTAGGTTCAAGGTACCTTGGCGGGTTTTCTCCACCCTTAACGAACTGCTGTAACTTCCCTTACTTGATGAGGGCTTCGATTTACTACTTGAGGTCATAACATTCAGAAGTATCGTGCCTATAGTCTCGAAGGAAACAGCAGTACTTATTCTTGGGCCTCTTATTTGAATCGCCCTTTAGTTTGTTTGGCCAAGTCAACGCCGCATCGTCCCTTATCTGCATGAGGACTTGGTCCAACAGGGTATTTAAAGGAGTGAAATTCATCGTTTTCCCCAATGGAGGTTTCAATCTCCTTTCATCCCTTCGGTCACTCATTCAGGCCGACTTTCTTAATCTATCCAGACGAGGATCGTCTTGCCTTTCACTCTTCGTTGGCCTGCCCCCCTTTTGGGCAATCATTACATCTTCAGCATTCATGTATTTTATGGCCTTGTACAGCATATCGACCATCGTCTTTGAGTCTTTCTTGTAGATAGAGGGGAGGAACTCTCCGAATTACAACCTATTGGTGAATGCAGTGACGAGAACTTTGTCGTCGGCTTCGTCGATCAAGAGGACCTCCTTGTTGAAATGGTTCACGAATGACCTTAGGCTCTCATTTTCTAGCTACTTAATGTTTAGTAGACTTGCTAAGGATCTTTTGTACCTCTGCCCCCCAATAAAGTGAGTGACAAAGTGTCCACTTAACTCCTTGAAGGTGGATACCGTGTTTGGGGTTAACTTGTTGAACTATACTCACGCTGGCCCATTTAGTGTAGTGGGGAATGCCCTACACATAATCTTAGCTAGAACCCTATGTAGGTATAAGAGGGTTTTGAACAACTCTAGGTGGTCGAAGGGATATTTTGACCCGTCATATGCTTCCACTTGTGGCATTCTAAACTTGGCTGGAAGGGGGAAGGATATGACCAATGCAATGAAAGGGGAATCGATACGGTGGACTAGTTTGTCCAAGCTAGTGGACACCCAACCCATCAAGGCACTCATCATCATATCCATCTTCTCCTTCATCCTCTACATCTATTATGCTATATGCAATGCACCAACTTCTAGCTCGGAGGGACAACTGGTATCCTTACTGGTCCTGTCTACTAATGGCATTGCTTTCCTCTTGGTCGTCCCTTTCTTGGCAATCGCTCATTGGGGGATGATTGTCGTCACATTCATCCCTGCCTTGTCCGTCATTTTGATCATTTGGCTCCTGATCATTCGACTACTCCAATTGTCATTCCAACTCGTGGTTCCGCTAAGTGAGTCGTTCAACTGCTGTGATGAGGGTTTGCACTTGTCTTTCCAATGCGTTGGACGGGTTCCCAGTCTTTTGGTTGGTAGTGGCCTTCGATCGTGTCAAGACCATACAACTCGTTGTCTTTGAAACAGCGATATAGCTTATCACTTAATTCCCATAGACGGTTCCAGCTGATGATGTGTTGAAATTGTTAGTGAGTTGTAGGCTTTGAATCACGCCAATAGGTACTTGTGGAACAAGAACGAAAGGACCAAATAGAAGGCACTGGTGCAGTACCAGCCAAAAACCCTCCGAAGGTCAAGTTAGTAAATTAGAAATCTCTAAGAACTCTATAATGATAGATCTAGGGCTTTTCTGCGTACATGGAGAAAGAAGGGGTCTGGTGCTTATATAGTGGCGAGTAGTGAACCAAGATCCCTTAAAAGTGGGGATTTTTCCTTGTGGGGAATATTTGGGGTCTCTTTGGATACTGCTTATTGCTGAAAATTGAAAAACACTATAGCAAAATAATTTTTAAATGTGTAAATAGTATTGTGGAACTCAGTTTTAAAGTTGTTTTTATGAAAAAAAGTACTTGCAGGTCCCGGGAACAGTGCACGAGACCTACTAAAAACGCTGGATGCGCAAAACTCCAATCACTGGACACTATCCAAATGGATACCTGTTATTAGGGTTTTCGAGATTTTAGGGTGTCATTCCATATGAGGGAGATATGGGTGAATATTAGGGTTTTTGTGCATGATGCACAAGATGTTTCCATGAATAAGTATTTGTGAGGACCAAGCAAGGCCACGTAGGACCCGTCAACTTCTCCACTCTATCAATTTGTGAGGGGGATGTGTTTGTTAGCTTTTACAGTGGCGTCGTCCATTGAAAGCACCGTTGGTTAATTAAGGGTCGTCACCTATATTATAGCCGTTATGGAGCCTCCGTCATCTTTTGTAAAGCTAACAGTCTCGTAGGGGTTATCTGTTCTCCTAGCCTTCTGTTTATAAGTCTCAGTTACTTTTTCGAAAATACCTCTATCAAACGTCATGATTTTTTAGCTAGCTAGGATAATTAGAGATTGCCCAGTTTTTTTTTTCTTTTTTCTTTTTCATATGTTTTCAAGAATATCTCTTGTTTAGTAAGGATGTATTTAATGAATTGTACTCACTCGTTTTAGTTTTCCAAATGATTAAACAAAAAAGTGGGTTCTAATTAGCTCAGTTGATCTCCTTATCACTAAATTAGGGGCCTATATCATCACAATTGGTATCTTGTTTTCATGGTAAATAACAATAATAATGAAGTGGAAACCATAGTTTCATATTTATTGAGTGTCCCAAGGTGTGGTTAATGAATGCCACCACTTTGCCAACTGAGTCACTCTCTTAGGAGCTACTCAGTTTTGAACCATCTCAAACATAAGCCAGAGAATAATTGTTCAATTAAAGGTTAGAGTGGAGAAAAAAGTCTTCACTTGGTTATAAGAACAAGAACCAACTTTGACCCTGGAAGATACTAAAGCAATCCTAGCAAAATATTTTGAACCCTAAACCATTTTTTAATGGCTAAATCACTTTTGAGCTAAACTAATGAATTAGTCGAAGTATAAGCAATTAACTAATTTCCATACAACAAGAACTAAGCTACACATAGCATGTCATATGTATAGCAATATGGAAAGAGGGTAAAAGCAAGAAAACAACAAGCCAAACACCAAGAAGTGTTTAGGAAGAGGAAAACCCAAAATCCCCGGGTGGAAAAACCTCTCCCCCTATCACATCGTCAAAAATCTCCACTAAACAAGATAGGTGCAGTACAATAGATCACTATAAACCCTTCAAGCCCATAAGCCTAAGTGTACTTGAGCCCTCCAAGTTCTAGCTAGCAACTGACTTCATTGATCCCTTCCTCTTTCTAACTTATTGAAGAACCTCTATTGAAGCACCAATTGAAACACCAACAAAAAAATTGGCTTCTTAAATTTCAAAAAACCTTCACTCAACTCCCAAAGATTGTGCATGGATGAGACAAAGGAATACAAAATCTCAATCAAAGATTGAAAGAAATGGAAAAGAAATGATAGTGTTGTTTTGCTCAAAACCAAAAGCTCTTTCTTTTCTTACAAGGGGTGGCCTCTTGGATATTCAACTTGTGTTCTAGGGTTTGTTAAGACCCTTATCTGAAGACCTTGTCATGGCTTGGCTGGTCACAAGATGGTTGCGACTTGCCTAGTCATCACTATGATCTTAACATTTTGCCACATGTCACTCGCAGGAAGTGCAGGTTGCAAAATGACTCTAAATGTAGCTTTCCAAACAAGTGATAAGGCTCAAGTACATCTACCCCAAATACAATTAAGTCTCAAAAAGATACATTAAAATGTAAATAAATCCATACAAATTTGTCATTGAATAAAGCCAATTAACATAGACCCTTCAGACCCCTACATAGACGCCTAACTTAACTAGACATGAGTCTCAAGTTTTGTTACGTGCTTGAAAAAGTGTTAGGTACTCGAGGCCACCTAATCTAGAGATCAAACTCCACTTGTATCACTAAGGCAATGTTTAAATAAAGATCTAACTGAGTTGGATCTCTCCTAGAGCACACAAGAAAAATAGAATTTAAATCATGCATATTTGCCACACAAATCTCACATTTGTGGGGGATGTGGATGCCCCAAAAAATCTCAGATTTCTTTTTGGGTGGTATCACACATTGGGTCCTTACCAATTTTGAGTAAACAAGGGAATTTTTAAAAAAAGAGTTTATGGGTTCTTCCTTTTAAAGAAAGAGGTTTCAACTTTAAAATCCCATGATTTTATTTTGATGATAAAGTTTTAAAGAATGAAGTTTCGCTTTGAAAATCTTTCTTTTACTTGTAAAGAAAAAGGTGATTCCAAAAAGAAGGTTAGAAGAAAAGATTTTTGTTTTTAAAAAATTAAGTAAAGAAAAGTTTTCATGGGTTTTATTTTTGAGAACGAGAAAAGATTAAAAAACGAAAACCCCATGATTTTTATAGTAAAAGGAAAAGTTTAATAAGGAAAACAATTTTTGAACCATAAAGAACTTTGAGCAAAGAAAAGTTTCATGGGTTTTTTATTTCAAAAGTTTGGGTCCCGAAAATTCCATGATTTTTAGAAAGAATTTCCTCTTCTAGAAACTTTGCTCATTCAAAAGATTTCTTTTTATTATTTTTTTAAAAAGAATTTCCAACGTGGTAAAAGAAAATCATTTTTTTTTTTAAGGAACTTTTTATTTTCAGGTTTTTGAAAGAAGAAGAAAAAAAAATTTTTAAAGCATTTTAAAAGAAAGGGAAAAGCTTTTAAAAGAAAAGTTTTAAGAAAAAAGCTTTTGTTTTTTAAAACAATTTTTGAAATGGAGTTAAGTTTTTTTTTTTTTTTTTTTTTTTTTTAAGAACATTTTCTTTTGGAAAAGCACTTTATATTTTTTTTTTTTACCCAAGCTATTAATTTATGGCAACAACGTATATGGGAAAGAATAAAGAGCAACAATAATAAGCAAGTGCTATAAAGTAAAAGAAAATTAATACAAGAAATAAAGTTGCTTGAAATTTAAATGATAAGGAAAAGTAATGGTGCTAGGAATTTAAATGAAAAGAAAAAAAAAAAACTTGGAATTTAAATGACAAGAAAAGTAAAGGTTCATTGGAAAAAATAGGTTTTCTTTTTTAGGGATTTCTTCTAAATAAGCTCTAATCTTGTTCAAGCCTTATCGGTCCTTTGCCAAAAAATAAATGGGAGTTCAAAGCCATCAACCATTCTTTAAGGCAACATACCCATATTGTGCTTTAAACAAGGTTTATGATGATGCCAAGAAAATCACCAATAACCATTCTCATTTGTTGGAATGCAGGGTAGTAGAAAATGTCAGCTGAGCTACCATTCTCAACCAAAATTTGGTGCATATTATAATCTCCTACCCATACGCTGACCACGAGTGCATCATCATGTGGGTGGTGAAGACGTCGGGTGTCTTCTTCTGAGAACCCAATGATGGGATTGTCCATTCGTGGTATTTTTGGTATGGAGCCCATTAGCTAAACGTTCTAAACCATTTGTAAGTATGTTTTCTTGGCCTTTTTGGATGACCCAGTGGCCGTCGTGCCCCCTATTATCATTCTTATGTCCCCTATGGGTGGCCTAGGACGCTTATTCTCCCGTCTGAGGGTCTGCTCTTGTGGTTGGTCTGTCCTCTCCTTGCTAACAAATCTCTGCAACTTTCCTTGTCATATAAGGGCTTCAATTTGCTGCTTTAGGTCGTAACAGTCAGATGTATCATGGCCATGATCGTGGTGGAACCTATAATACTTATCCCTTGGTCTCTTATTAAGATCTCCCTTCAACTTACCGGGAAAGGTCAAGGCTCCTTCATCCCTGATTTGCATCAAGACTTGGTCGATCGGAGCATTGAGCAGGGTGAAACTCATGAATTTCCCCGCGGGGGGTTTTGAGCGCCTGTCTTCCCGTTGTTCTCCAATCCTTGCCCTCTTTGGCCCTCTGTCCTACCGTGTGTCTTCCTGTCTTCCTCTCTTTTTGGGCCTCGCTCATTGGGCCAGCAACGCATCTTTTGCGTTCATGTACTTGGTTGCCCTGTATAGCACATCCGACATAGTTTTGGGGTCGTTCTTGTATAAGGAAAACAGGAACTTACCCTTTCACAGTCCATTTGTGAAGGTAGCCATGAGTATCTTATCATCTGGTTCATCAATTGAAAGGGCACCTTGTTGAAGCAGGTGATGTAGGACCTCAACGTCTCATTTTCTCGTTACTTGATGTTCATCAGGCACGCAGTGGACTTCTTTACCTGTGTCCACCGATGAAGTGTGAGGCGAACTAGGTGCTTAACTCTTTAAAGGTGCTGATTAAGTTAGGCGTCAGTTTGCTAAACCAAACCCTCACAGGGCCCTTCAGCGTGGTTGGAAAGGCTCTGCACATGATCTCTTCTAGTACCCCCTGAAGGTGCATCAGGGTCTTGAAAGATTCCAAGTGATCCAGCAAATCCTTGTTTCCGTTGTAGTTTTCAACCTGCGACATGTGAAACTTTGGTGGAAGGGGGAAAGAAGTAATAGGTGCTATGAATGGCGAATCCGTTTGGTGGACCAAGTCATCGAGGTCACTTGATACTCACCCCTTGAGGGCGTTCATCATAAAATCCATCCGCTCTCTCATCATCTGCATCTCCGCCACAATGTAGGGTGGAGCCATATCAGTGATTGATGGATGGCTCATGTCCTATCTTTTTGGTCTGCTTGGGGCATTACTCCCTTCCGGCCCTTCCTAGTCCCTTCGTTTAGCACTGGTACCTTCTTGGTCTTCCTCTTGGGTGTTGTGTCCCGTGCTCTTCTAACGCAGTTGTTCTTCTAGGTCTCGATTTTTTCTAGTGAGACATTCCACTACGGCTGTAAGGGTTTAAACTTGCCTTTCCTGGGCAGTGGGTTACGGCTCGTCTCTTTGGACGTTGTTGGTGGTCGCCATCGAGCGAGTAAGTACCATACAACTCTTCATCCGGGAAGTGTTTGTATGGCTTTACAAGTCGCTGATTGTTTCCCACAAATGACGCCAACTGATGATGCCGAGAAAATCACCAATGAGTCACACGATCCTCGTACACTCGACGCAATCCCTGCGCAATCAAAAACAAAAAGCCCTAGAAGAGTACTGGTGTGGTACCGGCCAAAGATTCTCTAAAGGTTAAGTCAGAAAAACCTTTCTACAACTCTAGAGTGCTAGAACTAAGGTGAATTATGTGTGTCATCCTTAATTTTATCCTCTTCAGTTTAAAACCCATAGAAAATCTTTTTAGGTGATGAGAGAGCAAAATATAATTATAAATATATATATATATATATATATATATATTTATATTTATGTAGGCATATAGAACAATAAAAATAAAAGAGTGCAATAAATAAAGGGGATATGGAAGAACTAAAATGGGGAAGGATTTGTTGCAAACTAAGTTGTAGCAACTCTTGCAAAATACTTACATGTCAATGCCTTAGAGAGACACATGTCCGGGACTTCTGCTTAAATAAAACTTCTGTTAACCTATTTAAAAAGCAAAAGTCCTAGACAGGTGTCTCTCTAAGGCGTTGACATATATGCATTTTGTAGGAGTTGCTACAACTTAGTTTGCAGCAAATATTTCCCCAAGTGTAAATGAGATAAAGGAATGGGGATGAACATAAATGTAAATGGGTAACAAATAAATAAAGGGGATGAGGATGAACATATATGTAGATGAGCAACAAATATATAACAAAGTAAATAAATGCCTAGAAGAGATGAGACTTCTTCCCCCTAAGGGTACTTCTCACATAATGTATAGGTGAAGGTTCAATACCCATCTTGGAAACCCACAATAATATAGCAATAAACATTCACTAACAAATAAAATATGAACAAGGAAATAGAGAGATAAATATAAATAACAATACAAATAAAGGATTAGGAATTTAAAGCAAGATATTAAAGAAACAACAAGTAAAAGAGCACTTTCATATATGAAATGTATGATATTACAAAGGAAAAAATGGAGATGGAGGATGGGTATATCTATATGGAAGCTAACCTATCCCCATACAACTTACCTACTTGCCCAAAAAGATTACGAAAAAGAGAGGGGCTGAAATTTGGAAGAGGTTTCTTTAAGAAAAGAGAAAGAGAATTTTTTCAGAATTTTTCTAGTATTTTTTCTCTCTTCCTTAGAAAAAAAAAATGAAAATTTTGGACACCACCGCATAGCTTCCTACTTGTTCTCTAAGTTTGGCTATTTTGTCATTTTCCTGGTTTCTAGTCCAATTTTTGTGCTATTTTTTGGAGGCCTTTTTAGTTTAAATTTCTTTAAACTTGATATCCCTGAAAAGCTCTAGGTTTCTAGTTTCCATAGGCTCTGACCATGAAAGATTTGGAGTTACGATCGTCAAGATATCGCGTCCAGAAGGGAGGTGACGCAGTGTAGGAAATTCTGTGACATTTTTATTGAAAATTTCATTTCTTCCAATCTATAGCAGATATCGACAAACCCTTTTTGTGAGAGGTAGTCGAGACATCATACTTAAATCTTGTTCAGATGGATCACTCCAATTGTTGCTCAATCGGTATAGTGTTTTGAGTGAAATTGGTCAAAAAACAGCCACTTTGACCTAAAAAAAAGAGTGAAACATTTAATCAGGGTTTCGGAGTTTTATTGATATCTCATCCATTTTAACTCCGATTTTGGCCCGTGAATTATCATTTCAAAGGAAAAAAATATGACATATGAAATGATCTAAAATCCAGCCCAATTGGACAGTCAGATAAAAAAGTCAACTTTTTGGCCATTCCCAATTAAGGTTTTTGGTCTCAATTCTTATCAGAAGAGTTTTAATTGTTGAAACTTTTTGATTCACCATCCAACCATATTGCATTTATTTATTACCCTTTTTTGGCTTCGAAACTCATGATTTGCACTTTTGTTTTTGGATTTTTATCTTTGTTTTAACGTGTTAATCAAGGCCGAACAAAATACGGTATCAACAGTGGAGTGTTTATTTCATTAAAAAAATAAAAAAATAAAGTAGAAGTTTGAGTATTTTACAATTCTTCACCCTCTTAATCATTTTTTTAATCACTTGTTTGTTCCTAACAAGTCAGAAATTTATAGTCATCATTAAGTGGAGATCGTCATTAACCCAGAGAAGACGTTGTGCATTTATTACGCTCATTGATGACCAAACATAACAGATGGAGCAACAGTCACAAAATGAGTTGTGAACTTCAAACAAAGATTTCATAACGCACTAGCCATTGAGCATAAATGCAGCACATCATTGCCCATTAATGAGTCACACAAATATAAAAGAGAAGGTAACAGAAGTTAAAGGTACACACAAATATTCTACAAAATCACTCTCTACTCATTTTCTCTCTGGAATCCTTCTCTCTTACTAACTTTAGCATCGGAGGCAGTTTGGCTGACGCCACATCGACGTGTTACTCTTCCACCCAGTTCATTTTGCAGGTTTTCCTTCAACAGAGACAACCCCATTCATAGCATCGTCCATCAGCTACGACAAGGAGCTCAACTATTGATTTTTTGCATCATCAATTCCTTTACTCATAATCTGAGCCCCTTTTTATTGGTAAAAAAATGGGGGAATAAGAGTTATGCCTCGGATTGTGGTTCTTTTACTAATTTTCTTTTAAAATTTTATATTTAGAGTTTTATGGCCATCAGGTGCATACACATGCTAACATTGCATACTTAGCCTGGTTGTATGCATGAATTGACCATGCATACTCAAACTTTTTTTTTTTTGGCTTATTGATTATTTTTGGTCTATTTGGCTAGGATCACCATTCTAGTGTTGAGTGAACAAATAAAAGTTTGAAAATTTTTGTCCCCCATAAGGGCTAAAGGATAATCACTTTTTAAAAATCACTTAATCATAAGAATTTCAAACCACTAAAGATAGAAGAATATGAAACTTGAGGAATTTAGAGGGTCACCAACTATGTGGGAATTTTATGCCAAGACTTGGTCTCTCACAATGTGAGAATTTAAATTGAAGGGGCCATTTGCTGTGTGAGAGCTTTTTTTTCAAGAAAATGCCACCAAAAGAAAATTATGTTGCAACCACCCATGCATGAGAATTTGTGCTAAAAGGACCACTCACACATGAGAATTTATGTCTAGATTTTGTGTTATGGGCATTGAATTTGAGTTCTAAGGGCTCTACCTAAGATTTGGTTTTGCATAACTCTACAGGGTATCTTTTGAAGATAATCATTTTAGAGAGTTTTGAAAAAGGGTCACCCATTAGGAGAGTTTTTGAAAAATGGTCACCCATTAAGGGAATATTTGAAGATATATTGAAAATAAATTTTTGAGATCAAGTAAAATTCTTTAATAAACCACCCCATAAAGGGAATTTTATAAATTGAGTTGCCTACAAAATATGGTTTTAGAAGATGTGCCAATGATGGAAATGTGTGGATATCAACACTAGTCAAATTTTTGATATGATACTTACAATAAGGTTACAAGACTCACAACAACTATGTGATTGAATACAAGGGAAATTTGATGATTGTTGTGTGTAGGTGTAGTAATTGCAAAGATAACAAGAGTAATAATGAAATGAAGAAAACATGAAATTTGAGTGATGATGAGGTCAAGAAAGAAAGAGAGGAGACACAAAAAATAGCTATCCTAAATGGCATGGTAAAAGTGTGAATTTAACACTTGATTTATTATAGATAAATTTTGAAATACTCACTCATTTGAATATGTCCTCCTTGTGGACTTCACATTGCCCCTTGCTTGATATGGTTTTCTTTGTCTCTCTCTGTGTCTCTCTCTCTCTTTCCTTTCACCCTAACTTTTACTTAAGCCACTCTTGCATATTTTTGACCTAATGAGTATTTAATTTCCATTTATTATTTTTTTTCACATTCCTTAGCCACCCTTGCAATTTTTCAGCCTAGCGATCATTTTTTAGGCTCTAACTTTTGCCTAGACTTTCCTTGCAACTTTTTGGCCTAGTAGTCTTCTTTTACATGAGACATATAACTTAAATGACATGTGATGAGTAATCCTTTACTTATTTTCTAAAAATATTATTGATATAAAATTTTAATAAATGAATTTTTGTTATGCCCCTTGATTTGACGTGATGGGCTAAGGCAATGTGGCTACAACTTGAAATTTTGCCTATGTACCCAAGAGGGATCAAGCCAAACATGTTAGAAAATAGTTTTTGCTAATGTTAGAGCATTAGCATCCGGTTTTTAACAAATATTCCATTTTACCATCTCAAAAATTACTTTATCTATTATACCATTTTACAACACACACAACATCTCATCTTTTATATTTCATATCAAAACCAACACTATTTATTTATTTATTCTTTTTTATCTCTCTTCCTTTTTGACTTTTTTTCCTTCTTCCTCTCCATCTCTCTCACTCTCTATTCTCTTCGTGAAACCTAGCAACATAGAATATCACAACTACAACACACAAAGCACAAACACAACCACATACCCAAACCAAAAAGAACCAAAATTTGAAGGAAAAAAAAAAAAAAAAAACCTCAAAGAACGAAAAGAAATATTTTGCATAAACCCATCAATTTACCACCATCAAACACCCACCACCATCACCAAATTGCAAATACCCACCACCATCAAACACCCATCACCACCAATACCCACAACCAAAAAACACCCACCACCACCACTGCCAATTATCCACCACCATCACCAAATTGCAAATACCCACCACCACAAGACCCACCACCACCAATACCCACAACCAAAACACCCACCACTAAATACCCATCAACAAACAGCCAAAAATATAACAAATACCCACAAGATCAAATAGAGGGGTGAGGATCTAAGTGATAAAGGAGAGAGAGGCAAGTCTAATTACCATCACCATCTTCGCTGCCACCAAACTGTCACCTTTCTCCTTAAACTTGTCATTGGCTACCACAAAGAGAGAGGGACGAGGAGAGTCTAAAAGAGAGAGAAGAGATCGTTGGCTTGGTTGTTGAGAGAAATAAAGAGAGAGAAGAAAAGGCAAAAATAGGAAGAGAGAAAGAGAAGAGAGACAATAAAAAATAGTATTTATGTTTAGAAATTTGCTACAGTACCATCATAAATTTATGATGGTACTATAGCATAATTGTAAATTTTTTAGAATTACAAGACTGGGTAATGAACTTTTTTGTGCTTTGATGCTAAAATATAGAAACATATACCATATACAACAATAGGTACTGATGCCCTAAGGATTGCTATTTTTAGACAAAATAAAGGTGAGATATATATATATATATATATTGTGTGTGTGTGTGTGTGTGTTTTGAGGCGAGTTTGACTTGGGACATATTTTCCATCATAAGGAGATTAACATCATGTGGTTGCTTACCTAAAATCATTGAAGAGTGAAGGATAATGTACAGTTGTAATTTTCAATTATGTTTTGTTGGCTTTAATTCCGTGTTAAATTTGATTGTATTTATTCAATCATTTCCTTGTATGTTTGTGAGATTTAATGTAAGGGTTGAGTGTGAAAGATTGGTGAAGAACTGTGAAGAACAGGCCAACTCAAGACTTGCTTGTAACTGGCCTACGAGTGGACAGCTCGCGAAAGGTCACATGAGAAGCACATGCTGGAAGCTAAAGAGTCAAGAAACAGAAAGCATCTCATGACTCATCTTGCAATTAGGCCAACTCGTGAGATGCATTGCCAGCATGTTAAGTGTACTTTCATCATTTCTTTACTTACACTATAAAAGCCCACATTACCCACAAAATTGTAAGGAGACTTTCAGATAAAAAAACCCTAGAAATACACTTGAGACTTAGAGATTGTAAACCCACAATCATCTGCACATTTCTCTTAGTTTTTCTTCACTCCTACCTCTCTAATTACAAATCCTTACCTCTCTAATTACAAATACTTGAAAGATTCTTAGCCCAAACACATATCTCACCCAATCTGAGTGTTGAAAGTTGTTTTGGTGTCTATTAGAAGCATTGGATGAAGCTATTCTTTGACAGATGCAATTTGGAGCTAATTGCGAGATTTAGATAACTAGTGAAAACAAGACTTGGTGAAGTCTGTTGGAAGCTGGAACTCGAAGGGCTCACGTGCAATGGGTAGATTGACTTGGAAGGCCTTTTTGATATCCTCGTACTCAAACTTTAGTCACTAGTAGATCATTTTGGCTTGGATGGCCGCGGAGAGGTTTTTACGCTGATTACTTCGGTTTTCCTCTTTGAAAACATATCTCAGTGTTTTCTCATGTTTGGATCTTTCTTCCTTTACTCTTTGTGCTTTACATATATTGTTTACTATGTATAGCTATGCACTAGATTGTAGTTTTGGTTAATCGCATTTCATTTAATTTTATTCCGCACTTAGTTGAGTAGTTTAAAAGCAATTTAGTCGTAAGTTTAAAATTGAGGATTTAAACAAGTTTTAATGTTTTACACTATTGAGCTTTCAAATAAGTTGAGTCCTAAATTGCCAACTTAAACATGAGTTAAAGTGATGAAAATACATGAATCACATAGGGAATGAAAGAGACATTGAATGGGTTTATATTCAAGTGTGTTAGTCATTGTGTTGGCCCCAAGGGGCAATCCACTTTTATGGAAAAGGGAGGACCTACTCAAATGGGCTTGTCAAAACCATATTTTGTCCACCCCAATTTCCCAATTTCCCAAAAAATAAATAAATAAATAAATAAAAAACTCTTTATCTTGGCCCTAGAAGAGCTTGATTTACAATTCTTGAAAATCCAAGGGATGATGTTTTATTAATAGAGTCAATTTACATTGATCGAATGGTCAAGTATGTAGTAGAAAGCATGACCCTAGCTCAAGCTTGCTTTGATAAAGTAAAACCCTAATAAACCGGGACATTTAATTTAGTCAAAGATTTGATCGTCCGAATAAATTAACCACCATTGGGATAATGATGAAACTACTCACGAGCCATGATCTAATGTAGGACAAAGATAAGATATCGCGAAATTGATAGTCTAACAAAAACAACCCAAGCTTGGAATCAATGGAAAGTATTCAACGCTATCTTTCCAATAGCAAATTGTATTTAAATGAACTTCAAAATATGTGAATGCATAAACCAAGAAGAAAAAACTATTTTTTTCAAATCTTCTACAAGAAGCCATCCATCTAGAAAGTTTGTTGGAATTTGTGAGGAAACTAATTTATAGAATAATCAATTATTTGTGATTGCTACCAACTCACTCTTGTAGGGCATCGTTGGCCCAACAATACCAACACAAGCCCAAAAATGTTATGCTACCTTTGACAATTACTACTTAGAGTACGTTTGGTACACTATAATAGCTCCTGTAATGGAATAGCTATTCATATGTAATATCAATTCGGTCATTTGGTTGTATCTTTATTACATGGATTAATTATTACATTGGAATAACTATTCTTTAAATTGAAGAATAGCTATTCCTCTTTAAAATTGATGTAATAGCTATTCCTTAGTGTATATAATAGGTTTTAAAATTAATATATTCCCAGAAATGTAAAGTTTCCTTATACATCTTTTTTAACAAGTTTTCCATATATAACAACCAAACTTATGAATAGTAATAATTATTCCATTACAATGTCTTCTATTCCCAATAATAAAGATTACTATTCCTAATGTAATTTACATTCAGTGTACCAAACGTACCCTTAATGCTCCACTTAATGGCTTAGCTGAGCAAAACATCCTGGAATTTATGTCCATACTTCCACACTCATTAGAGCATCCACATTGGTGGAGCTATTTTTTTTAGCTATTTGGCACAACTAAGAGCTACTTTATCTATTTTACCTTTTTACTTTACAAAACATCTAACATTAGTGGTTTTATTTTAGTTTTCAACACAATAAAATAATATATCTACTACAATAAATAATTTATTTTTTTATTATTTTTTCTCTATTCTTCACTGTCTTCATCACTATCTTCAGGCACCATGTAACGTCCCAGTTAGCTCTAAAAAAAAAAGTCAAGATCAGAATTTTTTTTTTTTTTTTTTTTTTTTTTTTGCGTTCCCACGTGCCAAAGCCCCACCTAACCCCACTACCCACCACACAATCACTCTATCTTATCTTCTCTTTGGCCGGCTCACTCTCAGCCTTTCCTTCTTTTCATTTTTTTTTTGTTTTCTGCAAGATCACTAGAAAATTTTTGAGAACTCATAAACACCTTCACATTCTTTTTTTTTTAGGTAAAAATTTCTCATCTTTTTGGTGGGTTTTTCACTTTTGCTTGAGATTATTTTTATCTAAGTTTTAATAATGATACTCATATGATTTATGAGCATTGGAAGTGATATTTATGTGTTTTTATGTATGGGTTTTGTATTTGTGAAATTATTTGATGAGTGGATATATGGGTTATGCTAATGATGACTACCTAAGATTTATCTATGGTGGAAAAATTTAGGAGTTTTAAGTTATAACATGTGATGGTTGGTAAATTTAATTTTTTTTATTGCTATTGGGTTTATTTGGAGTTAGTTGAAGTTTTAAATTTCTTATCTTGGAGAATATATTGATTTTGCTTTCATGGGTCTCTTAATGATGTAGTATAAATTTTATGGAATCTAGTCATAATGTTGGAGATGATATTAAATGGGTTAACTTTATAAATTGGAGTTTATGCCTTGTGAATCTATTTGTTGAGAAACTTTGGAAGTGGAATATATTATTATTGATGAGGTTAAGTATTAGGCTTGCCTAATTAAGTGATTATTTGGCAATTCCTAAATTGTGGCTAGATGAAGTTTCAAGCTCTATACTTATTGTGATATGTTTACTTGATATTGTGTAGGTTCTAGCTAATCTTCATAGAGCTTGGAGAATTAGGATTTTGCAGTTGCGAGGTAAGTAGCTTTTTAATGGGATTTTGAAAAATAACATAAATGTTGTTTTTGGGTTAAACACATTTTTGGAAATTACCTATGGAAACTATATTTTCCTAAAAACTACTGTGTCGTAACCTTAATATATATATATATATATACATATATATGAAAATGCATCATATTTGGTATTACATTTGGGGAAATATATGAATTGTTGATATCGAAAAATAAGCATCTTTTATTTAATCTTTGATAAGAAAATCATTGATTTTATGGTATATTGAAAAATTTAGAGATGCTTATCTTGTCTTGTATTATTTGAGAAATTAATAGAAAATCTCTTGACAAGAATGAAATTGAAAACCTTACAAACTTTGTAGAAATTAGATTATTTAAGATTTTCTAAAACTACCTATATATGAACTATGTATTTCAAAGTAGTGTAACCTGTGAGTTTATGTTGTTTTAAAACTATGCCATGTGTGATTTCTTGGTGATCATCCGATTTGGTTTTCGTGGTCTTTGTGACAACAGAATCAAGTTTAGGTCAATGCCCCTTCACTTTAGATGATGCGTTCTTCCCTGCTATCCATGGGGGGAAGAGGATTCCTTGATTGTATGTGGGTAAGGCTGCTGCCCATGGGGCCAAGAGACCACATACAAGAGAGGTCCTATTTGACGCACTCTCTTTGCTGCCCATGGGGGGAGAGAAAAACCTTGAGGATATGGGTGAGGCTGCTGTCCATGGAGCCAAGATCTGCATACCAAAGAGGACAATATCGTGCCAATTGTGAATGGGTGGATCCCCTGAACGGTCTATGTGGTAGTGTGGTATATTTGAGATAAATTACCATATGTTAGATTTTATGGCTTTGGAATTATATTATTATTGCTCACAGATTATAGCATATGGTTTCAAGATATTTACTTTGAGGAACTTGTATTTTATTATTAAATCATTCTTGTCATCCCATTATTTTTATAACATTTTCAGAGTAGGCAACAGTCTTTCGAGACAGCTTTTTGGTGGTTAACAATAGTTAGACTAACTACTGATGGAGGCTGAAACTTTTGTAACGGGTATATTAGATGGTGTACATCTTAGAATAGGCTTAACCCATTCTTTTGTATATTAAAGTGGTTGTGACGTTATTTCCACTGATGGGACAAGCTGATGATATGTAATTAATATTTAGACCTCTATTCTTTTGTGGCCAATGGTCCTTGTAATTATTGCTTAGAGTTCTAACTTACTTTGAGAGTATATTCAATGAAATTATTATGATAATTCTTAATGTTGGTATTTGATATGATTTATGTGGATTGGATTGTCAAAAAGGAAAATTTACAGGTTCTTTAAGATGTCTTTTTCATGCTTTAAACCCTTTGGGGTTTATGGTGTGACAGTTATGATATCAGAGCTTAGGTTATGATTTTGTAAACTTTGAAAATAGGAATTGATTTTGATTTAAGTCAGAGCATTAGGGGTTTGATGAATTCTTTATTTTGTACCTTTATTTCAGCTTCCACCTGCTATTTCTTTTTTCCTTATCTATCTTTTCTTTGTTAACCATCTATGTTGCCTTGTGATTTACTGGCTTGTTTCTTGGGTATAGGTATAATTACCTATGTACATTATGCCTCCTAAAAAGAAAGCATGTAAAGTAAGGCATGTGGATGAGGTTATAGCTCCAGAGCATGTGATGGAAATAAATGTGAACACACTGGAGAAATAACGGATCTACATCGTTCGAAATTGACAACATGCGTTAAGTAAATTTCAGAATTTAAGAATAAGATAGCGTATCTTGAAGCCGTGAATTTCAAAACCGAAGATTGAAGCGCTTAGGAATACTTTTAATCTTCACTCCAATTTCACTAACGCCCAAGAAGTGTGGACTCTCAATTACTTACAAAGGGATGGTTAGATAGTGACATACACTCACTTCCACACCATTACCATGTTGTTTTTCTCTCTCTCAAAATTCTGTACGTTTTTTCCTTTGTATCTAACCAATTATCTAATTGGGCTGGCCTTTTGGGCCTTTCCAATTGGGCTTAAATGTGTGGCTTGGAGTGGGACCAAAAGGGACCAATAAGACACTAGCTCCAGTGAACTTTGGGCTTTTCTGTCAACTCTTAAAAAGTCCAAAGTTACCATTAACTATATTTAATACCACTATATAAATATAATTGCACTCTAGGCCTTATTTATAAACTATATATCAAGAATTTATTATACATGCAACCCCTTCATAAAATATTCGTAGTAATACAAAGTCATTAATGTAAATTGCTACTTCGTAAATTACTACATCTTAATCCTTGAGTACCCGGTTTAATCCTTTAATATTATTCATTATATATTTATGAAATCCAATTTTATAAATATATACTTTAGTCTTACTAAAGTGGTTAGGCCTAACTCTCTGAATAACAAACTCATTAAACTTATCTCAAATGAATACTTTATATCTCCGTTAAGAGACTATGAATTCCATCTTGAGAATACATGTTCTATTAACACTAAATGTGGCTGCCCAATATATTGAGGTTTTGACCATTACTATAGATCTCACTCCTGATATATCAAAACAACCTACATCTCATGATCAGGTCCATTATTCTCTTAGGATTAAGAGTTCATGCAAATACAAGTCGTGAGATTTATTATTCATATGACAGTCCATAGGAAAATAATAAATCTCACAGCGGTCCAGTTCAATATGTCTTAACTCTTAAAACATATTAACACATCAACCAGAAGTCTCCACTTCCATGATCAAGACAAATTATCATGGTTGATATGTTATAATCTTCGCAGATGAAATGCCCAATTTCATCATCGACTACGAATTATAATTCTGGATTTACAAAGAACTTATGATTTATATCTTTTGTGACTTTTCACATAAATCACATACTATGCATCTCATGGACTAAATGATAATATCCAAATATTCATGTTACCACTATATAAATACTATATTTAAACACTATATTTAATACCACTATATAAATATAATTGCACTCTAGACCTTATCTATAAATTATATCCAAAGACCTTATTATACGTGCAACCCCTTCATAAAATATTCGTAGTAATACAAAGTCATTAATGTAGATTGCCACTTTGTAAATTACTACATCTTAATCCTTGAGTACCCAGTTTAATCCTTTAATATTATTCATTATATATTTACGAAATCCAATTCCATAAATATATACTTTAATCTTACTAAAGTGGTTAAGCCTAACTCTCTGAATAACAAACTCATTAAACTTATCTTAAGAGAATACTTTATATCTCCGTTAAGAGACTATGAATTCCATCTTAAGAATACTTGTTCTATCAACACTAAATGTGGTTGCCTAACATACTAAGGTTTTGACCATTACTATAGATCTCACTCCAGATATATTAAAGAAACCTACATCTTATAATCAGGTCCATTATTCTCTTAGGATTAAGAGTTCATGCAAATACAAATCGTGAGATTTATTATTCATATGACAGTCCTTAGGAAACTAATAAATTTCACAGCGGTCCAGTTCAATATATCTTAACTCTTAAAATATATTAACACATCAACCAAAAGTCTCTACTTCTATGATCAAGACAAATCATCATAGTTGATATGTTATAATCTTCGCAGATGAAATGCCCAATTTCATTACCGACTACGAACTATAATTCTGAGTTTACAAAGAACTTATGATTTATATCTTCTGTGACTTTTCACATAAATCACATACTATGCATCTCATGGACTAAATAATAATATCTGAATATTCATGTTACCATTATTTCAGATAATAATAAAACAACTTTATTAAACACAATATTAAGTCATACACAATGTCAAACTTAATATCATACATAGCATCATACAATAGGATTTAAGGGCACTAATCTTAACAATCTCTCACTTGCCCTAAAGACTATTGTGGACTAATCTAACTCCCATTCTCCCCAAATATGACTCGAAAGTCCTTTGAGACAAGGCTTTAGTAAATGGATTTGCTAGATTATTTGCACTTTCAATCTTTGCTACCATCACATCTCCACAAGTAACAATATCTCGAATGATATGATACTTCCTCTCAATGTGCTTTCCTTTCTTATGATTCCTTGGATCTTTAAATTGTGCAATTGCTTCACTGTTGTCACAAAACAATGTGACTGGAACTTGCTCCATTGTCATTACACCAAGGTCAGAAAGGAATTTCTTGAGCCATATAGCTTCCTTTACTGCCTTACAAGTAGCAACATATTCTGCTTCCATGGTAGAGACTGCAATACAAGATTGCTTAATACTCCGCCAACTTATGACTCCACCTCCCAAGGTAAAAACACATCATGAAGTGGATTTTCTGAAATCTAGATCAGATTGAAAATCTAAATCTGTATAGCCAATAGGTATCAAATCTTCACTTCGGTAAACAAGCATATAATCTCTTGTTCTCTGTAGATACTTGAGAATATGCTTTACAGCTTGCCAATGTTTTGGTCATGGATTTGATTGATATCAATTGACCATGCCAACTGAATAACAGATATCTGGTCTAGTACAAAGCATGGCATACATGAGACTTCCCACTACAAAAGCATAAGAAACTTGTCTCATCATATTTTCTTCCTCTTGAGTCATAGGCCTTTGGTCATCAGACAGAGGAACTCCATGTCTGAAAGGAAGTAATCCTTTCTTGGAGTTTTGCGTGCTAAATTGTTTTAGAACCTTATCTATATATCCAGCTTGTGATAAACATAACATCTTATTCTTGCGATCTCGCCTAAGTTTGATCCCTAGAATAAAGTTGGCCTCACCCAAGTCCTTCATATCAAATTGGCTTGACAACCAAACCTTTACTGATGACATTACCCCTACATCATTTCCAATGAGTAGAATATCATCAACATAAACCACTAGGAACATTACTACTTTATCACAATGTCTTTTGTACACATATGGTTCATTAAGATTTTGCTTAAAACTAAATGACTTGATTGCTTAATCAAATCTGATGTTCCATGACCTGGATGCTTGCTTAAGTCCATAAATGGACCTTTTCAACTTACATACCATATGCTCTTGGTTCTTAGCTATGAAACCTTTCGGTTGCATCATATAGATTTCCTCTTCAAGATTGCCATTGAGAAATGTAGTCTTGACATCCATTTGCCAAATCTCATAGTCATAATAAGCAGCAATGGATAAGAGAATTCTGATAGATTTAGGCATTGCTACTAGAGAAAAGGTTTCATCATAATCAATACCTTCTTTTTGTGTATACCCTTTCGCCACTAGCCTTACTTTAAAGGTTTCAACCTTTCCATCTATCCCTCTCTTCCTCTTGTAAACCCATTTGCAACCAACAGGTTTAATACCGTTAGGCGCCTCTACAAGATCCCAAACTTGATTGGAATACATGGAATCTAATTAAGATTTCATAGCTTGGACCCAATGATGTGCATCTATATAATTCATTGCCTCTTTATAGGTGTAAGGATCCGATTCAGCCTCTTCTGAGATAGTTTCATAAGTTTCTCCTAAACTTACGAATCTTATAGGAGGCCGAACAATTCTCCCACTATGACGAGGCACCTGTGTACTAGACATGTCATGAGTAGTATCTTGTGGTGTATCTAATACAGCCACATCATCCCTAGTTTCATCCATTGGTTGTTCATTTACAAGTTCATTCATTTTAGCCAACACAACTCTACTTCTAGGAGTAAAATTATTTATATAGTCATTTTCCAAGAATTTAGCATTTGTACTAATAAAAACTTTGTTATCTTTACGACTATAGAATAAATAACCCCTAGTTTCTTTTGAATAACCTACAAGCAAACACACTTCTGATTTTGGTTCCAATTTATTAGGCTTCCCTTTTAACACATGTGCAGGACAACCCCAAATGTGGAGATATTTCATACTAGGCTTACACCCACTCCACAATTCCATGGGTATTTTGGGAACAGATTTTGGCGGGACTAAATTCAAAAGATGTATTGCTGTATTTAAGGCATAACCCCAAAAAGAAATCGGTAAAGTTGAGTAACTCATCATAGACCTAACCATTTTTAAAAGAGTCCTATCCTTCTTTCTGCTACACCATTCTGTTGGGGAGTTCCAGGTGCAGCCAATTGGGATATAATCCCATTTTGAGTTAAGTAATCCTTGAAAACCCAATAAGGTATTTACTACCACAATCAGATCGAATGGCTTTTATGTGTTTACCCAATTGATTCTCTACTTCAGCTCTAAACTTTTTGAACTTTTCAAAGGTTTCAGACTTCTGTCTCATTAGGTACATATAACCATATCTTGAGTAATCATCGGTAAAAGTGATGAAATATTCATAACCTCCTTTTGCTTGGATTGACAAAGGACCACATACATCAGAATGCATTAGCTCTAGCAAATCTTGAGCTCCTCTACCTTTTGCTTTAAAAGGTCGTTTGGTCATTTTACCTTTCAAACAAGATTTACAAACTGAAAATTCATCAAAGTCCATGGGCTCTAAGAGTCCATTTTTTATCAGTCTTTGAATCCTATTTGAATTAATATGACCCAAATGTAAGTGCCAAAGATATGCATCACTAGTAGAAGGAAACTTTCTCTTTATTGATTTTACATGAGAGTTATTATCTAATTCAGAATTATATAATTCATGCTTATCAGAAGTTAAAATATAAAGACCATCTACAATATTACCAGAATAGATAAACACTTTATCATTCTTTATTACAACATTGTCTTTCAGGATAACACAATATCCGTGTTTACCTAAGTAAGTAGCAAATATTAAATTCCTACGAACATTAGGTACATACAAACAGTCTTCCAATACTAAAACTCTTGACTTAGAACATAAATTAAACACTCCAACAGCTACAACTGGAATCCTACTCCCATCAGCCAAAATAAGAAACGACTCCCCTTCTTTAAGCTTTCTAGTCTCCTAGAACCCCTACAAGGAATTGCAAATATGATTAGTACAACCTGAATCCACACACTAGGAATCCGTGGGATTCTGTACCAAACATATTTCAAGAAGGAATGTATTAATCATACCTTTATTCTTGGCAGCCTTGAATATTGGACAATTTTTTTTCCAATGTCCTTTATCACCACAATGGAAACACTTTCCTTTGATCTTTTTTCCTTTATTAGCAACCCCTAAGGCAATTTGTTTACCTTCTTGCTTTGTGAAGTCCTTTTTCTTCTTCTTCTTCTTCTTCTTCTTACCCTTGTCTTTCGACTTAGATTGAGAAGTAGAAGTTTCACCAACATTGGCTTTAACATTAGAAGTACCAAGAATGCCTTCTGCCGCTACCAATTCATTCATTAATTCAGACAAGGTATAAATCTTTTTGTTCATATTATAGTTAAGTTTGAATTCATTGAATGATTCTGGTAGCGACTGGAGTATCATATCCACTTGGGATTCTCCATCAATATCGGCACCTAAAACTTCTAATATATTCAGATTAGAGATCATTGTAAGACAATGCTCCTTCACTGAAGTACCTTCAGCCATTTTAGTATTATAAATTTGCCTCATGGTCTCTTGCCTTGCAGAATGGCCTTACTCACCAAACATCTCCTTTAGACTTAGCATGATGTCTGAAGCTAGTTCTACATCCTGCATTTGATGCTGTAGAACATTTGAGATAGATGCTAGGATGTAGCACTTGGTCATCTCATTAGATTTCTGCCAACGATCATATCGTTGTTTTTCCTCAGAAGGAGCATCTAATGAAGGAAAGCTGGGACATGGTTTAGTAAGAACATACTTATACTCTTCAGCAGTAAGAACAATGTCCAAATTTCTTTTCCAGTCAACATAGTTGGATCTAGTCAGTTTGTTTTGATTAAGAATAGTAACAAGTGGGCTAAATGATGCCATGTTCTAAATCTGAAAACAATAAACATGACTATAATCAATAAACTGGACATTATCTATTTAGCATATAAACCTATAGTATGGAACCTTAATAAAACCATAATATAATATATGCAACGACAACCCAATCCCGCAATTAATATTCCTAGGAAGCGAGGTCATATCAATCACTATGATTAGGCGAGAAACATTCTCATTATTAATGCTATCATGGTAACTCTTACCAAACAAAAATAATTTGTCGTTTTCCCTTCAGCCTCTAAGTAATAATGACATAGCTCCGAAAGGAGGTTAACATTACACTTAGTCTAGTGTACACCATTGCCTAGAATCAATGTGAATAACCAAGTAACTCTACGGAAGCCTGGTCGTTCTCAATGTAAAAACACATTTCATCTATCTTTAAGAAGTTTAACTTGTAGTACCATGAATCAAACCCCCTCCAAAGGAAGCAAGGCATATACACCAAGGCGAGGTGCTTAATCACACTACTTTAAACTGACAATAGAGGCCATGAGATGCAACCCTTGTATCTCTCTCCCACTAGATGTTTTAAAATAAATGTTTTTAATTTTGAAACATGCATAATCTAATTACACATAGCCTTGCTATTTCTACATGTGAAAACACTTAGAAAAAATTCTGATATTCTTTCTTTCGATCGATCGAACGTGCCCCTCAATCTATCGAAAAAATTAAAGAATTTGATCTTGACCTCCTGACTTGTTCAATTGATACTCGATTGACTATCGATCGATCGAAAAACAGATTCGATCGATCAACCAGCAATCGAAAATCAATCTATTTAAAAAATCTGATCACTGTTTCACTCGATCGATCGAAAGTGATTTTCGATTGATCAAAAATCGTGAAACTTGAATTTCCAGAAATTTTTCTAAGGTAGTTTTCTTCGTTTTTCATGAACAAACATTCAACATATGAACATTACAGACAGTGATTGATGTCAAAACTGAATTCTATTGATGTTATAGCCTTAAAATTCAATTTAATGTAATTAAATTTAAATTTAAACAATATCATAACATCAATTTCAGTTTTCATCAAATCTTAGTTTTAACAATATGCATAAAATTAAAACATAATCTTCTAACAATATGAAACTATCATCTCTAATTTTTAAATTCACAAAACATGTTATACAATTCGAAATTGATGACCGCTCTGATACCATTTTGATGGAAATAAATGTGAACGCAGCGGAAAAATACCAGATCTACATCGTTCCAAATTGACAACATGCGTTAAGTAAATTTCAGAATTTGAGAACAAGAAAGCGTACCTTGAAGCGGTGAATTTCAAAATCGAAGATTGAAGTGCTTAGGAATACTTTTAATCTTCACTCCAATTCCACTAACACCCAAGAAGTGTGGACTCTCAATTGGTTACAAAGGGATTGTTAGATAGTGACATATACTCACTTCCACACCATTACCATGTTGTTTTTCTCTCTCTCAAAATTTTGTACGTTTTTCCCTTTGTATCTAACCAATTATCTAATTGGGTTGGCCTTTTGGGTATTTCCAATTGGGTTTAAGTGTGTGACTTGGAATGGGACCAAAAGGGACTAATAAGACACTAGCTCCAATGGGCTTTAGGCTTTTCTGTCAACTCTTGACAAGTCCAAAGTTACCATTAACTATATTTAATACCACTATATAAATATAGTTACATTTTAGGTCTTATCTATGAATTATATTCCAAGACTTTATTATACATGCAACCCCTTCATAAAATATTCGTAGTAATACAAAGTCATTAATGTAGACTGCCACTTTGTAAATTACTACATCTTAATCCTTCAGTACCCGGTTTAATCCTTTAATGTTATTCATTATATATTTATGAAATCCAATTCCATAAATATATACTTTAGTCTTACTAAAGTGATTGGGCCCAACTCTCTGAATAACAAACTCATTAAACTTATCTCAAGGGAATACTTTATATCTCCGTTAAGAGACTATGAATTCCATCATGAGAATATATGTTCCATCAACACTAAATGTGGTTGCCCAACATATTGAGATTTTAACCATTACTATAGATCTCACTCCTGATATATCAAAGCAACCTACATCTCATGATCAGGTCCATTATTCTCTCAGGATTAAAAGTTCATGCAAATACAAGTCGTGAGATTTATTATTCATATGACAGTCCTTAAGAAAATAATAAATCTCACAGCGGTCTAGTTCAATATGTCTTAACTCTTAAAACATATTAACACATCAACCAAAAGTCTCCATTTCCATGATCAAGACAAATTATCATGGTTGATATGTTATAGTCTTCGCAGATGAAATGCCCAATTTTATCACCGATTATGAACTATAATTCTGAGTTTACAAAGAACTTGTGATTTATATCTTCTGTGACTTTTCACATAAATCACATACTATGCATCTCATGGACTAAATGATAATGTCCGAATATTCATGTTACCATTATTTTAGATAATAATAAACTAACTTTATTAAACACAATATTAAGTCATACATAATGTCATACACAATGTCAAACTTAATATCATACATAGCATCATACAATAGGATTTAAGGGCACTAATCTTAACAGCATGGCCATAGGCAACGCCAAGAGTGTGAGAGATCTTTCACTCCTGATGGTGGCGAGATTGAGGTGGCAGTGGTAGACAGGATTTATGCTAGGATTGCTAGAGCAGTCCAGAGTGGTGAATGTAGGAGGGAGGATTTCCTTTTTGGGGAGTTCCGTAAGCAAAACCCTCCAACTTTTGATGGGGGATCTGATTCTATGGCTATAGAGAATTGGCTGCTAAAGATGGAAAAATTACTGAGAGCCCTTGAATGTACGGATGCTCAAAAGGTGTTGTATGCCACTTACGCTCTTCAGGGTTCTGCTGATAGATGGTGGTCAAGCACTGAGCCATTGTTGAGGACGGAGTTGGGAAGGGACATTCCCATTACTTGGGAGAAGTTTAAGGAAGTTTTCAATAGGACATACTTCCCCGATGTAATGAGCAATAAGTCTTGAAGAAGACTTTAAGTATAACCCTAATTCCAAGGAGAGTGAAAAAAAGCAAAGGCCCTTTAATTCTCAACATGGTAAGGGTCAAGGACATAAGAAAGGATTCTTTAAAAACTCGGGTAATAGAGGACAATCTTCTAGGCATAGCAAGAATGCCTATCCTCAGTCTGGTGACAAGAAGTCTTGCTCTTGTTGTGGTAAACTTCATAATGGACAAAATTGTGATGGGGTCAAGATTTGTTTTGTTTGTAAGAAACCCAGACACTTTGCTAGAGAATTCCAAAGTTCTAAGGGCTCAGATTCCTCTTCCTCATCTCAAGTTGCAAAGGGTAATGACAATGGGAAGAAGATGCAAGGCAGAGTGTATGCCTTGACCACTCAAGATGCTCAGGCCATGGATAAAGTGGTGGCAAGTATACTTCCTTTGTTCTTTGCATATGCTAAAGTTCTTTTTGATCCTGATTCTATGCATTCTTTTGTTTCTTGTGCATTTGTTAAAAATCATGACAAGAGCCCCGAACTACTTGATTTTGAGTTATCGGTTTCTACCCCTGTTGGTGATACTTTAATGAATAATCTTGTGCTTAAGTCTTGTATTATTTGTATTGAGGGTAAAGAGTTATCAGTTGATTTGGTGTTGTTGGATATGCATGATTTTGATGTCATTTTGGGCATGGATTGGTTGGCTTCTTACCATGCTAGTATGCATTGTTTTTAGAAAGAGGTGGTGTTTAGGCCTCCAGGTGAATCAGAATTTCTATTTAAGGCTTCATGTTTACCTTTTATGTCTCGTGTGATATCATGCATACAAGCAAACCGCTTGCTTAGAAAGGGATGTCAAGGATTCCATGCTAGTGTAGTGGATTTACAAAGTGGAGAATTGGAGATAGGAGACATTCCCATTGTGAGAGAATTTTCAGATGTTTTCCCTGATGATCTACTTGGGTTGCCCTCAGATCGTGAGAGTGAGTTCTCTATTGATCTCCTTCCAGGAACTGCACCTATTTCTAAGGCATCATATAGAATGGCACCCACAGAGTTGAAAGAACTTAAGGAGCAACTAGTAGAATTGCTGGACAAAGGGTTTATTTGCCCTAGTGCCTTGCCTTAGGGGGCTCCAGTTTTATTTGTCAAGAAGAAGGATGGGTCTATGAGGTTATGTATTGATTTTCGTGAGCTTAATAGAGTCACCATAAAGAATAAATACCCTTTGCCTCGTATTGATGACCTATTTGATTAGTTGCAAGGAGCACAAGTCTTTTCTAAGATTGATCTTCGTTCTGGTTACCACCAGTTGAAGATTAAGGGTGAGAATTTACCAAAGACAGCCTTTTAGACTAGATATGGTCATTATGAATTTTTGGTGATGCCGTTTGGATTAACTAATACCCCTGCTGCTTTTATGGATTTGATGAATAGGGTATTTCATGAGTACTTGGATCGATTTGTCATTGTGTTCATTGATGATATTTTGATTTATTCTAAGAGTCAAGAAGAGCATGAAGAACACTTGAGGATTGTTTTACAGATTCTAAGAGAAAGGAAGTTGTATGCTAAGTTGAAGAAGTGTGAATTATGGTTGAATCAAGTAATGTTCTTGGGTCATGTGATATCTAAGGATGACAGTGGATCCTAATAAGATAGAAGCGGTGGTTAATTGGGATAGGCCTACAAATGTGACTGATGTTAGAAGTTTCTTGGCCCTTGCTGGTTACTATAGAAGATTTGTAGAGGCATTTTCTCGCATTGCAACTCCTTTGACACAATTAACTTAGAAGAATGTTAAATTTGAGTGGAAGGAAGAATGTGAGAAAAGCTTCCAAGAGCTAAAGCAAAGATTGGTCACAGCTCTAATGTTAACTGTCCCTTCAGGTACAGGGGGTTTTGTCATTTATAGTGATGCTTCTCATAGGGGACTTGGTTGTGTGTTGATGTAAAATGGGAAGGTTGTGGCATATGCCTCTCGTCAGTTGAAAAATTATGAGAAAAATTACCCCACTCATGACTTGAAGTTGGCTATAGTTGTTTTTGCTTTGAAAATTTGGAGACCTTATTTGTATGGAGAAAGATGCAAGATTTTCACTGATCATAAAAGTTTAAAGTATTTCTTTACTCAGAAGGAGTTAAATATGAGGCAATGGAAATTGTTGGAATTGGTTAAGGATTATGATTGCTCTATTAATTATCATCCTAGTAAAGCTAATGTTGTAGCTGATGCTCATAGTAGAAAGTCTTCAAGTTTTTCAGCTGCTTTGCTAATCACTCAAGAGGAAATTATTCAGGATCTTGAAAGGATGGAGATTGAGGTTATTATGGGCCATTCTGAGGCCTACCTGGCTAGTTTGAGTGTTCAACCAACTTTGGTGGAAAGAATTAAATTGTCATAGGCCGATGACTCACGTTTAAAGAAAATCATGGATGAGGTGCATAGTGGAAAGAAATCCAAATTTTCTATCTCTGAGGATGCTGCTTTGAGATTTGGGAGTAGACTTTGTGTGCCAAAGGATCCATTGATTAAAAAAGAGATTCTAGAGGAGGCTCACTATTCCCCATATACAATACATTTGGGTAGTACAAAGATGTACCATGATCTTTGTGAAAACTTTTGGTGGAATAATATGAAAAGGGAGATTGCCCACTTTGTAGAGCAATGTTTGACTTGTCAGCAGGTTAAGGTGTTGCACCAACGACCCTCAGGTTTGTTGCAACCACTTCCTATTCCCCAATGGAAGTGGGAGAAAATCACTACGGGTTTTGTTTTAGGATTGCCGAGATCTCCTAGGGGTCATGATGCTATTTGGGTGATTGTTGATAGAGTGACAAAAACAGCTCATTTTCTTCCTATTCGGATGAACTACTCCCTTGATCAGTTAGCTCAACTCTATGTTGATGAGATTGTGAGACTTCATGGAGTACCTGCTATTATTGTTTCAGATAGAGATCCAAGGCTTACTTCTCATTTTTGGGGTGGTGTGCAAAAGGCCTTAGGTACTAAATTGAATTTTAGCACAGCTTTCCCACCTTCAGACAGATGGACAATCTGAAAGGACTATTCAAACTCTAGAAGATATGTTGAGAGCATGTGTTTTGGATCTTAAAGGGAGTTGGGCTAGTCACTTACCTTTGGTGGAGTTTGCTTATAATAATAGTTACCATTCAAGTATTCAAGCAGCACCATATGAGGCTTTGTATTCCCGAAAGTATAGATCCCCAATTTGTTGGGATAAGGTGGGAAACGAAAAATCTTGGGGCCAGAGATTATTCAGAAGACTTGTGAAAAGGGAAATATGATTCGTAATCGATTACGAGCAGCCCAAAGTAGACAAAAGAGCTATTTTGACATTAAAAGGAAGGCTTTGGAACTTGAAATTGGAGATAAAGTTTTCCTACGAGTTACACCTATGAAAGGGGTTATGAGATTTGGCAAAAAGGGTAAGTTAAGCCCTAGGTTTGTAGGGCCTTTTGAGGTCTTGGAAAGAGTGGGCGAAGTTGCATATAGAATTGCCCTACCATCGACCTTGTTAGGAATTCATAATGTTTTCCATGAGTCTATGTTAAGGAAATACATTTCAAATCCTTCACATGTTTTGAGCTATGAGCCTCTTCAGATTAGAGATGATTTATCATATGAAGAAGTTCCGATAGAGATTTTGGATCATAAGGAGCAAGTGTTACGCAATAGAACAATATCTTGGGTAAAAGTGTTTTGGAAGAATCATTCAAGGAAAGGGGCATCTTGGGAGTGTGAGGATGATATGTTGTCAAGATACCCAAGCCTATTTCAAGATCAAGGTACGTAAAATTTCGAGGATGAAATTTTTATATAAGGGGAAGAATGTAACGTCCCAATCAGCTCTAAAAAAAAATAAAAAAAAATAAAAGTCAAGATCAGAATTTTTTTTTTTTTTTTTGGGTTCCCACGTGCCAAAGCCCCACCTAGCCCCACTACCCACCACACAATCACTCCATCTTATCTTCTCTTTGGCCAGCTCACTCTTAGCCTTTCCTTCTTTTCATTTTTTTTTTTGTTTTTTTTGTTTTCTCTAATACATTCTCCTCTCTACTCTCATCCTCTCCACCAGCACTTCCACACCACCACCATCACCATTTCCACCATCATTTTCCCAGCAAGATCACTAGAAAATTCTTGAGAACTCATAAACACCTTCACATCCTTTTTTTTAAGGTAAAAATTTCTCATCTTTTTGGTCGGTTTTGCACTTTTGCTTGAGGTTATTTTTATCTAAGTTTTAATAATGATACTCATAATATTTATGAGCATTGGAAGTGATATTTATGTGTTTTTATGTATGGGTTTTGAATTGGTGGAATTATTTGATGAGTGGGTATATGGGTTGTGCTAATGATGACTACCTAAGATTTATTTATGGTGGAAAAATTTAGGAGTTTTAAGTTATAACACGTGATGGTTGGTAAATTTAATTTTTCCATTGCCATTGGGTCTCTTAATGATGTTGTATAAATTTTATGGAAGCTAGCCATAATGTTGGAGATGATATTAAATGGGTTAACTTTATAAATTGGAGTTTATGCCTTGTGAATCTATTTGTTGAGAAACTTTGGAAGTGGAATATATTATTATTGATAAGGTTAAATACTAGGCTTGCCTAATTAAGTGATTATTTGGCAATTCCTAAATTGTGGCTAGATGCAGTTTCAAGCTCTATACTTATTGTGATAGGTTTTCTTGATATTGTGTAGGTTCTAGCTAATCTCCTTGGAGTTTGGAGAATTAGGATTTTGTGGTTACGAGGTAAGTAGCTATTTAATGGGATTTTGAAAAATAACATAAATGTTGTTTTTGGGTTAGACACGTTTTTGGAAATTACCTATGGAAACTATATTTTCCTAAAAACTACTGTGTCGTAACCTATATATATATATATATATATATATGATTATATATGAAAATGCATCATATTTGGTATTACATTTGGGGAAATATATGAATTGTTAATATGGAAAAATAAGAATCTTTTATTTAATCTTTGATAAGAAAATCATTGATTTTATGGTATATTGAAAAATTTAGAGATGCTTATCTTGTCTTGTATTATTTGGGAAATTGATAGAAAATCTCTTAACAAAAATGAAGTTGAAAACCTTACAAACTTTGTAGAAGTTAGATTATTTAAGGTTTTCTGAAACTACCTGGATATGAACTATGTGTTTCAAAGTAGTGTAACCTATGAGTTTGTGTTATTTTAACACCATGCCATGTGTGATTTCCCGGTGATCACCCTTGATTTGGTTTTCGTGTTCTTTGTGACAATAGAATCAAGTTTAGGTTAGTGCCCTTTCACTTTGGATGACACGTTCTTCCCTACTGTCCATGGGGGGAAGAGGATTCCTTGATTGTGTGTGGGTGAGGCTGCTGCCCATGGGGCCAAGAGACCACATGCAAGAGAGGTCTTATTTAAGGCACTCTTTCTGCTGCCCATGGGAAGAGAGAAAAACCTTGAGAGTATGGGTGAGACTACTATCCATAGGGCCAAGAGTCTGCATACCAGAGAAGACAAAATCATGCCAGTTGTGAATGGGTGGATCCTCTGACCGGTCTATGTGGTAGTGTGGTATATTTGAGAAAAATTACCATATGTTAGATTTTATGACTTTGGAATTATATTATTATTACTCACAGATTATAGCATATGGTTTCAAGATATTTACTTTGAGGAACTTGTATTTTATTATTAAATCATTCTTGTCATATTATTATTATTGTAGATGAAACTTGCATTTCCCCCACCCCCATTAAATATGCTATTTACTGAGCTCTGTCTCATCCCATTATTTTTATAACCTTTTCAGAGTAGGCAACGGTCTTTTGAGACAGCTTTTTGGTGGCTAACAGTAGTTAGACTAACTACTGATGGAGGCTGAAACTTTTGTACTGGGAATATTAGATAGTGTACATCTTAGAATAGGCTTAACTCATTCTTTTGTATATTAAAGTGGTTGTGACGTTATATCCACTGATGGGACAAGCTGATGATATGTAATTAATATTCAGACCTCTATTCTTTTGTGGCCAATGGTCCTTGTAATTATTGCTTAGAGCTCTGACTTACTTTGAGAGTATATTAAATGAAATTATTATGATAATTCTTGATGTTGGTATTTGATATGATTTATGTGGATTGGATTGTCAAAAAGGAAAATCTACAGGTTCTTTGAGATGTCTTTTTCATGCTTTGGACCCTTTGGGGTTTGGGGTATGACACACCACCTCTACCACTAGTGTGAAACTTAGCACAAACCCAACAATCCCAAATCAGCACAAACCTAGCACAAACTCAACACATAAACACAAACCTAGCATAAACTCGGCGGAAACCCAGCGTAAACACAAATACAAACTCAGCACACAAACACAAATTCAACACAAACTCGGCAGTGATAGGGTTTGGGTAACAGATCGGCGATGGGGAGAAAGGGAGAAGGGGTTTTGGTGAGATGTGTATAGGGAGATGGGGTCTCAGCGGGATGGGTTTGGGGAGATGGATCTGTGAGTCGGCGAGTTGGCTGGCAAAGCAAATAGGAGAAATGAAGCAGAGGACAACACAGAGAGAGGACAAATGCAAAGGACAAACAAGGCAAAAAGAACAGAAATGAAGTAGAGAGGAGAAACGGAGAAAGAGAGAGTAAAGAGAAAAAAAAATATTTTTTTTTTATTGAAAAGCAATGGGAAAATAACATTTAATAATATATATATATATATTTTTTCTTTTTTTACATATGAGCTACAGTGCACAGCCAAAAGTAGCTGTGCACTATAGTTGTGGAGCTAAAAAATATGGTTTTGGCACTATCAATGTAGCCATATTGTGGTATTTGGTGGTGCTAAAAATAGTAATATAGCTTTTTAGCACCACCAATACTAGTGCTCTCAGTTGTAAATGTAAATATGACCAAAATGATGTCATGTGGTATAAAAATAAAGAGTAAGACTTATGTGCAGTACTTATATAATATTTCTTAAGTTTCTCTTTTAAAATTCTATCATGTAACTTTTTTCTCATAAATGAAAGTGTATTTTTTAAGTTAAGTAGTTATGTGGCAAAATCTTAAGAGGAAAACCTAACGAACAACACCTAAAGTACTGGGCATAAGTTTAGTCTAAAAATAAAATGATTTGAAAGTAGACTATGTCTGTATTAGTTTACCCAATTTGGTATAATAAAATGGTAATAGTAAAACTCAAAAACATTTAGGATACGTTTGGATACAACATTTTGTATCAATGTTTGCATTTGGCTAAAGAATGTGTCTATTAGTGGGTCATATGTACTATTTATGAGACTCACAAATCTTTTTTTAGCAAAATTTTTACTAAAAATAAGTTTACATATTTAAAAATTGAGTAATTCTACGGTACCCCCCCAAAAAAAGGGGGGGTACGGTACCTACTAATAGGTTACCTGCTATAATAGGTTACTTTTTTCTCACATTTGACGGTTCTATCCTCACATTGTGCAGTTCTAACATCATATGTGACAGTTCTTTTTTCACATTTGGTGGTTCCCTTACCTTTTTCTCACATTTGACGGTTCCATTCTCACATTGTGCAGTTCCAACATCACATGTGACAATTTTTTTCTCACATTTGGTGGTTCCCTTACTTTTTTTTTCTCACATCTGACGGTTCCATCCTCACATTGTGCAGTTCCAACATCACATATGACAGTTCTTTTCTCACATTGGATGGTTCTCTTACTTTTTTTTTCACACTTGATGGTTTCATCCTTACATTGTGGAGTTCCAACATCAGATGTGTCAGTTCTTTTCTCACATTTGATGGATCCCTTACTTTTTTCTCACATTTGATGGTTTTATCCTCATATTGTGCAGTTCTAACATCACATGTGACAGTTTTTTTCTCACATTTGGTGGTTCCCTTACTTTTTTTTTTCCTCACATTTGATGGTTTCATCCTCACATTGTGCGGTTCTAACATCACATATGACAGTTCTTTTGTCACATTGAGTGGTTTCCTTACCTTTTTCTCACACTTGACAGTTCCATTCTCATATTGTGCGATTCCAACATCACATATGACAGTTCTTTTGTTATATTGGGTGGTTTCTTTATTTTTTTTTTCACACTTAACAGTTTCATCCTCACATTGTGCAGTTCCAACATCACATGTGACAATTCTTTTCTCACATCTGGTGGTTCCCTTATTTTTTTTCTTACATCTGACGGTTTCATCTTTACATTGTGCAGTACTAATATCACATGTGACTGTACTTTTGTCACATTCGGTGGTTCCCTTATTTTTTTCTCACATTTGATGATTCTATTATCACATTGGGCAGTAATAATATCACATTTTACCGTACTTTTCTAACATTTGGTGGTACTTTAATTTTTTTCTCTCACATTTGACGGTTTCATTGTCACATTAGGCAGTACCAACATAACATATGACTGTACTTTTACCTCATTCAGTTGTACCCTTATTTCTTTTCTTACAAGTGATAGTTCCATTGTTACATTAGGCAGTGTCAACATCACATGTAACCGTACTTTTATCACATTCAATGGTTCCTTTTTCCCCCCCTCACATTTGATAGTCCATTGGGCAATACCAATATCACATGTGACCAAAATATCCTGAAACTCTCACAAATTACTAGGATACCCTTAAAATAAAAAAGGTGACCAAAGTACCCTTAGAACTTATAAAATGACTGAAATGACCCTAAAACCTAAAAAATGTCCAAGATATCCGTAGAACCTAAAAAATAATCGAAATTACTTTGTAACCTAAAAAGTGACTAAAATACCCTTAGAACATAAAAAATGACCGTAATACACGTAAAAATGACAGAAATACCCATAGAAACTTTAAAATGACCGAAATACACTTAGAACCTAGAAAATGACCGAATAACCCTAAAATCTAAAAAATGACTAAAATGACCTTATAACCAAAAAGTGATTGAAATACCCTCAGAACCTAAAAAACAATTCTAATGCACTTGAAGCCTAAAAAATGACCGAAATACCCTTAGAATCTTGAAAAATGACCAAAATGGCCCTAAAACTCAAAAAAATGACCAAAATACCCTTAAAACCAAGAAAATGATTGAAATGACCCTAAAACCTAAAAAATGATTAAAATGACCTTGTAACCACTTATTTTCTATTATTAAGGTTGAACATTTGAAATAGATCACATTGACATATATAAAGAAAAGATGGTTGAAAACTGCAAAGTGTGGCCTACCTTGCAAACATGAATCCCAGATTTATGATGTACATTCATGCATAAGATTATCCTAAGTTAATTTTGATTAGTGCTTAATAAAATATTAATTCAAATTTAATTGTGAGATCTTTATATCTTAACTTAGTGGTAAGCCTAAGATAATTAACATTCATGCATAGAATTATCTACATGTAAATGTATTTTTAGACATCTTAGAAGCAATAACTTAGTGGTAAAACAAGCGTGTTTTAACCAGGATACCCTGGTTTGAGCCTTTGCGTTGATCCCTTATCGTTAATATAATTTTAAAAAATAATTAACACTTTAAAACATAGCCCTTGCTGGTATCTTTTTCTATTCACCCTAGATTATCCATTTGTATATGATGCAATTTGTTTACTAAGAAATCACTTTTCCATATTCACATATGAAAAGATAAAGAATTCACTAGTTCTGTTTGTATATACCATAGATGATCCAAAGAAATCAGACCAACTACTTGCACTTGGAGCTATAAATGAAAATTTTTATCACATAATATCTATAACTTGATTTGATATGTAACTCACTTTCATGTACTACAAGCAAGTCTCTTGTTGCAAAGTATCTCAAAGAAGCAAAACAACTACAAAGAAATCCATTTAAAAAGGGAAAATTCATTTAAAAAAAAATATCCGCTACAATGTGTTTCATTCACATATATATCTAAATACCATCATGGTAACAATTGAAAAAGAGACAACCAAAAGCATCTGCATGTTTGGATTTCATTCTTAAATTCTCAAGAGGGCAACTTCTAACTTGTAGGAATTTCTTATAGTCCATTTTGCAACTCCAATGGTAGCTGAAATATCTGCATTGAAATGGTATAACTATTAGTGCTTTAAAAAAAAAAAAGATGTTCGTAAGAGCATATCTCTTTGCATAGAGCCTTAGAAATTTAGTTATTATTTAAATAACTACAATTACTCAAGAACTTTAGCTTATCTAGCTCAAATTGACCATATCAAGTTCAAAATCATATGTAATAAGTTTATTATAAAAAAAATCAAGTAAAGAACAACATGCTAAAAAAAGGGATATAATTAACCTTTGAGAGGTTTCTTACCATCTGATAGTTGAGTAATAATGTAAATGATTGTGGGTGCATTTTAGTGTTTCAGCTCTGTTTTAGAGCTTGATCTTGTTACATGGACTTCAATTGTATGTGCATATGCATTCTAGATGTTATAAGTGTTTGGACTCATTTACAGAAGAAATACACAACATAATAAGCAAAAATTTTAACTTATTTAATAAACCCATCCATAAATTACATCAAATGTTCCCTAATAGCTTCCAAGAATAATCATATCACTTTGTGCAACATAAACATACACAGTGACTCCATTGACACATTTGGCAGTTGGTTCTTTACATAATCAATTGCTTCGGGCTCCACAACTGGAGTTTCCATGATTTACAAGATCCATTAAAGGAGGAAGTACATCTTGGACAACACCGTGATAAAAAATTTCACACTTTTAACCATATTTTACAGCTGGTTGTTAGCATATCTAACCATGTCCTGTATATAAAAGCAATTCAAATTATGAAAGGAAATATCTAAAGTAGTAAAAACCTTAACTTCAACTAAATTAACAATGGGCATCAATTTATTTCAATCTTTGAGGGTTGAACTGGATTATGACTAATATCCAGTGAAAACATTATGTGGAGTTGGTAGTCTTGGGATTCAATTTTTACACATATGGACATGCTTGCACATGGTTGCTTTTAAGTAAACATGGTACTAAATTCCACCAATTATAGATGTCATTTTTCTTTATCTAGTGCAATTCCAAAAGTACAGAAAACAAAGCTTACAATAATACACAAAAATAAAGCCAACATATGGAAATATGCTCTGTAAACATAATTAGAGTACATATACAAACAAATACAGAAAATCCTTATTTCCAATGTCAAATAAACCCTCTAATCAAGGGCTCTGATCTGTCTATGAACAAGGGTCACATAATGATTTAATTTCTCTGGGTCGAGATGGAGAGTATTATTCTCTATTAGAACTACAATGTGGTAGCTCCTCTAAGAAGTAAACTAGAGCAACTATGAAACCTTATAAACATTCATAACTACCTAATAAAGTTGAGAAACTAAGGGTGGCACCCATAAATTATAAAGGACATGAACATGTAATGCAATCTTCTCTTTCTCCAAGCTTACCTTGTGCCAGATCTCTTACAACCTAACAATTTCATGCACAATACTCTTATTACTAGTAATAAAATGACAAAACAAAACATGTTGTAATAGAAGTATAAACCTAAAATTGATGGAATATACAAAATGCTTCCCTTTAGTGGAGAACATAGTCAAAGAAACCTTGATTGTGAAGGCAGAGTGTTGAATAAGTGGCATTTGCCACATTTTGAAGTTGGTGACTTCCAAGCATGCATATTTTCACATTTAAATAACTCAATGAACTGTGTCATTAAAATAATTATAAATTATCCAAAACTTCCAAATGACCAATACTTAAAACTTGAATAATAATAATAATAATAATAATAATAATAATTATAATTATTATTATGATTATTATTTTATGAATCAATAAAGATATTTTTTTTGGGATAATACAGTAAAGAATTTTATTCAAAGTAAGATAAGTATACAGTAGGAGCCCCAAAGACTCTAAACCAGCAGCTGACATAGTAGAACTCTGCATTACATACCACAATAATAACACAAACACACCATCCAAAGTAGGCAAATTCAACCCTCCTAGGCATGATTATCATGGTAAGGGGAAAAGATGACATCACAAAATGCTTAATCATGCATGAAAAAAGTTTCAAATGGTCAATATTTTTGTATTTTTAATCATACATTATATTAATTTTGTTTTGATTTTACTTATTAATTTGAGAAGACTTTGGGGGACATCCTGTTTTGGTTGATATAATTTCCGAGCTTATATCTGTGCCCCCAAATCATCACAGATAACTAGCAATCATATAACCCAAAATAGCCAAACAAATTAATCCAAAATCAGGAAGAAAAGGAAAACAATTCTTACACAAGATCTATCTTCTCAATACTAAAATACCTAAATCAAATCTAACCTAAAAGTAATAACCAAATCAAATATATATATATATATATATATATATAAACAGCTTCTCCCACAAAAATTCTCACCGGTGGCAGTAGCGGACGATCTGACGTTGACGGATGGTGCGCAGCGGCTGCAGCGGTGGTGGTGAAGGCAGCGGTGGCAGTGACATAGAGCTTGCCAAGTCTCTCTCTCGTTCAGCCTCTTTCGTTCTCTTTTTCTTTTTCTTTTGGTTATCTTTTTCGTTTTATACACTACCTATTCTACCGGTGACAAGTTCACCTAATAAGTTAAATAAACGGTCAGGATTGCAAATTTTAAAATGTACGGCTAAGATTTGGGTGGTACCGTACCCCCTTAAAAAATAGGTGGGTATTGTAGAATGACCCTTAAAAATTATTTTGTTATACTATTTTTAATTTTTAGTTTTGAGCAATTAACTATATGCAAACGTACCATTAAAAAAAAAGGCAGTGATAAAATGAATGAATTCTACTTCAATTCAATCACCCATTGAATCTATGGTGCCGTCAACCCGAATCCAACTGTATGACGGATCTTCTCAGAGTCCAATATTTATGCCGTCTCCAAAACAAAACAAAATCTTCATTGGTATGAAATTATAAAATAAAGAAAATAAATAAAAGTCCTCAACGCTTCTTCTTGCAAAGACTTAAAGAAGCTTGGGAGATTATAGTGAAGAAGGTACTCGCTCATTTCTCACCATCTATCAATTTTTGATTTTTTATAAATTCTGAATATGCCAATTGTAAATTAGTTTATTTGATTTGATTTGGTGGGTTATTGGCTTAGCTCTTTAAAGTATTAAGTATGTATTCGTAGGTTTATATGTTCGGTCTTGCTTTCAAGTTTGAGTTAAAATTCGTAGGAGAAAACGAAATGGGTATAGTTAGTTACATTGACATCTACAAGAGTCTAAGTTCTTTACTAGAAATTTGTATTAGTTAATGGATTACTGTGACCCACACATCCAATCTTAATCTAATCTAATCTAATAGGAATTAGTTAATTCAAAAAAAAAAAAAAGTTAAAAGAACAAAAAAATTAACAAATATCTGAATTCTCCGTGAATCTGTTAATGATTTATTATATATGATTTAATTAATGATTCAATCCTGCTTTCATCTCCAACTTAAGAAACTATGACAGATACCAATGATTAATTATTTGTTTGTATTGAAAAAAAAATGTACAATTGCTTGCAGCATTGTAGGTTGAAGGAATTTGGTTGGCTCTCACACCCCACATGGTAATGAGGTTCATCCCTTCTTACTCATGTGTATCTCAGAAACCCATGAATTTGAACTATCTTTCTAAACACATTGCTGCATTAAGCAAATACAAAACAGACATAAAGAGGGGTTTCATTGAACGGCCTCAAATACTACCTTTAACTTCTAGAGATGCTGTTGGCTTGCGTGTCTTTGTGCTCTCTGACTTGCACACAGACTATGCAGAGAACATGAGATGGGTGAAGTCCATATCTACTGTGAGACACAAGAAAGATGTTATTCTCATAGCCGGCGATGTGGCAGAAATATACAGAAATTTTGTTTTGACTATGTCTCTTTTGAAGGATAGATTTGAGCATGTCTTCTACGTACCAGGAAACCATGATCTTTGGTGTCATCGGGAAGGAGAAGATTATGTAAGAAACATCATTTATTTCCTAGAAATTTGCATCCTTCAAATTCTTCTAGATATGTTATGTTCAATTATTCCATACTGAGATGTACTAGGTTTATATCTGTCTCTCTGTTTGTATATTTATGAATGTACACACGCAGGATGGTTTCTCAGGTTATCATTGGTTAGTTAAATAATTTCTTAACATTACAGGTTTGAATCTGTCAATGAGGTGACCCAAGTGGGGCCAATGTTTGGATACTCTAGCTCAGTTTGGTTGATATTGGATCAAGTTGCTATGGTTAAGCTTAATAACCCTGTTGAAGTTTGATTTATTAAAAAGAAAAAGGCCCTGTTAAAGTATGGTGGGGTGACAGTGCCTAATCATGGTCAACAGTGTAATGGAGTTTGTCATTCGCCTAGTCTATAGTTCATTTGCATGTTATGATTCAATAGCTGTGCCATCATTTATTGAAATTTCAAGGCTAAGATATTCAAGATGCTATTCAACTGTTTATCATAAGCAGCTTTAAATAACTTGTGAACTTTGTGCTGAAAAGTGTTTCATTTCTTCTAAATTTCTTTTTAAGAAGTAATGTCACTGTATCATCCTTTTTTGAACAATTCATAAGCTCTGTTGGCCTTGTGTTGCTCTATTTTGGCTTGTTAATTGATTGAAATAAGAACGTAAAGCGTGAGTTTTGATTCTTTAGGCTGGTGAAAAACAGAGGCAGTGCTCCTGGGCATAAGCACAAACTGCTTAGCTCATCAGTGGTTAATGCCCCTGGATTACTTGACAACTGGTTCTACAGGTGGGGTCATTTGCTTGTAGGTTCTACTAGCTAAAGGCGAGTCCAAAGGGCTGTTGTTTAGAAAGTTCCCTACATTAAAATAAAATAAAATAAACACAGAGGCAGCTTATTGATAATCCTAGCTTGAGCAAAGACTATTTAGCTTCCTTAATTACTAATTAATTCTGGAGGAGAATCTTAATAATCTGAACCTGAGCTTTGGACAAGCTGTTTGTTCTATTAAAAGCCCTAATTTTATTTATATACTTCCCACCCCCATCCCTCTTCTTCTTTTTATTAGTTTTCTCATTAAACCTTATACATTTGACCTTTCACTGAAATGATATGGTTTCATCTGATGGATATTTCTGTTATCAGTTAGACAGTGACAGTTGATCTTTCTAGTGCTGGCTCCTGCTCAATTTTCAATGCTTAGCAATGATATTAGTTGTATCTTTTTCAGAATTTGATTCCTGTTAAAGCTTGTTCTTCATTTTCTTTTTATGATATTTCAATGCTTATGGAAATAATCATCTGATCATCTAAAGTTCTGTTTTCAGGTCAGTTCTCTTCAAAAGCTAAATAAATTGCTTGATGCATGTAGAGTACTTGGAGTTGAGACTAATCCTATGGTTGTAGATGGCTTGGGAATCATTCCTTTGTTCTCCTGGTACCATGAGGTGATTGGTTTATTAGCGTGTATTTTGCATCCATTCTGCAATTTTTAGCTCCAATAACATTGATGACTTTTCCATGTGGTGCTTAATTATGAATTCATGTGTGGACGGACCCCCTTTTATTGCAGAGCTTTGATCGAGAGAAGGATATAACTGGCATCCGCATTCAATCGTTGGAGATGGTGATTCACCTTCCTTCCTCCTAGTAAGGGTATTTATGATTTTTATCTATAGTAATGCTTGATGTGGGTTCCTATTCTCTTAGCAGAGCAGCAGGCCTTTTGTTTTCACTGATAAGAATAGTCACCTACTGCAAAATGACTAAACTGAACTGGCAATGTTCTGCACACTTTCATGATGCCTAACTAGTTGTGTATTAGATAAAAAAATTTCATTCCTAGGTTGTTTGGGCCCTCATAGATAATGGATTTGCATCTTACAGGCTTTATATTTGTAGCATGGTGTGTAAATTTTTCTGTCTTCTTACCTTTCTTCTCATTTTAGTTAATGGAACAGTAATTGTACAAGTGTTGGTAAAAGCACCAGGCGCACATTTAAAAAAAAATTGATAAATTTGAAAATAATTATAAATGGGAAATACAACAATTAGTGATCAAAAAATCATATATATTTTTTTTGATAAGTAAAAGTTTATTGATCTAAAAAAAAAGTGGAACACCCTAGTACACAGGGTGTACAAGGGGTCAAACAATCAAGAACAAAAATTACAAGAATCTAAGAAATCAAGAAATTATGAAAAGGATTGGTTCCGCAATGCAGCCAACCAATCCATTAAAGTTCTAAAGAAAAATAGCTTCAAATCTGATATGGATCTCTCCTTATCTTCAAAGTATGGACTATTTCTCTCCCTCCCAAGGCACCACAATAAGCAATGGGGAACCATAAGCCGTATATACCCATTTCGATGACAGCCAAAACTGCCTTGCCAACATGCTAGAAGCCCCACTACAGATTGCGGCATAATCCAGCTCACTCCAAACAACCCAAACACCATAGCCCACATATCCATTGCAAACGGACAATGAAGAAAAAGATGATCAACTGATTCCCCATTACACTTGCACATATAGCACCAGTCTAATATCCAAACCTTCCTTTTTTGTAAATTGTCAATCGTTAAGCATTTCCCTAAAGCAATAATCCAAACAAAAAAAGCTACTTGAGAAGGAATCTTCTGCTTCCAAATGCTTTTCCAAGGAAAGCAATAGTCATTAGAGCCCACTAAGAGATTGTAATAATCCCTAACTATGAAGCCTTTCTCTCTAACGGATTTCCAACACATCTTATTCTCACCAAGCCCTCTCACCGACACACCATATATGGTATCCATGAAACTGGCCAGTGCCTCTAGTTCCCGAGCATGCACACCCCTAAAGAAACTTACATCCCAAAACAGGATTCCGTTATCAAACTTTATAACCTCAGCCACACTAACCTCTTGATCTTGGCAAAATCTAAACAATTCAGGATAGCTGACTGCAAGAGATGTTTCACCACACCAACGGTCTTGCCAAAATTTCACCCTAGACCCATCCCCAATATCATATAGAATGTGGCGAGAGAAAGAAGGCCATCCCTGACTAATATTTTTCCACGGGCCAACACCATATGGACCATTAGTAGGCCTAGTACACTAACTACCCCATTCACAACCATATTTCACGGCTATCACTTGCCTCCAAAGGGCAGCCCTCTCCATCCCAAATCTCCGTAGCCACTTCCCAAGCAGAGCTTCATTAAAAAGTCTTACTTTTCTTATCCCCAAACCACCTGAAGCAATGGGAGTGCAAACAGTAGCCCGTTTAACCAAATGGAATTTCGGATCATCACCAATGCCACCCCATAAGAAATCCCTCTGAAGTTTCTCAATTCGGTTAGCCACAAAAGTAGGAATAGGAAATAAAAATAGAAAATAAGTGGGTAAATTAGATAGAGTGCTTTTAATTAAAGTGACTCTACCTCCCTTGGATAAGTACAAACGTTTCCATCCTGCTAATCTCCGTTCTATCTTCTCCAGAATTGGGTTCCAAATTGTCTTATCCTTGCACTTAGCTCCTAGAGGAAGGCCTAAATATTTCATTGGAAGGGTACCTTGTTTACAACCGAGGACATTCAACAATAAGTAAAGATTATGCACCATACCAACAGGAACCAGCTCTGACTTGCCCAAATTTATCTTTAGACTAGAAACCGCCTCAAACCAAATGAGAATCATACAGAGAAACAAAACCTGATCCAAATCAGCATCACAAAAAATTAAAGTGTCGTCCGCAAAGAGCAGATGTGACACCTCCAAAGATCTTCCCTTTAAACGACCTACACCAAAGCCTGACATGTGACCATCATGGACAATCTTATCCAACATTCTCCCAAGGGCTTCCATCACCAAGACAAACAACAAAGGGGACAATGGGTCACCTTGTCTCAACCCCCTAGAGCTCTCAAAAAACCCACAAGGAGTGCCATTTATCAAGATAGAAAAGTGAACTGTAGATATACAAAAGAAAATCCACTGCCTTCATTTAGCAGAGAACCCACTCCGTTCTAGTAACTGCATAAGAAAACCCCAGTTGGCATGATCAAAAACCTTCTCAACATCTAATTTGCAAAGTATCCCTGGCAAACCAGTTTTACCTCTACTATCGAGGCATTTGTTAGCAATAAGCACAGGGTCAAGAATCTGCCTATTCCACACAAGAGCATTTTGAGAAGAAGAAATTATATCTTCCATGACTGCGCGAAGTCTGGTGACTAAGACCTTAGCAATGATTTTATAAATCCCCCCAACATGACTAATGGGGTGAGAATCCTTGACTTCAATTGCTGGATTTTTTTTAGGGATGAGAGTGATGAACGTTGCATTCAAGCTTTTCTCAAACTGACATTTAGCAAAAAAATGGTGAAATACAGCCATAAGATCAGTTTTGAGAATACCCCAACATGCTTGGAAGAAGGCCATTGGAAACCCATCAGGTCCAGGCGCTTTGTCACCGTTCAAATTCTGTATGACATCAAAAATTTTTACCTCCTCAAAGGGTCTATCTAACCAATCAGCATTATCACCGGATATCCTAGGAAATACCAAGACTTCTGGAAAAGGTCGAACAACTTGCTGCTTCGAGTATAAATTTATAAAGAATTGAGTAATACAATCAGCAATCATACCTTGATCAGAAGACAAGGTTCCATCAACCATAAGGCTCTCAATACCATTATTTCTTCTATTGGAATTAGCCATTCTATAAAAAAAATTTCTACTTGTATCGCCCTCCCTCAAGTGTAGCACCCTAGACTTCTGCTTGCAACTAATCTCTTTTAAAAGAGTAAGCTTTTCAATCTCGGTACGGAGATTAACTTGTTCTAACTTCTCCTTAGTTGTTAAAGGTTGAGTCTCCTCTCTAACATCCAAGTCATTCAATTTGTTCCATAACTGCTATTTCTTTAAAGTGACATTGCCAAACTCCACTTCGTTCCATTTTTTTAGGTCCAATTTCAAGGCTACCAACTTCTTAGCTAGTATAAAACTCAGGTTGCTTTGGAACGAATAGGATGCCCACTAAGTTTTCACTTTATCAACAAAATTCTCCGCCTTCAACCACATATTTTCAAAACAAAAAGGAGTTCTACCTCTCCGATGACTTCCCCCCCCCCCCCCCCCACCCCCCCAAAAAAAAAAAAAAAAAAGAATTGGGTAGTGGTCTGAAAGTACCTTAGACAACCTTCTCTATGCAAATAGAGTGAAATGATCTGCCAAAAGCGGAGAGAAAAGAAACCGGTCTATTTTAGAGGCAGAGGAATTGTTGGACCAAGTATAAAGGCCTCCTTCCATAGGTATATCCATCAGCCGATGAAGAGAGATAAAATCCGAAAATTCATACATAGCCCAAGTACAAGTTGTAGCTCCTAATCTTGCTAATGGGAAGCGAATTATATTAAAGTCACCTCCTAGGCACCATAGCACATCCCACCAACTAATCAACCTTGTCAATTCCTCCCACATCTTCTTACGCCTCTTGTTCGAATTTGGCCCATATAAACCTATAAAAGCCTACTCAAATTGATCACCTACGTTTTTAAATCTACATGAAACAGAAAAGCGCCCTACTGCTTCTTCCACCTTTTCCACTGCCCTCCGATCCCACATCAATACAATACCTCTAGAAGCACCTTCTGAACCCAAGTACAACCAGTCGACATATGGAAAGCTCCATATACTTCTGACTATTCCTCTAGTAATCCATTCAAGTTTAGTCTTGTGCAAACAAACAATATCAGGTCTCCATGCATGCAACAAATTATGAATCTGAAGTCTCTTCCCAACCTCATTCAATCCTCTGACATTCTAGGAAATCATCTTCAGATTCATTTAGGAACAGATAGAGCCTGCTCCCTATTAATACCACTGCGCCTAGTTGAAGTAGAACCATAATTAATCGAGCTGAATAGACCCTTTAGCTCTCTTATACCTTTCACTCTAGAACTCTTCAAATCACGTGCTTTTTTTCCCAAAGCAGCCCTACGGTGTAATTCAGCCTCAACAGCCAATAAAAAGGTGGTTGCTTGATTTTCCAAACCTTTTAGGGACGTGCCCAAGAAGTTATCAAACCCTTTAAATCTGCTTTGGAACCACTCAGAGTAAGCTTCTCCCCTCACTGGATTCTCCACACCCAACACTTCTTGCCCTTCCATTGCCAAGGGTAGAGAAAAGGCCATTGGTTCCACACTTAGAGGCAACAAACCCCCTAGATTAGGTAGCTCAGAAGACTTTGAACAAGTGTATGAGACCCAATCCTCCACAATTTCAAACTTGGGCTGATGACACCTCCACAACATTTGAACACTTCAAGGGGACCAAGTCCAATTGGGTTTGTTCTTCCAATACCTCTGTGACTTCACCAGGAGGCAGAGAAATTTGAATTAGTACCGCCACTCTTCTTCCATCTCGAAGTTCAAGCACCCACTGTTCTGAATTCCCCCACTTCTTGCTAACATTGCCAGAATTCTCCTAAAGTATCAATCGGATGTCTCGGTGCAATTTATCTTCACCATCGGAGGTTTTTGTTGACTCATCGGAGTTGAGAAATGCAGTATCAGACTCATCGGTGCTGATAAGGTCAATATCGGCACCGTCAAAGGCTTTTATCAACTGGGCTAGCCTCAACAAGCTTTGGGAGTTAGCTTGAGGTAGTTCCGAGTTAGAAACCACATCGCCTCTGCGAGGATTGCAGAATGAGCTCTTCGAAGCAGAAGTCAAGTTACCTGGGTGGGTCTCGCCATTTTGAAGTGTTTGCTTTGGTTTGGGCTGCCAAACTGTGATGGGCTTGGGATTAAGTTTGGGCTTTGCATTGAAGGGAGCTGTGGGTTTAAAATGGCTTTTATCTTTGTGCTTAAAGTTTTTGTCTTTGGGTTTTTCTATGCGGCCCACTTCCTTGACTTTGGACCATTTTACCTCCCACTCACCATCTGGTCACCATCGGAGGTTTTTGTTGACTCATCGGAGTTGAGAAATGCAGTATCAGACTCATCGGTGCTGATAAGGTCAATATCGGCACCGTCAAAGGCTTTTATCAATTGGGCTAGCCTCAACAAGCTTTGGGAGTTAGCTTGAGGTAGTTCCGAGTTAGAAACCACATCGCCTCTGCGAGGATTGCAGAATGAGCTCTTCGAAGCAGAAGTCAAGTTACCTGGGTGGGTCTCGCCATTTTGAAGTGTTTGCTTTGGTTTGGGCTGCCAAACTGTGATGGGCTTGGGATTAAGTTTGGGCTTTGCATTGAAGGGAGCTGTGGGTTTAAAATGGCTTTTATCTTTGTGCTTAAAGTTTTTGTCTTTGGGTTTTTCTATGCGGCCCACTTCCTTGACTTTGGACCATTTTACCTCCCACTCACCATCTGGCCCATGCTCCAATCTCAAGCCAACATCCAACGTTAAAAGTGAATCACTGACACCGTTGTTGCTCTCTGTAATCTCAACCGACAATTTAGCCTTAGACATTGCTTATTTCTTCCCAAAATTCAAATCGTGTATATCGTGACTTTTATTGCTCAAATTTGATTTAGTTGATATTTGAAACTCTGGCATTAATTGCTTTCCTTTTCTGCTACCACTACCCTCTCTCTGATCACCCTCCGCCACTGCCCGTAGAAAAGTTTTGTGATTCTGCACTATCGGTTTCAGGACAGAGTTAAAAAGGCTGTTTGGTGGCAAGTGTCCCAGGTGCAATTGCTTTCCTTAGATGAAATCCAAAACCTCGCCACCCATTACTAGCTTTCCCTTCTGGCACCACGAGAAATCCTTTCCGACGGCCATGGATAAGTTCCGATATCATTAAAAAACTGCCGTGTGAATTGGAACCCAATTGCAAAATAAAAACTTTCTCATCATCCATAAAGGTTCGTGCAAAGTTTCTAGGAGTTTTATTAGACATTAGATCCTCTACAATAGCTAGCAAACACTTAGCGCTTTCTCTGCCCATGAAAACTAATCGAAGAGAATCCCGACTTCGCTCAAAAATGCGTAACATGAAATACGTACCTCCCTCCTCGACTGAGAATTCAAAAGTTTTAGATTCAACGAAAAAGAAAATTGAACCCCCCATAACAACAGAGGACAACCACAAGTTTTGTGACTAATTCAAGGTAGCCAGGCCTCTCAGTATATAATTCATATAACATTTATATAAGCCACTCCTTTTGCAATTTTACCACAGAATTGCAATTCAAGTCATTTTTATTTTTTGGATTAGCTAAATATGAATACTTCCGCGTAATGCACTTTGACTAATTTCTAATATTATTTAATAATGTAATCACTTAATAAGTATTAGTTTATAAGAATTAGTCAATATAAGATCAATGGTGGACTGTGGAGTGATTTCCGTCCCAAATGGGTCTTATAGAATTTGTAAAGTTGGAGGGGTTGGGAAGTGTATAGTAGCACACCGTAACATTGAATTTTATATACGAAATCATTGGTTTATACTTCATATCAATAATGTTAAGATACTATGGCTATATTCAGTTTTGGTTTATTTCTTTTGAAAATTTAAAATAAATAAATAAAGGGAAAAAAAGTGCGCCTTGCTTTTGAGGCGAAAAGCATTGGAATTTTGGTGCTTCTCACTTTGAGCTTAAGCGTGCTTTTACCAAAACCTATTGGACATTTGAATGGATTGTTTAATTAGTACACACTGAATTTATCTCAGAGTTATGTTTATTTATGATGAATCTCATCACTCTATGTTGTAGGGCTTTTTTTTTTTTTTTTTTTCCCAGTTTATTTGGTGATTAATTGCCTTATAGGCTAGGATTTGTTGCACACTATTCCACTTGAAATTGGTTGTTGGACACTGAGTGCACTATTTGGTGACTGATAAAAATATAAGTTCATTTTTGTAGGTGAAATATGAACATATATTTGTAACGTTTTCTTGATGGTTTATGGTTCGTCTGTTTGCAGCCACTCAAACATGCATAATTATAAATGTTATATTGATGGAACACATATATAGCAGCACCTGGTGTAAAAATCTTGGAACTGATGTGTCTGGCACCCACTTCTGTCTTAAAACATGATATCATGTCCATTTACTCAAACCATTTCATGTAGGCATTTATAATGACAACATATAGATTTTTGTATGTTGAAATCTTGAGCACATATATGGCAGCACTCCACGTAGATTTTTGCATGTTTACTTCCTGAGCACATATATAGCAGCATATGGATTTTTGTATGTTTTACTTCCTTTGCATATCCATCCATCTCCATTATTTGTTGGTTACTTGGTTTACATCATTTGGGTTTTCATTTTGACTGCCTTTGCTTTATAATGCAGTAGGTCCTCAATTATAATATAGGTTTATGCCCATCCTTTTGATTCTCTATGTAGGCATGTAAGGACTTTCATGCATGCAAGTGGCCTGGGGGACTTTCAAATGGAGATACCTCCCTTTCTTTGTACTTTGATGCAATCAACGAAAAGAGTCTTAATGTGGTCAAGGAAATCCAGGGGACTTGTAGCCAAATAATTACATTTTCTCACTTTGTTCCCAGGTCAGTTAATCACTCTTCTGATATCTAATCTTCTTCAGTTAGTTTCCTTCTCGTTTAAATTGGATAGTTGGAAAATTTGCTGATTGTAACTATGACCAAGTTTTAAGAATCTTATATTATTAGCCATTTAAATAAATTATCAGAATTGATCTTTATGGTCGTCATTTTCTTGAATTTACTTGTTACAATTGTAGACTTTATTGGCGGGTCAAAAATTTTTCTTTTACTAGAAAACCCGAAGCATTGGTGTTTGTCCCTCTAATCAAATAAGAAAGCAAGGGTTGAGGCCTATGTGTTATCAGTTGCAAACCATGTAACAACATGGCTAATCAAATCCTTCAGTCTAGTGAAAAATTTCAACCAAGTTTGACACAAAGTCGTAGAATATATGTTTATAATAATATTCTTATTCTTTGCAATTGTCACTTGATGGCCCTTAAGCTTTTTCTCAAAATCTATGATAAATTACCAATTGTTTCAAAAGCCTAAGCTATTAAAAAATGGTGAATTTTATCCCTAAACCATTATTCTAACCCTCCTCTTGTGTGGGCCTCAACACGTGGGATTTTTAACGTTTTAAATAGAAGGTATAGTGTAGGCAAGGTTTGAACTCAAGACTACTTGTTTTAATACCATGATAAATTACTAATTGTCCCAAAAAGTTAAGCTGTTAGGAAATGATAAATTTAATCACTTAATCATTATTCTAACAATCTTCAAGGATCTCATCTGAGCAATGAGAGACATAACGAGTCCAAATCAATATTTTTCCTCTTTTGTGTTAAATCTCAGGCCAATTTATAGTTGGGACTTGGTTGTATTATCTGTCTATTTTCCTCTTTTTGTAGTACATCCCTGGCCAATTTATAGTCGGAAGTATTATCAGTCACTATTGTATGACATTCTCATCTCCAATCTTCTCTACAATGTCATCTAGCTTCTCAAACTTCATCTTAGCTAGTTTTGAAATTCTAAGGTGTAATATCTGTAAGAAAAATGCTTCCATTAGGACTGTTCACTAGAAAATTGAGTATAGATCATCTTCCTTTTCTTTTCTTTTTAACCATCAAACATAATTGAGCAACCTGTTTTCTTCCATTCTTGCCTATAGCGTTGAAGCATATCTAATGTCCTATGCACTTCTTCAAGAACTCTCCCTAATGATGTGGTAAGAAGGTGGCTTGAGCCTTGAGCTTAATCTAATGATGCTGTAGAAGAACTTAGCCATTTGCTGATGAACTGTTTTACATTCTTCTTTTTTAAATATTTGTTTCATGGTTGTCTAATTTAATTTTCTTGGTTTTCTTTATTTTTTTTTTAAGTAAAAATTTTGAACTACAGCATCTTCATTCTCCATAGCCAACAATCTCTTCTTTTTATAGGATTCTTTAGAATGAGTTTTTAAATGGCCAAAATATTTTTTCCTAACTTCCTCTAGCACTTGAGATAGGGCCTCAATATTTTCACTAGTTCCAGTTAAATAATGTTAAGTTGATACATACTCACAAACTGGCAAAGGAAACCCAAAGAACTTGTAGAGTTTGTGGAATTGGTTAAGATGAAAATAGTAGTAGCTGCATTAATGATTGTAGTGATGGCATTGCTATATTGCTTGTGATTAGCAATGTCTGGGGAAATATTGGTGGAAGTTGGAGGTTTAGTAGTTGTTGTTGATATGGTGTGGTGCAGTAGTGGGTGGTGGTGAAGCAGACTAAATTGGTGTTGTATAGGAAGTGGTGGAAAGGTGGTGGTTTTGGTGGTTGGAATGTATCAGGTGTCAATGATGTGTTCCTGTACGCTGAGTTTTATCTTGGCTTTGTTTAAAGATTCCTGCAAATTGTTTTGCCCATTTTTTTCCCATTTATTTCTGTCTTTACCAAAAGGAAAGAAAAGAATACAAATGGTTCATGCCATATGAAGTGAACTTTATGTCGAAAAAACCGGAGCCATGGTAGTTGAGCCAGTGGTTTTGTGAATTTTTAGTAGCATTGCTGTATTGGAAATTTGAGCATCCTGAATATAGAGCATTTTGTCCAACTATGAAAATTCCCAAGTAATCCCTGAACCTCAACCACAGATTAGTTATGTTGTTTTGTGAGTAGAGCATCCTATAATTTCTGTGTGGCACGTAACTGATTGCATTCCATCTTCTTCAGGCAAGAGCTGTGTCCAGAGAAGAGGATGCTATTCTATCCCAAGCTCCCAAAAATTATTGGCTCGGATTATCTTGAGGTTCGGATAAGGTCTATACATGGAATCCAGGGGAGTGGATCTGCATGTCATGTGTTTGGTCATACTCATTTCTGCTGGGACGCTGTGCTTGATGGAATAAGGTAAGGTTTGTTACTAGTTAACAATGGTAAAGGTAGATCCTGAGGAAATTTACTAACAAATATACATATTTTTTCAGTGAAAGGATATAGAGAATGGTTTTTGGAACCTCTTGGTTGTTGTTTATATTTTTTTGATAGGTAATAAAATCTTCTTTTGAAAATTAAATAGAGAACTCCCTGCGTACTCAGGCAATATACTAGGGAAACTACAAAGATCAACACAATTTACGTAGTCAAAAAACTCCTCTAGAGGAGAGAATAAGTAACTACTGAAAGCAGCTATCTAATCATACAGCAAACAAAGTAAGGACAGTTTCAGCTCGAAAGACTCCTCTAGAGGAGAGAATAAGTAACTACTTAAAGCAGCTATCTAATCATACAGCAAACAAAGTAAGGACAGTTTCAGCTCGAAAGACGAATTCTCAATCCCCTCAAAATTTCTCTTGTTCCTCTCTTTTCAGATGGTACACATAACACAAAGAGGAGTGGCCCTCCATACATCAACAGAATGATGTCTCCCAAAACCCTGTCCAGCAAGCCAACAAATTCATTACCCTCTCAAGCATATCCCTCTGAATCCCAAACTGACATAACACTATAGACCGGATATCCAACAGATAGGCACAGTGAAGTAGTAATGATCTGTAGTCTCCCCACTGTTCTTGCACATACAACAGCAATCAACAAGACAGATGTTATGCTTCTGAAGATTATCCCTGGTGAGAATTTTCCCTTGAGCTGTTGCCCATGTCAATAAAGCAATCTTAGCAGGGACCTTAACCTTCCAAATACATATACATGGGAAGAATAAGGTTGATTGGATGGTACTGTAGTGAATAGTGGAGAGTTATTTCTACTGATGCATTAACACACACACACACACAATATAATAACATCAAGATTTTGAACAGGGAAATATCCCATGGAATGATGCACATCATTTGCATTAATATTTTGAAACGGAAACATCCAACGGAATTTGGTGATAAAATGTTCCATTTATGATAGATAAAATGAAGAATTAGTGATACCAAATGTAGAAATTTAGACTACTTATTTATTTGTTTTTATTGAAATCGCACACGCACTTGTGGTGTTGAATTCATGACTTCACCTTCCACCTTGTAAAAATGTCTCATTTTAACTAGAGCTCATTGGCGAATTGTAGACAACATATTCCTAGTTAAACACTTCAAGAGACCTAAACTCCTAGTCTCTCTCTCTCTCTCTTGTACACACCCTGATGGAAATATACAAAATGTAAGGGAGGATGTGCTGCTCTCTATATTATTATTTTCAAATGTTAACAATCCTAACAATAACAGGCTTTTGAGATATCTGCACTACAGGTGACAGTGACAATATTTTAAGCTATTCCACATCTTGAGAATTTTCAGGAAAAAAAATTAGATTACCTCTTTTAAAGTTTCCAAAGTAATTGCAACTCTTTAAATTTCTATAGCAGTTTCCAGCCGGGGGGATGTGGTAATCCTTTTTCCTTGTTGTGGAAGTCTTGAATGGATTTCCAACTAAAGCAATAGAGGGAGGTTACATGATGGGCTTTGTGGTGCTCATTTTTGCGAACTTTGATAAAGAAATAATGTAAGAGTTGAAAAAATTGACTTTTACAGGGAGGATGATGTGTTTTTAAGACAATTGAGATGTTTGAAGTTATCATTTTGTGGCTGTCTCAGGTTTGAACTAATTTTATTGTGACTGAGCACTGTAGATGTTGAGGACGTGATGAATTTGGTGGTGAGATTGGGGAGTTGGACGTGAGTTTTCTGGCATCCCTATCTCATCTAGTGAATTATACTTTATGTAAAAGTAAAAGGAAGTGCCTAGCTTTTGCTTTCTTTCTTTTCTTTTCTTTTTTTTCTTTTTTATTTATTTTTTATTTTTTATTTTTATGGGAGGCCTTCAATTTTGATGAGCAGGAGGAAATTGATAAGGCATACTTTTCTGGTGAGGAATGGATTATGGCAGTTTGTCATTGAATTTGTGGGATTCCCTTCTTTAAGAGCATTCACATCAGTGGATGCAAAGTCTTACAAAATAGAAAAAACACTTCATTTTACACATTTTTGACTAAAAAAACACCTACATCAGTGGTTGTAAAATTGTGCATAAATACACAAATGCTATAGTAACTATGCATATATGCACAGTTGCTGTAGCTCTTGCATTTAATATTTTACTAATTTTTTCTCTCTCCTTCACCTCACTCTCTCATTTTCAACTTCTCACTCTCACCTCTCTCTCTTTTTATCTCTGGTCCCTCACTCTCACTCACCAATCAATCTAGCAAGCCGCCACTGATGAATGATCAGTCTAGCAAGCCGCCATTGATGAACGATCAGTCTAGTAAGCTGCCACCGATCAGTTTTGGATATTCTGTTTGATCTGGGTCATTGGCATATTTTCTGTGTTATTGTGAGAAAGTCCTTTACTGTGAAACCTTATCTTTGGAGGGACTTATGGTTGACTTGTCACTCAGAATAGTCCCATAATTATTGTGTGTTATTGGTGGTGAGTATTGCCTGAGTTATTGTACTGCATACTGAGTATTGCCTGAGTTTTTGGTGGTGATTTTGCATTATGGGTGGAGTTCGCAGTTTTTTCATTGAATTTAAGCTTTTTCAATTGGTGGTTGAGGAAGGAGGAAATTTTTTCTCCTTACGTATTTTTGAACGGGGCAAACACTTCATGAAGTCAGTTTTCATGAACAAGAATGCAGCTTTATGGTTGATGAAGAACATAGAACACACGGTGGTCGGAGTCAATCCCAAACAGTTTTTTACGCTCAGGGAAGGTGACACTGCGTACACTTTACAGCGAGGATCTAATGCATTTGGTCAGTTCCTTTTTGTATCTGAACTCAAAGTTAGAGGGCACAGAAGATCGGTTATTATTCCTAGTGGCAAAGCACAAAAGGGTTGGAAGGTCTTTGGGCTTGAACTGAGGAAGATGTTGGCTCCTGACCAATATGCTTTAGGTGTTTCAGGCCGGTCCAAATTTGTGTCTCTGCCTCAGAGGAGAATTTTGGGGCCTCATCCATCTCGGTCTTTTGCTGAAATCTTGAAGGGACAGGTGAAGCCAAGGGATGTGACTCAGTCACAACCTTTTACCACCAAGGAGATGAATAAAAATATGACTCAGGGGGAGTCTATGGAGAGGCAGAACCTGTCTAGGGGGTTGATGGAGATGAACCCGAGATTTTCTGGTGCCCAGGTGGGGATCTTTCCGGTGGGCAAGGTTGATACGGGGGTGATGGGAGGAGGGATTAGGAGGGAGCAGAGCATTTATGAGGAGTCAGATTTAGGTGAGCAAAATCTGGCAGAAGATAGGAAGCGTATCCCATCAACTCTTATTTTGAATTCTGAAGCAAAAGGAAACGGGAAGAGAAGTGATCTTAAGAGATCTTGCTGGATTGGGAGTGGTCTAATCGTGAAGATTGATGTGAAAGGAAGGAGACGTGTTGCCTGGGATAGGACTAAAGGGGGAGTTAAGAGTTTTAAGTGGGTGTCACAGGCTTATAAAGATTTGGGCATGGGTTCGCTGGGTATGGACTCTAACAAGTTGACTACCCAAAAGACTTTTTGTAAGTCTGGTTCAGGCCCAACTTCCTCAAGCCCAATAACTATTGAGCCTGGGGAATGTTCAAATATCTTTGTTGAGCCTTTCTGCTCAACCAATATTCACGAGAGGGCTGGAGAGAGCCCACTGATGACTCCGATGAGCTCGGGGAGGCCAACACAGGTGGCCGGAGGTCCGATGTGGATTCAAAAGGACTGGGTGCAGGTTGAGAATGGCAGGAAGAGCTTCTCGGCACCTCCTGAGGAAGAGCTTCTTGATGGGATAGGCTGCGATAGTCCCGCGGTGGATGTTTTGGGGGTTGCGACTAGCTCCAATGGTCCTGCGGCGGCTCCGATGGAGATTATCTCTGCTGGGTTTTTCTCCGATGGACCCGTGGCGGCTCTGACGGAGATTATCTCTGCTGGGTTTTACTCCGATGGACCCGCGGTGGCTTTGTTGGAATTAAATGGTTGCTCCTCTAACGGGGCTAGCTTTGATGAAGTCGCGGTGGCCTCGGGCAAGATCGATTTGGCAAATTTGCAATTCTCGAAGGGTAGGTTCTTAGCAGAAACGGGCTTAGTGGATTTTGGAGTCAATAATGTGGATAAAGCTGGTAGTGAGAGTAGTGACCCTTTGGTTCAAGGGGCAGATAATGAAGGAACTAGGCAGACAGTTGATGGTGTGAGTGGTCAGCCCAATTTAGCGATGATGGAATTGAAGTCAGGTTGTGGCCAACCTGGTTTGGGTGCCTTGTTGGTGGAGAAAATGGCTTTATCAGAAGTGGTATCGGGTGAGGAGGAGGATCTGGCAGATTGTAACCCATTGTCTACTATTAGCCCTCTGGGGATTGCCTTGTCGTTGGATACGCACAATGACTCTGAGGTGTTGAGTATTGGAAATACGCACAATGATACTGAGGTGTTGAATATTGGAAATACGCTAGATGTCTCTAGTTGGGTGAAGAACAGAATCCCAAGCTTTAGTAAAATGATTGGGCTTTCTGCGAATAGTCATGAAAAATTGTGTATTGATTATCTTCAAAGGCTAGAAAGGGAGATGGCGGTTATTATCCAGCAGCGAAAGAAAGCAGCTGCTAACCAAAAAATAGTGTCCTCCACAGGTAAAGGGAAAAGAGAGTTGAGGAATCTAATTTCAACAGTTAACTATGATGGGAGATAGTGTATTGGTAGCGAGGTAGAGATAGTTGTGGGGCCTTAAAAGTCTTTATGAAGCTGAATATGATTTCTTGGAATGTTAGAGGTTTGAATGACCCTCAAAAATGTCTGGTAGTAAGAAATTTGTTACGTGGGTGGAAGGGTGATGTTGTATGCCTTCAAGAAACAAAGCTTGCTAGCATTGATAGACAGCTGGTCTGCAGTATATGGGGCTGTTTGTATGTGGATTGGGTGGCTCTTGATGCTGTTCAGTCGGCTGGTGGGGTCTTGATTATGTGGGATAGGAGGGTCTTAGAAAAGTTGGAGGTTTTGGTGGGCTCGTTTTCGATGTCAGTTCAGTGGAAAGGTGTGGAGGATGGTTTTATTTGGGCATGCTCTGGGGTGTACGGCCCAAATGATAATTTTTTGAGGGGAGATTTGTGGGATGAGTTGGTTGGTATTCAGCAGTATTGGAATGTTCCCTGGTGTTGTTTTGGGGATTTTAATGTTGTCCGTTTTCCTAGTGAACGGAGGGGTGGGTCTCGGCTTACTCTGGCTATGGAAAAGTTTTCTGAATTTATTGAAGATTTAAACTTGATTGATTTGCCGTTGGAGGGAGGGAGTTTCACTTGGTCGAGTGGCACGGACCAACCATCCATGTCTAGGATTGATAGAGCTCTAGTTTCTCATGACTGGGAGCAACACTTTCCGGATGTGATCCAACGGATTCTCCCTCGAACTATTTCAGATCATTTCCCAATTCTCTTGGAGGTAGGGGGTATGGCGAGGGGGAAAAGTCCTTTCCGGTTTGAGAATATGTGGTTGAAGACGGACGAGTTTGTTGATAAGGTTGATTTATGGTGGAATCGACATACTTATTCAGGAACTCCTAGTTTTGTGTTTGCAAAAAAATTGAAAGATTTGAAAGATGAAATTATTCAGTGGAACTGCCAAGAGTTTGGCAATGTGGGGCGTAGGAAGAAAGAATTGTTGGGGGCTTTAGAGTTACTAGATGCTAAGGAAGGGGTTCTTGGTCTCACTGAGATGGAAAAAGTTGAGAGAAATGAAGCGAGATCGCAAGTTGAGCTTCTTCTTTCTCTAGAAGAGATTTCGTGGAGACAAAAATCAAGGATGTTATGCATTAAGGAGGGAGATAATAATACTAAGTTGTTTCACAAGATGGCTAATTCTCATAGAAGGTATAATCATCTAAGTTTCTTAGAAGTGGATGGGGTGATTTATGAGGAGGAAGCAGAAGTTGCGGCTCAAGTTGTTCAATTTTATAAAACTTTGTATCAAGAGCCTGAGGAGTGGAGACCGTTTGTGGAAGGATTGGAGTTTAACCAAATAGGGGAGTTGGAGAGGGGCTGGTTGGAGAGAAGGTTTGAGAAAGATGAGATTCTTTCAGTGGTCAGAGATATGGATGGGGATAAAGCTCCGGGTCCAGATGGCTTTACTATGGCCTTTTTCCATCAGTGTTGGAGAGTAGTAGAAAGAGATGTTTTGGCAGTCTTTGAAGAGTTCCATCAGCACTGTAAGTTTGAGAAATCTCTTAATGCTACCTTTATAGCTTTGATTCCAAAGAAGAATGATGCCTCTAATATCCGTGACTTCAGACCCATTAGTTTGGTGGGGAGTTTATATAAAATCTTGGCCAAGGTTTTGGCAAATAGATTGAAAATTGTGTTAGATCAACTGATATCAGAATCTCAAAATAGTTTTGTGGGAGGTAGGCAAATCCTGGATTCAGTTCTCATTGCCAATGAATGTGTTGACAGCAGAAAGAAGAGTAAAATTCCGGGAGTGATTTGTAAGTTAGATATTGAGAAAGCTTATGACAATGTGAATTGGGAGGCTCTTCTAAAGTTGTTGAAGAAAATGGGCTTTGGGGAGAAATGGTGTCGCTGGATTCGTACCTGCATCTCTACAGTACAGTTCTCTGTGATGGTCAATGGGTCTCCAGCTGACTTCTTTGGTAGCTCTAGAGGTTTGAGACAAGGAGACCCGTTGTCTCCCTTGTTATTTTTAGTTATCATGGAGGTTTTTAGCAGGATGGTGAAGAGAATGGAGGGGGCAGGCTTTCTTAGTGGCTTTAGGGCGGATGGTAGGAGGGGTAGAGGGGAATGTGTTTCTCATTTGCTGTTTGCAGATGATACCATTTTGTTTTGTGATGGGTGGAGCAAGTCCTACATGTTCGTTTGTTGCTTCTTTGTTTTCAAGCTGTGACTGGTTTGAAGGTTAACGTAGCTAAAAGTGAGATGGTTCCTATAGGGGATGTAATTAATTTGCAGGCTTTGGCAGAGATTTTGGGTTGTAGGGTTGGAGCTTTGCCAATGACGTATCTTGGTATGCCGTTGGGGGCGTCCCATAAGTCTCCTTCTATTTGGAACCCTATTTTGGAGAAAATTAACCAGAAGTTGGCAGGGTGGAAGAAGTTGTATTTATCAAAAGGTAGTAGGCTAACATTGCTTAAAAGTACGCTATCTAGTCTCCCCACATATTTTTTATCTTTGTTCACCATTCCTACTCATGTGGCTAACAAAATTGAGAAGCTTCAAAGGGACTTCCTGTTGGGTGACTCTAAGATACATTTATTGGGTTGGGATAAGGTGTGTTTGCCTATTGCTAATGGTGGTTTGGGTATTAGGAAATTGACCACTTTCAATAAAGCCTTACTAGGAAAGTGGCTTTGGCATTTTGGGATCGAGGAGAATAGGCTTTGGAGGAGGGTGGTAGCTTTGAAGTTTGGGGAAGAATGGGGGGGATGGACCTCTAAGTTGGTAAGGGGTGCTCATGGGTGTGGTTTGTGGAGAAGTATCCGGATGGGCTGGGAGGTTTTTAGCAATAATGCCCTGTATAAGGTCGGGGTGGGGGATAGAGTGAAATTATGGACAGATAGGTGGTGCGGAGATCTTCCTCTCCATTTGGCTTTTCCTGTCTTATACAATTTTGCTGCAAACAAAGAGGCTTCCGTTGAATCTTCTCTATCTTGTCAAGGAGTAGGGGTTAGGAGAACTTGGGATGTTCGATTCATTCGGGGTCCTAATGATTGGGAGGCAGATGTGGTGGTTGATTTCTTCCGTTTCTTGGCATCCAATTTACCTTCCGTGTCAGATGGTGATCGTTTGAGATGGAGGTTGACAAAAAATGGGGATTTTACTATCCGCTCTTTTTATCATAAGCTACATGGCTCCTCTGCTGCTGCTTTTCCTTGGAAAGGTATTTGGAAGGTTAAGGCTCCCCGGCGCGTCTCTTTCTTTGTGTGGACAGCCGCTTGGGATAGGATCCTCACGGGAGATATCTTGAGGCTTAGGGGCTTCGATTTCGTCGACTGGTGCATTATGTGCCGTTGCTGCAGTGAGACAGTGGATCATTTGTTGTTACATTGTCGAAAGGCTTATCGACTTTGGTGTTTTGTCTTTAGGACTTTTGGGATTTCATGGGTCACCTCATGTATGGTACAAGATGTTCTTTTTAGTTGGTGGAATTGGTTGGGGAAGCATGCATCTTACATTTGGAACTTAGTTCCTCCGTGTTTGATGTGGTGTATTTGGAGGGAACGCAATCGGAGGACGTTTGAGGACTTGGATAGGTCCGAGGACCAACTGCTTGCTCTCTTTTTTGGTTCCCTTTTTGACTGGGCTAGGGCTTGGGGACTCACATCTAGTGACTCTATTCCTCTTTTTCTTAGCTCCCTTTCTCTTTGTATTTAATGCCTTAATTTATTTTTTGCTTCTCTTCTTTCTTGTATTTCTGTTCTGCTGATGCTCCCTTGCATCTAGCAGTTTTTTAATATACTCTTTCTTACTTATCAAAAAAAAAATATTCTGTTTGATCAGTTTTGGATCACTCACCGATACGATCTTTTGTTTGATCACCTCTCTCTGCTTAATTTTTTGTTTGATCTTGTTAATTCTTTGTTTGATTAGTGGGTTTTGGGGTGATGGTGGTTGATAATGGTAGCTAGGTGGGTTGATGGTGAGAGTGGATTGATTGTTGATGGTGGGTGAAGATGAATATTTTATTTGAATAAATGTGTATAATAGATAAATTGATGTTGGTGTTTTGTAAAAATAAGAGTGTAAAATAGAAAAAACATGTTTTTTTCCGTGCAAATTTACAAAATTTTTGCATCCACTGATGCAGATGCTCTTGTTAGAAAAATTGGTTTTGTATCGCATACAAAACATACAGCAGAAGCAACAAATCACGGATCTACTTCATTCATGAGAGATAACATGTAACCTTGAATTATAAAACAAAGAATAGAAAGCATATCTTGAAGCAGTGAAATTCAAAACCAGACTTGAGAATACCTCTAATCAACATCCCAATTTCACATGGTGCTCGAGAAGAGTGGTCTTTCAATCAGTTTACACGTATGTGTTCAAGGGAGAATAAGAGAGTGACTTACACTCACATACACATCATTTCCATACATTTGAAAATTTTGTATGTTTCTCTCCTTATATATAACTGATTATCTAATTAGGTTAGCCTTTTGGGCCTGCCCAATTGGGTTTTAGTTTATTGCTTGAGATGGGACCAAAGGGAACAAATAAGACTCTAGCTCTAATGAGCCTTGGGCTTATCTGTCAATTTTTGATAAGTCCAAAGTTACCATTAATTATATTTAATACCATTATATAAATATAATTGCACTCTAGACTTTATTAATAAATTATATCTCAAGACTCTAATAATATCATTTGATCCCTCTATGAAATATCCATAGTGAACAAAGTCATAATAAACAGTCACTTTGTAAACAACTATTTTATCTTTTAGTACTCGGATTAATCTTTTAGTTATTCACATTTATTGAATTCCGATTTCAATAAATATAAGCTTTAGTAACTCCTTACTAAAGTGAGCGCCTTGAATAACTAATTCTCATTAAAGTTATCTCAAGGGAATATTTCATGTCTCTATAAAAAGAGATTATGGATTTCATCTTGAGAATATATGTTCCCTCAACAATACGTGTGGTTACCCAACATACTGAGGTTTTAACAGTTAATATTAGATATTACTCCTAATATATCAAAGTAATCTACATTTCATGATCGGATTCACTATTATCTCAGGATTGAGAGTCTATGAAATTAGAAGTCGTGAGATTAATTATTCAGGTGACAGTTGTTGATTGAATAATTAATTTCACAGTGATCCAGTTCAATATGTCTTAACACTTAAGATACATCAACTAGAAGTCTTCACTTCCATGATCAAGACAAACTATCTTAGTTGAAGTGTTATAGTCTTCGTAGATGAAATGCTTAATTTCATCACTGACTAAGAACTATATTTTGAGTTTACAAGGAACTTATGATTTATATCTTTTGTGACTAAATCTCATAAATTACGTACAATGCATCTCAAGGACTATGATAATATCCCATTAGTTCATTTATAAATAGTCTCATATAATTAAACAATTTAATTATTTATGACATGTTAATAAATTGAATTTTAGGGCATAAACCTCAACAGCTCTAAGTATTATTGTAGCAGTTTTAACGTAACTATGCAGGAGAAGAAAGTGGAGGTGGTGGAGAGAAAAGGAAGAGACTTTAATCTAAGGTGTACGGACATGAACATACTGTCAGACGTATCAGATCTCCAGAATGTTTAGACAGGGATTGCTATTATTTGTTTATAATTGTGAATGATTAATGGTAAATGTATTCTTTGGGTGGTTGGTTACATACAGAAGAACATACGAAATATTTTACTAGGAAATATAGAGACTGGTTTATGTGTGTCTGGAATGTCCATTCACTTTGCAGGAGATGAAGATAGAGAAGAAGATGATGATAAATATTAAATATTATATTAGTTTCACCGTTACATAGGGATTCACCCTTCTATTGTCATCTTTACATATCCAAATATAATAGTGTTGACTTTTAACAATTGTTTGTACGATGCTTTGCCATGAGCAGTTGAAGAAACATTAGTAATTGCTAGATTTTCTTAGATTTATTTATTTATTTATTTATTGAGAAAGTAGATTTTCTTAGATTTAAAAACTGGTTGTGTAGTACTTGAGCCTGGTATTTGTTAAGACTTGATGATATGACTTACTCGTAAAAGGAAACAAGAAAGAAAGAAAAAAAGCATATACCATATTGATATGGGTTACACTTTCTTCTCATTCTTATTGCCGCCATTGATGCAATGCAGGTATGTACAGGCACCATTGGCTTACCCAAGAGAACGCAAGAGGAGGATGAATGGGGGTGAAGATTGGCTACCTTTTTGCATCTATAGTGATGGAAACTTTGCTGATAGACTCTCCCCATGTTATTGGTCTGATTATTATTCTGCCAACCCAAGAACACCTCACAACACTGAGCTTGCTCCTTGGGTTGCCAGATTCTACAACCAAACATAATACTGTACATTTATTATACCCCACTTGTTTCTATTCCCTATTCCAATGTATAAACTCAGATATCTCTTTTGACGACTATCTGTAAAATGATGTTACTTCCGAATGGTGTTTATTACATACATTTATTTATCGATAGTGTTTATTACATATAAATAAACACTAATTTATGAATAGCATATGAGTAGTGTTTATTACATACACCTTAGTGCATACACCTTAATGCACACATTTTTTACACTTTACACACCTGAAAAAGCAACTAAAATCGTGAGTTCGACCATATTTATTCATTCTTTATTTATAGACTCCATCTGAGGTAGCTGGCAACAAGCCAACCTCCTTTGTGTATAGTGCATCTTATCAATGATCATGGAAAGCTAAATCAACTCAAGCTGGTTCAATTACTTAATTTTCTAGCTTCTGCAGCTTGTTACTTTTATCCGGAGTAAAATTCTTAAAATTGTTACCGGTAACTCTTAGAAAAACAATGGATCAGTTTGTGTATATAATCCCAAGGACAGGCCAAAATCAAGATATTCTTGTGTCAAATTGGAGAAAGCGGCAAGGTGCTTTCAGTATCTGAATTTAATCTTAGGTAGCATACAAGAGTAATTACGAAAGAAATAATTTGTTCGGTGCAAAAGAGGGAAAGACAATCTCATTTCATTTTATTTCACGAGGCTGTCCGTATATCAATATGGATTGGCATGACAGCCAGCCTGCTGATTGGAATTAATTTAAGTTTTTTGGGTGGCATAGCTGATTAAATCATTTTAAAATGAAAGAGTATGTAATAGAACCAAACGACCTTGTTTATTTTAAACTCACATAAACGTAACATTGTTCTTAATAATTATCCAACAAAAGAATTAAGTAATTACAACAGCTGTAACATATATATATATATATATATATATATATATGTATATATGTATAGACTCAATTCGAACTCTTGGCCCAAAAGGAATATGGACTTAAGCCCAAGTAGCCCAAATCAATAAATTTGTAGATAACAGGTTGAAGAACTAGGCCTTAGTGAATTAAGCAACGAGCTAATAGATTTTAGTGATTAGGGGTGTCCACAGGTCGGTCCCGGAACCGACCCGCTCAAGTTGGGTGGAACAAAAACAGACCTGCAACTGACCGCCGGAGACGTCGGGTCGAGTCAGCCGGGCTCAGGGGAGCGAACGGTTAGGTCAGTTGAGTCTGAAGATAAGCGACGGCGAGCAGAGGAGAAGATCTCTCTTCGTCAATCTGAGTTGAAAGCCGATCGGATCTAACGAATTATCACTGGATTTGAGTAGATTGGAGCCCAATCTAACCAAGAATAGTCGGATTTGTGTAGATCTAAGTCAGATCTAACCTAATACCACCAGATTTGAGCTAATCTGAGCGAAGGAGGAGAGTAGATCTTGAGCGAGAACGGCCGGATCGGAGCTGAAGAACACCAGAACATCATCGAATCTCGAAGGATCTCGTCGGATTTGGTCAAAAATCATAATTTTTCACCGAAGAGGATGACTGTTTCGGTTTGGGTTGAGTGTCACGGGTTTTGAAATGTAGACCGGCAACCGACCTGCAAGGGTCGGGTTAGAGAGTTCGGACTCGCGTCTGACCACTAGAGACGTCGGATCGGGTGGCGGCAGGTCAAGCTCGGGCGGGTTGGGTGGGTGGCCGGGTGGGTTGGACAGCCCTATTAGTGATGAAGAAAAAGGACAATAGACGTTTACTAAAGAAAAAATGTCCTCGGCCAAATCCGAGGAGATAATTCTAGTATATTGCTTTTGAGATTGGATTACAAGTTTGGTTCTAAATTGCTATAGTGTTTCTCTCTTGATTTTCCCCATCTCTCTCTCATGAAGGGTTTGTTACATTATATAGCTCCCTCTGGACCATCTTGATCCTACACTTGTCAGTCATTTAAGCCCTCATTTGAGTGCATGTCCCATCAGACGCCTCTTTTGCCTCTCTATGAGTTGTGGTAGCTAAGATAGCACTATTCAGGGGTCTTCTCCACATAAATACGGCCAGAAAAGTAGCTGCTATGCATTCAATGCGGTGATAGTAACTTTTTCTTAGATTCCTTTAAGCCCACATCCCTTTTACACGATTGTGTTGCCTGTCTCTATCAATAGATCATCCTAGAAAGTTACCCTGAATGATAAGGTATATGTTGATCCATGCCTTGCCCATCCGAGGAAATGTTCCTCCTCAGACCAATTTCTTTAGCCCTTATATTTATATCTCTCTTTTCGGGTCCTGAGCTTGACACCCTGGCTGTTGTTTATCCTCTTTGGATAGGCAAGATCCTCGGCCAAGCCCAAGACCCAGTTCATGAACTTGGGCCCTTGTCCCTACAATAGCCTCTCAAAATTCCAGTTTTTCCCTCGCATCCGAGGAGAGAAAACGGGGTTTTGATCTGTCAAAGGTTAAGAGAACCAAATCCCTGGGTTAGTACGTGCAAAAGTATTGTTTTATGCGCCTCATAATTGCTACTAACGTTTCAGAGCCCACAAGGCGTCATTAATTGCTCCAGGCGCCGTTATGTTCCCCGCATCCAATGGTGAGGCACCGATCTGGCGGTTGATATCTTTCCTTGGGTTTTGAGCAGGATAACTCCCACCCACTCTATCCCTCTATATATAAAGTATTGAGGGAAACCATTTCCCTCTTACTTTATGCATTTTTCAAGTTCTCCAGAAGTTTCAAGCACTCCAATGCACCAAACTCTCTACGCTCCCAATTTTCCTTAACTTTTCTCCTTAAGAGATTCCTCAAAAGATTTTTCTAAAGGTTTAAGATCTAGAACATTCGTTTTTGTAAGTATCTATCTTCTTAAACTTTCCTTTTCTTCTCGGCCTTCTTTCTCTTTTAGAAAACTCTCTTCGCATTGTCTACATTTGCTTAGATATGTAGATTCAAGCACTTAGTAGACTCTCCGGCCAGAATGGAGGGGTTTAGGGCCATGTATCACATCCTGCAAGGAGTAGTCCTACAATATTGTGCCCCAAACCAAATACTTACTGATAGAAAAGTAGGTGAAGTCATCATTCCTATGATTGCTTTCATAGAATGAGCAATGACGCTTCCTATGGGTACGATAACTAGGGATTACCTAATTAACTACAAATTGACTCCCCATCAATGTGTTCCCAACCTATTTAGGGTCTTAAGCTGCATAGACGCTCTCAATGAGCAGATAGGCTTAGGGCTTACGTGGCTTGACGTGGTCCATATGTATGAGTGCCACAAGCTTGCCGGCGCGAGGTACTACCTCAAGTCCTGGTCCGACATCGTCATACTGATATCATGCCTTCCTAAGTCAAATAAGGCATAAAGGATGATTACCTCATTGTTTCTGGAGAGTGGCATGACGGTTTTCACTACCCAACTCGGGCAGGAGAACTAGGTGGGATACCTTAGGATTAGATCCCTTAGTTTAGTCTCCTGAATGTTTTGCCTCCTCGGATGAGGGTTTTTATTGATCTAATCATTATTTCATTCTCGGATTTTTTATAAACAAGAACCATGTTGCTTCAAGACTAAGTCTAGTTAACGTACTGAGTCTCAACAAACTGTTACGATCCGAGATATTTATAAGCGAAGACGGTCAATTACAGGCTGCTCCCTTGCTCTTAGACTACAAGCCTCTATCTCACATATTCCAGGATGCAGGCTAGGAAATAAGGGCTGGTGATTCTCGATTGAACCGTATAGATGTATCCAAGCCTAGGTTTCTAGCTCGGAGAGATCTTCCGCCCGTTGAGCTAACTATCCCACACGTCTCTACGGAAGTAGCCACTCCGAGAGAGGGGCAGACTCTGCACATTTATCCCTCTCGGCCAAGATAGACCAGTTCCACCTTGAGGACGAAGGTGAAGTCCCAAGCGAGTCGGTAGAACTTTCGAATTCTGAGACTGATTGACAGGCTCTCCACGCCTAATCCTCTAAGGCTTGTAGTCACCCAGATCGAGTCTAGTTCAGAAGAAGAAGAAGAAGAAGAAGAAGAAATGGCTTTGAACTAGAGGAAAAGTCTTAGGGACCTCATGTCCACAAGAAACAAAGGGGACACTTCATAGGAGGTCCCTAAGTCCCAAGTCCCTACTAATCTTCCTCCCTCCTCCTCAGATTCCCACCGACCTCAGGCTGAAACCAGTTTTTGACTTGAGGAAGAAAAGGCCATTAAAGGAGCAGGAGGAAAGGGAGGTGGGCCCACAAAAGGCATCCAAGCAACAAAAGGTGGCCAAGGACCTACGTGATAAGAAGTCCACCTCTATGGACAGCTGAGAGGAGGAGAATAGAGATAAGGTGTGCCTCACACAACGCACCTAGTCTCCTCGGTTGGAGGTGAACAGCGTTGCCATTCCTTGGAATGCCTCGGTTAGGGATTTCTAAAGGGGGCACGCAAGTTATGTCACTGAAGCGTTGGAGCAGCCTCTTCTCCTCCCCCGTGACATGGAGGCTTGTAGGCATTTTAAGCAGAACAAGCTTTTCTTGTCCCTAAAGAGGGACCTTGCTATGGTAAGCATTCTATCATGCCCATTAATTCCAATGTCAAGATGTACTTCGTCTTCTCTCCACTTTTATTCATGTAACTCTTCCGTTGTTTTTATGCAGGTCACTCAACAAGTTTTTGTGGCCGACGAGTGGGTCCGCGACGCTCGTAATAAGGCAAACGTAGAGGCCCTCTCCTGTGCTAAAGCTGAGAAATCCCTAGGGGCCCTTAAGCAAGAGCAGGCGAATTTGTCCGAGCAGCTAAAGGAAGTGGTTCAGGCTCGGAAGAGCGTTGAGGCAGGTTTGAAGACCGTTTAGAGGTAGGCCAAAGACCAGCGCTAAAATCTGCATGTAACAGAAATAGATTTGGCCACTAAGAGGCAGCTGGTCAAGGATTTGAAAGCCAAGCTGCAGAGGGTAAAGGAGGCAGCAAAATTAGCCAAAGAGGCAGCTAAGGCCGAGAAACATGAGTCCTACTTGCTTGGTGTAAAAGAAACGCAAGTTAGGCTCGATGAGGAGCTTTTCAAGGTTTGTAGGGACTATTGCAATGTATTATGGGGTAAGGCCCTTGTCATTGCAAGTGACCTAGCAGATTCAGAATTGAGGCAGCCCGGGAGCATCTACTACCACCCAGACATACGTGAGATCCTAGGTGCCATCCTTTCTTCCCCTGCCCTTGCTCCAAAGACCTTTGAATAACAACTGACTACCCAGGTTCCTCTCCCTCCTTCTGATGGGGCTAAGGGGCTTGAGGGGGCTAAGGACAAGGGTAAGGGGAAGAAGACCTCCTCAGAAGCTAAGGATGATGCTTAGGCCAAGGAGGCTGCAATTAAAGCAAAGAGGCAGAGGCCAAGATTGAAAAAGCTAATCTGAAGGCCAAGGATTCTCTTACCTCTTAGCCGAGGCAGAAGGATAACCCCCCTACTCCCCAGACTAAGGCTTAGCTTTTAGGATTCTTTTGTAATAATTTTTTTTGGTAATGGCATTCTACCACCAATCATATTGTAGCCGCCTTTCTACTTATTAATGAAAATGTTTTTCCTTTGATCTCTTGTATTTTCACTTTGTATGTTTCGAAGTTTGTTATCATTGCTAGCTACTCTGCCTTCAACAATCACCTTAATAATAGTGTACTACTATCAATTTAAGTAATTTGGTAAAGTATCAATCAAAGAATAATTTACCCTATATTTGCGTTGTGAGCTACTCTTTCTATAATGAGGACTGACCCAAATAAAGACAAGTAATAAACCTATACTTGGACAGATAGTTATGGATTTTTAGCTTCCTCCAAGCTATCAATCCGATGAGCTTTATATAGGTTAGGGTAAGTTTGAACACTCATATAAGGTGTCATTGAGTGTTAATTTCATCCAAGTATGCGGCTCGAGTGACCTGACATGCCTTAGAATTTTTTTAACACTTGTAAAGATGCCATTGATTGTTAATTTCACCTAAGTATGTGGTCCAAGAGACCTAACATGACTTAGGATCTGTTTAACACTTATAAAAGATGTCATTGAGTTTTAACTTCCCCAAGTATGTGGTCTGAGAGACCTGACATGACTTAGGATCTGTTTAACACTTATATAAAAGATGTCATTGAGTGTTAATTTTACCCAAGTATGTGGTCCGAGAGACCTAACATGACTTAGGATCTGTTTAACACTTATAAAAGATGTCATTGAGTATTAATTTCACCCAAGTATGTGGTCCAAGAGACCTGACATGACTTAAGATCTGTTTAACACTTATAAAAGATATCATTGAGTATTAATTTCACCCAAGTATATGGTCCGAGAGATTGACATGACTTAGGATCTGTTTAACACTTATAAAAGATGTCATTGAGTTTTAACTTCCCCAAGTATGTGGTCTGAGAGACCTGACATGACTTAGGATCTGTTTAACACTTATATAAAAGATGTCATTGAGTGTTAATTTCACCCAAGTATGTGGTCCGAGAGACCTAACATGACTTAGGATCTGTTTAACACTTATAAAAGATGTCATTGAGTATTAATTTCACCCAAGTATATGGTCCGAGAGATTGACATGACTTAGGATCTGTTTAACATTTATAAAAGATGTTATTGTGTTAATTTCCCCATAGCATCTGGTCCGAGGACTTCAAGCATGACTATGGTTCTATTTAAACACTTATAAAAGATGTTATTGTGTTTAAACACTATGGTTTTGTAGAAAGTATGAAGCCTTCATATAACGAATGAACATATTGATAAGGCAATTCTCATTAATAATAATACCTTTTCAGGCTGTTTACATTCCAAGGACAAGGTATTACATGCTCATCTAAGTCTTCTAGAAAATATGCTTCTATATCGGCCATCGAGGTGATGCGATATGTTCTTTCCCAATTTGGCCCTAGCTTTCCCCACGCAGGGTTCTTTGCAGTACCCAGAACCTTTCTTAACACAAAGTCACCAGGTGCTAATGGTCTCGGCTTCACGTTGGCATCACCAGTATGCCAATTGGACCATTGCATTTTCTCTTCTCTCATCAATCAAGTCCAAGCTCTTTTCTAACAACTCATTGTTACTGCTCGGATTGAATGAGCTAGTTCTGAGTGTAGGGAAACCGGTCTCCAAAGGAATAACAGTTTTGGCCCCATAATTCATTGAAAAGGGGGTTTCCCCGGTTGATCTGCGAGGTGTAGTTCTATACGTCCAGAGGACATGTGGCAATTCCTCCACATATTTTCCCTTCACATCATCTAACCTCTTCTTGAGTCCCCTTACTATGACATTGTTAATAGCCTCTGCTTGTCCATTCCCTTGGGGATAAGCTGGAGTGGAATATCTATTGGTAATTCCCAAATCACAATAGTATCTTCTGAAAGATTTACTGTCAAAATTGAAGACCATTGTCTGAGATGAGGATACAAGGGACTCCAAACCGTGTGATGATGTATTTCCAAACAAATTTCTTATCATCCATGTCCCTGATGTTTGCCAAAGGCTCAGCTTCCACCTACTTGGTGAAGTAGTCCATGCCGACTAGCAAATATCTCTTATTTCCTGCTGCTTTAGGGAAAGGGACAATGATGTCTAAGCCCCATTGAGCAAATGGCCAAGGGCTGGATATGGGGTTAAGGGCTCCTTTGGGTTAGAGTATGTTTGGAGTGAACCTTTAACACTGGTCGCACTTTCTTACATATTCCTGTGATTCTTTTTGCATCTTCGGCCACTAGTAGCCCTAGGTGATGGCTCTGTGCACAAAAGATCTACTTCTAGTGTGGCTTCTGCAAATCCCCTCATGTAATTCTTCGAGGAGTAATTTTGTCACCTCGGGGTGTATGCATAGTAGGTATGGCTTGGAGAAGGATTGTTTGTACAATTTTTGATCCTCGGATAGCTAGAACCAACGAGCCTTTCTTCTTACTTTATCAGCCTTTGACTTCTCTTCGAGCAGGGTATCCTCTTTCAAGAATAGTACAATGGGGTCCATCCAACTAGGCCCCACTCTGACTTAGTGGACATGAACCGCCTCTCTGCACACCTCTGTGGGCTTGCATAAATCTTCAACAAGGATGACTCGAGGTAAACTTTGTGCCAAGGAGGTTACAAGTGTGGCCAAGGAATCAGCATGAATATTTCTATTCTTAGGAATATGTAATAGATTGAAAGATTTTTAGCTTGATTGCAGGTGTCTGACTCGGCTCAAGTATCCCACATTCTTTCATCCTTGGCTTCAAATTCTCCCATCACTTGTCCAACAACCAATCTAGAGTTCGAGAATATCTTTATTGCTTTTCTGCCCATTTTTCAAATCATGGTCATTCCCATCAATAGAGCCTCATACTCAGCTTCGTTATTGGTGGTCGAGAATCCCAATCTTAATGATTTCTCAATGATGATCCTTTCCAGGGATACTAGTACCAACCCCACTCCAGAACCTTTCTGATTTGCTGCACCATCAACGTACACTTCCCAGGATATGGGGCCCAATTGGGAGATCATGCCAACATTTTTCATCCACGAATTGTGTTTTCGTTTCTTCTTCTAATGGGGATTCAGCAAACTCGGCTACCAAATCCACGAGGACTTGTCCCTTGACAGAGGTGCAAGACATGTATTTGATGTCAAAAGCCCCTAGGATCATGGCCTATTTAGCAATCTTCCCCGTGTAATCAGCGTTCCGAAGCAGAGCTCTAAGCGGAAGCTAAGTTAGGACAATAACCGTGTATGCTTAAAAGTAATAGGGGAGTTTGCGTGTGGCGTGTACCACTACCAGAATAGCTTTTTCCAACGGCAGCTAGTAGATCTCGGCTTCATGTAGTGACCTGCTCACATAATAAAATGGCCTTTGTGTGCTGCCATCAACTCGTGTCAGGACCAAGCTTATAGCATGAAGGGCCACAACAATATAAGCGAATAGGACTTTGTCAACCTTAGGGCTGGACATGATAGGAGGTTAAGAGATATAATCTTTAAGCTGCTGGAAGGCCAAGGCACACTTCTTGGTCCACTCAAATCCCTTCCATTTGTTCATCAGCAGGAAGAAGGGTCGACACTTATCTACTGACCGAGAGATAAACCGATTCAGGGCAGCAGTCATTCCAGTTAATTTCTGGACTTCGTTGGGATTGTGAGGTGGTTGTAAACTGTTGATTGCTTTAATCTAGTCGGAGTTAAATTCAATTCCCCTATGGGTTATCATGTAGCCTAGGAATTTGCCCGATCCCACACCAAAGGAACACTTGGAAGCGTTGAGGTGCAACTTGTGTTTCCTCAGAACTTCAAAAATGCTCTTGAGGTCTCTCAAATGCTCGGACACTGCCTTACTTTTTACCATCATGTCATCTATGTAGATCTCAATGCACCTTGTAGTGGTAGTTTTCGGTGGGAGTGACGAAAGCAGTCTTTTCCTAATCTTCCAAGGCGAGCAGTATTTGGTGGTATCCTTGAAAGGCGTCCAGGAAGCTCATCCGAGGATGGCCTACAGTTGCATCCACTAGCTGGTCTATCTTGGGCATAGGGAAGGGATCCTTTAGGCAAGCCCTGTTCAAATCTATGAAGTCCACACACACTCTCCACTTCCTACTCTTCTTCTTTACTACCACAGTATTGGCCAACCATTCAGGGTAGAATACCTCCTTAATAGCCCTTACTTGCTTAAACTTCTTCACTTCATCTCTGACAGCTTCAGAGTGGTCCTTGGACAAGCGTTGAAGAGGTTGCTTCTTGGGCGTGACAGTGAGATTAACGTTTAGATGATGACAGATGAAGCTCGGATCCACCCTTGGGGCCTTGTAAGCATTCTAGGTGAACACGTCAACGTTTTTTCTAAGAAACTCCAATAGCTCTTCCTTCTCTGGAGTGGGTAGCTAAGCCCTGATCTAAAAGAACTTCTCCGGGTTGTCATCGATAACAACCTTTACCAAATCCTCGCATTTCGCCTCCTCAGCTGACCCATCAATAGGCAACGTTGGAGTTCTTAATTGGTATAAGCCTTTTTCGGTACGAGCCGAGGACCCAGCTTCAGGCCGATGCCAGATGGCGGCCACCAAACATTGTCTAGCTGCAGATTAACTCCCAATAATCTCTTCAATCCGATCTCCTGACGGGTATTTCACCTTCTAGTACAGGGTAGAGGAGATAGCCCCTAGAGCATGAAGCCAGGGCCTACGTACAATGGCAGTGTAGGGGGAATATGTGTCCACCATGATGAAGTCCACTTCCACTACTTCTGAGCCAGTCTATATGGGTAGCCTGATCAAACCCCTTGGAATGACAACCTTCCCGTCAAAACATACTAGAGGAGAATTTTAGGTCATTAAGTCCTCAGGTCTCGGGTTCAGTCCCTTGTAGAAATCGGGATACATGATCTCGACACCACTGCCCTAATCCACCATTACCCTCTTCATGTCATAGCCCCCAATCCTGAGCATGACGACTAGAGCATCATCGTGGGGCTGTATGGTTTCGACTTTATCTTCCTCTACAAAGCTCAACGCTGGTCAAGTGTTTACTTTAGCCCTTTTTGGCTTAGAATTTAAGTCCTCGACGGGTAGTCGAGCAATATTCATTATCCTGGAAGGGCAGGACCTGGTCCTCCCTAGAGCGGTGAAGATAACATTTATAGTGCCTAAAAGAGGTCTCGTAAGGGCATCTGTTTGTGGTTATTGGCCAGTGTGGTTCCCCTGGCCACTGGAATGGTGTAAGAGGTTCTTCAATTTCCCTTCTTAGACCAGCTAGTCCAAGTGGTTCCACAAAGTCTTTAGTGGCGTGTCCAAGCACTTAGTGGTACTGGCAGTAAAGGTTTTGGTTGCGCCTTACGGGATTTCTTGCCATCTTATTTGGCCATTTGAAGAATGGCTCGTCCTTAATCTTCTCTAGAACTTTTTGTACCAGTTCTTAGAACACAGCATTGACCGCCTGAGTACTAGTAGATACTGACTGCCCAGCAAAATCTCTTCATGACCGGTTGTTATTGTATCGGTCTGACCTAAAATCTCTTATCTCCCGAGGGATAACCTTCTCCTTTCCTTTCCCTTACAGCTGGTCTTCTTCGACCTTTTTATACTTGTCAATCTGATCCATGAGTTGGCGTATACAGGTAATTGCTTTCCTAGTCAATGATTTCCTTAGGCCATGTTCGGCAGGTAGTCTGAGCTTGAAAGTGATGATGGTGACATCCTCAAAGTCACCGTCTATCTCGTTGAACATCTCCCAATATTTGTCCAAATATGTTTTCAGAGTTTCCCCTTCCTTCATGGACAGAGACAATAGGGAGGCTAGAGGCCGAGGGACCCTGTTGCATGTTATAAAGCAGGGCCCAAACGCTTGAGTGAGCTCCTTAAAGGAATCAATGGAACCTGCCCTCAAGCTGTCAAAACACCTTATCGCCACAGGTCCCAAGCTAGAAGGGAAAACTTTGCACATCAGGGCCTCATTTTTGGCGTGCACTGCCATCCTCTGGTTAAAGTGGCTCACATGCTCCACAAGGTCTATTCGACCATTGTAGATGGTGAACGTTGGCTGGTGGAAACGCCGGGGAAGTGTCACCGCTTCAATCTTGCGCATGAAGGGCGACTTGGAAATTTGGTTCAACGCCTTGCTCATAGCGTCATTCCTTAGACTTTTACGAGGTGGACTCCTACGCCTACATTTGTGGTGGCACTCCTCATCGTAGGAGAAAGACTCATTGGGTGGGGTCCTCGACCTTCGCCTATAATTGGCATCCTCTTTATCATCAGAGGAAGCGTTGGAGCTGGAGGGGGTTTGTTTTTGCTGTGCATGGCGCAACTTTCTCTTTAGCTGGTCAACTTCCTGTTGCAGGGCTCTGGTACCTTCCTCATGGGAGAGATGGCTCTTACCCCGTGGGCGACTCTTACCAGATTGGACAGTGTGCACGCTTCCATCCCAGTCCCTTCTACATCCGAGGTTGATAAAAGGATTTTCATGTTGGGATTCTATGGATTCTGCCTGTTGTGGACCTGAACCTACCATCATTAGCCGTTGCACTCACTATTACACAAGTTCTTCCTACAGACGGCGCCAATTGTATGGATCTAATTTGAACTCTTGGCCCAAAAGGAATATGGACTTAAGCCCAAATAGCCCAAATCAATAAATTTGTAGAGAGCGGGTTGAAGAACTGGGCCTTAGTGAATTAAGCAACAAGCTAATAGATTTTAGTGATGAAGAAAAAGGATAATAGACGTTTACTAAAGAAAAAACGTCCTCGGCCAAATCCGAGGAGACTGATTCTAGTATATTGCTTTCGAGATTGGATTACAAGTTTGGTTCTAAACTGCTACAGTGTTTCTCTCTTGATTTTCCTCCTCTCCCTTTCATGAAGGTTCTATTACATTATATAGCTTCCTTCGGACCATCTTGATCCTACACTTGTCAGTCATCTGAACCCTCACTTGTGTGCATGTCCCATCAGACGCCTCTTTTGGCTCTCTGTGAGTTGTGGTAGCCAAGACAGCACTGTTCAAGGGTCTTCTCTACATAAATACGGCCAAAAAAGTAGCTATTGTGCATTCAATGTGGTGGTAGCAGCTTTTTCTTAGATTCCTCTGAGCCCCTATCCCTTTTACACAATAGTGTCGCATGTCTATATCAATAGATCGTCCTGGAAAGTTACCCTGAATGATAAGGTATATGTTGATCCATGCCTTGCCCATCCAAGGAAATGTTCCTTCTCGGACCAACTTCCTTAGCCCTTATATTTATATCTCTCTTATGGGGTTCTGAGCTTGACACCCTAGCTATTGTTTGTCCTCTTCGGACAAGCAAGATCCTCAGCCAAGCCCAAGGCCCAGTTCATGAACTTGGGCCCTTGTCCCTACAATATGTATATATATATATATATATGATGCAACCGAAGAAAGGTTGGCATTTTATTAACAACTCACTAATTAAGTACAACACTAGACATACAACAATTGCAGATAATAAACAAACACATAAGGTTTCAACCAAAAAGAGGAAGAGGAAGAGGAAGAGGAAGATGATGTATGAAAGAAATCTATATCTATATATATCTAAAAGTTGAATTGTAGCAACACTCCAGTTGAGTTACATCAGCGTCAACCTTATTACCATTTTCTTTCCAATTTTCCTATAATTGTTTTTAACATTTACTTTTTATTTTATTTTAATATTTACACTTTTTCCAACCTTTCTCCACCTTTACTTTTCATCTCCCCACTACTCTACATAAATATTCTTCTTCTTCTTTCTTTTCATCTTCTTTTATTTTTTCTCTTCTTATTCACACTCTCTTACTATAAATTTGTAACTATCTATTCTATTCTATGCATAGTTTTCTCTCAAAAAAAGAAAAAAATAAAAAAAGAAGGTTTTTCCTCTCTCTCTCTCTCTCAATTTTTTGATGAATTTTTTATACATTCTTCTATTTATGCCAAATTACTAATTTTTGGGAATCCTTTCTTCTTCTTCTTCTTCTTCTTCTTCTTTTTTTAAACTAGAATCATTATGCTCATTTTCTTACTTAATTTAATCGGCTAGTTTGTCAGAATTCAACAAAAGGTTCTCTCTCTCTTTCTCTCTCAATTTTTCGATGAATTTTTTTATACATTCTTCTATTTATGCCAAATTACTAATCTTTATGATTTTTTTTTTCTACACTAGAATCATTATGCTCATTTTCTCACTTAATTTAATGGGTAGTTTGTCGGAATTCAAGTAAAACCAGACAATAAGGAATTTTACAGCATTGGAGAACACCTGAACATATACCAGCCAAAATTTGAAAATCAGCAAATTAGTAGAGTTATGATTAAGCTTCAAACAGGATTGATGGTATTGCCAATGTTCTTTAATTAGCATCCTTATTTCTATTTCTCTATGTTTGTTTCCTAGAATTAGTATTAGTCTCATTTTTATTTTCTCTATTATATTCTAGGTAAACCAAGATTTCTTTAAAACTCCACATTAGTTAATACCATTTAGATTTGTTTTTAATTTTTTTTTCTCTTTAATTGTTAAATGTTATCCTATTTTTGTTCTTTCTTATAACTCTAATTAATGTTGATGGTTTTTTTTTTTTTTTTGGTTAGTTAAGGTTGATGATTCTTTCTTACAAAAAAAAAGAAAAAATTGAAAACAATTGAATTCCATGTAAACTTGTACCTAAAGAGGACAGGAGCCTTTGTTTATTTGATTAGAGACAATATATTAAAGGGGCATATCCTTTGGCCATTGCATTGCATTTCTTAGAGGTTAAAAGATAAAGTTTGTCATTATAGGAAAACATTTTGGGTGGGAATAAGGGCATCATTTTGTTTGCTCTAAGAGTAACAAAAGATCCTATTATAAAGGAAGCCCACAATCATATCGCATGCTTATTACATTAACCATGAGCACAACCCATTATTCTCTCTCACCATTTTTCTACTACATTTGCATTTAGCAACCTAAGATTAGAATTATTTCCCAATAGAAGACTTGTAGAATCACTCAATTTTTATAGAAAACTAGCCGCAGACTCGCGCAATGCGTGGGAATATAAATATTATGCAATGAAGTGTAATATATAAAAAGTAAAAATTACTTCAAGCATTATCTTTTTTTCAAAAAAAAAAAAAATTACACCTATTTTTTTTAATCTTTTTATCTCTACAAATATATCATTTTAATATTTTTTGTGTATTTCATTAATATTTTTTAAGGTGAACCATATTCTTATAACTTTGTTGTAGTGTGTTACATTTGCTTAATATACAACTCATCTCTTAAGGAATAAGGAAATTATCATAATAATAAAAAATCATCACAAAATTACAATGTTAACTTAACCAAAATTAAAATAAAACTAAAGAAATAAAAAATTGATTTTATAATAATTTATTAATAAAAAAAATTGGTAGGCATATTCAATTCCTATTTCCAAAAACAACTAAGTATTAATCCAAACCAAAATTCAATCAAAATTATAAAAGGGAAAGAAATGACTTTCTGATGATAAAATTTTTTTAAAAAAAAAAAAAAAAAAAAAAAAAAAACACAATACTAAAACACATATTAAAAAAAAAAATCAATCTTAATTTGAGTTATAAGAAAGAACAAAAAACTTTTATGGGCAATTGTTCTCTTTATTGGTATTTATTGTTAAATATTTTATTTTTTCTTTTTTTTTTCCTTCTCATCTTATATTATTCAACATTTAAACTCAGTCACATCTTCCACATCATTAAATTATTTATATTTTCTCTCTTTTTTATTTTATAATAATTAAACATGGAATATTTTATTTAAATTCAAATCAATAAAATTATCCTTAAAAAATTATACTCCTTTTTTTTTTTTTTAACATTTACACTTTATCCAAGCTTTTTCCTTACCTTTATCTTTTCATTTCCTCAGTACCTTCTACCTTAATATCATTATTCATCTCCCCACATCTTCCATATCATTAAATTATTTATATTTTCTCTCCTTTTTATTTAAAAAATTAAAAAATTAAAATTTTACTTAAATTCAATAAATAAAAGTATCCTCATAAAGTGGAGTAATACTGGGAACACACTCATTCTCAAACCCAATACATCAAAGAAAAAATATAATACAAAACAAATGCCAATTGAGAAACACTAAATTAAAATAATAATAATAATAATGAGGATATCAAACCAAATAGTATAATATAAAGAAACTAATAGTTATGGATATACTAACTTAAGGGTAGCAAAATTAAATAATAATAATAAATACTAAAATTAGTAACTATTAATTGGAAAAAAAAGAGGTTGTAAGGAGAAGTAAAAATAAAAAATAAATATGACCAATATGGAAAACATTAAAAACTTTACAATGCAACAAAATCAACTATTACATTCACTTAAAAAATTGAATCAATAATCAATAATTAAAAACAATCATAGCAATATATTTAAACTTAAAACTAACCAAACTCAAATTCATAAATAAAAGAACAAGTTCTCATGTAATAATAGAAATTATATAAGAAATAAAGTTAGAAAATTTTAAAATACATTTTTTGAAATTTAATTTAACTTTATATATATATATATATATATATATAAATCTAATAAATGATGCTACATCTCCTTTAACACTTCTGTTATGAAAATTATTGGCCAGTAAATATATGATAATAGTAAAAAATGTTACAAAAGAAATTATGAAAAAAAGTGATAAAACTAATTAGCTACTATTATTATGAAGTAGTAGTCTATAATTTTACACATCTAAAGAAGTGGAATATATAGAGTTTACTTAAGGTATGTGTAAAGATTCATGTTAAAAAAAAGATATGTAAAGGTTAAAAAAAATGTATATTCTAAAAAAAAAAAAAAAAAAAAAGGTATATGTAAGATTTTTATTAACTTAAAAGAAAATGAAAAATCTATTATTAACAACAACAATATAGGGGTAATTACATTCCCCTTCTTTGAGGTTTGAAAAAATGACACTCTACCCCAAACTTGAAAGGAAAAAATATTTTCACCCTTTACGTTTGTTTGACCAAATTAATATTAAAATATTGTGTACTACCTTGCCTATGCTTAAGGTAGGTTCCAAAATTATCCTTAATTATAAAATTAAATTCTCATATTTTAAAATTTTAAATTAAAGTGTATTTTAAAATATTAAGTAATTCCTTTTGCTTCTTTTTTTTTTTTTTTTTCCTTTTCTTTTCCCAATGAGTTTCCCAATGAGTTATGAAGAGATTTGTCATTTCAAATGTTTTGGTATTTTATAAATTTGTATTTTAATTCTAAAGTTATGAGGAATGTCTTTACTAACCATAGTTAAACATTTATAAGCATTTATAAGCAGATTCTTAAATAAATTTAAAATATTTTGTTATTAATATAAACAAAATGGAAGAGTGTTATTACTCGTTACCCCAAATATATTTAACAAGATCATCCTAAAAAAAATTATCTCACGCAATGCACGGACGGGTCTGCGACTAGTAGATAACAAAATGCAAACACATTTGTAATATAAGAAGAAAACAAGAGCAAGGTGGGGAAAACCACATGCAAATTTATTACAAAATAAACAAGAAGAGGGAACTAGTAATCTTCAGGAGCCAAAGGCTGGTGAGTGTGATGAGGGACCTCAGTTGGTATAACCATGCATTCATATATGAGTCTTGCCAGTGCACCTCCAATGAGCGGACCAACCCAATAGATCCACTGGTTGCCCCATCTCCAACCTACCAAAGCTGGTCCAAATGCCCTTGCAGGGTTCATTGATGCTCCATCAAATGGTCCACCTACAAGGATATTCTCCCCCACGATTAACCCAACTGCAAGAGGTGCAATTGTCCCCAAGCTACCTCTTTTGGGATCTATGGCAGTCGCATAAACAGTATACACCAACCCAAATGTCATCACGATCTCTAATATAAGACCACGCCACTCTCCCACCCATGTGATACGTAAAATCCCACTGGTCTCTGAAATTTAATTAAAATGAAACAACATTAATATATATAGAGAGAGTTAAGTTCAAGTTACATCTAGTGAAACTCTAAGCAATGTTATACCACTCAATAATTTATTATTAAATTCATATTTTAAGAATCCTACATTAAATTACATGTTCTATATGTACTTAACATGAATACCAATTTTTTTTTGCTAATCGGATATTATTTACCATGTGATCCATAAATTCATCTTTTATGAATTATTTTAAACTACAAAAACTTGAATTTAAACAATTGATTGATAACATGACTATTAATCTTTGATTATTGTGAAATTTTGCAAGCATGGAGAGTATATGAATATTGTAATCCAACAGTAGATTTGTTAAAATTCTTATCTAATAATAAGTTATTAAATGGTGTAATATCGCTTAGAAGTATATCAGGTGTAATTTGAACCCAATTCTCATATATATATATATATATATATATATGAACAAATTAATTAATAGTATATTAATAATGAAGGCCGATTTAGGGCATATATATATGCTGGTATTTTTACCATATTGGTGACGAGCCTGAGCAAGAGGGCTGCTACAATATAGAACCCAAGAGCTGAGCAATCCAATATTAGATGGCACGTAGAACTGAGATCCTTCCGCCTAGGAGGGTGCCGAAGGTGACGGCGGGATTCACGTGACCATCAGAGAGGTTTATACTGGCTGACACCGCTGCAAAAAGGGCTTGTGCATGTGCAAAGTGCGATGGCTACTAGCGTTGACGCACTATTGCCGCCTGTATCCCTGTAAATCTTGCCTACCAAAGACACAAAATACATGCCCATGAATTATTTTATGAATTATTGATTCTTCCATAAACTTAATAAATGAGAACTTATGATCATTTGGTGTAATTAATGCCATAATCATTTGTTTAAAAAGGATCCAATTTAAATGAGAAGCAGAGCAGAGATAAGTTTTAAACTTATGATCATCTGTTGTAATATCATAATCATTTGTTCCAATATCATGATAGTCCCAAACTTAAACTATTAGGAAAAGATTATTTTAATCACTTTTTTTTTTTTTGAAGTTATTACTTTAATCACTTAAATATTATTCTAACACATGCATGCACATCAGCATCAAGATCTTATATTTTACTTAATTAACATTGCACGAGAAGCTTAGAGCAAGAAAAGAGTTAAGAGCTGAGCATGCATGTAGTGTAAAGTTGGAGATATACCAAGCGCTAGTAAAGAGCCTTCGCCAGCAAAGACAAAGATGAAAGTGGAAATGAATTCTGCTAAGGTGGCTCTGATGGAGTCAGGGTGGGTTGCCTCATCTGCCCTCCCCAACGCATATCTTCGGGGCATGGTGATGGTGGCACGGGATACTAATTAATGATTATATATTTAATTTTCTTTTGAAACCTTTCTAGACTAATAATCACTCTTTGACTACCAACCTCACTTTTGATGCAATATTTAGTTCTGATGATTTTGCTAGCTGCTCCTTTACTTCGTTAGTGACCTTGTTTACCAAGTGAGAATTAGGGAAAGAGAAAATGAAATATGAGGAAGGCAAGGTGGATGAGAGTCCTTGCATGGCTGAAAAGTGGAGATGTTATAGCTTAAATTAGCCAAATTATGCGGACACTTGGTGCGAACCGTAAGATAATGTGGTAGAAGCTTGACACGTAGATGCATGACTTAGCTAGCTAGCTATTGATTCCAACTGGAACGGTCTCTATCTATTTCTTCTTTCGAAAGTATATTCTACTATTCTATTCACCCAACTCTATCATCAGAAGTGAATGTGTTTGGACATACGCTTAACTTCATTCTAGACTGAGTAAGGATCAGACTTATATATGTACCCAATGCAACCTAGCGAGTGCTATATATAGACCTAGAGATTTTCATTTCAATCCCCACTAAGAGGGCATTTTGTTCCCCATAATGTGTCAGATATTACAGCAACATTACCGTAATGTCATTAATTACGGCGTCTGGTTCGTTTATTTGTAAGAAAAACGTTATTATAATGTAAGATTACCAAGACATTCGCATTACTATAAATCATTGTAATGTGATTATCTTATTTTTTAAATTTTACATGTAAATCAAAAGTGGACAAAATATGGTGTTAACAATTGCCCCTTATTTGTCTAATATTTTGATTGCAATGAGAAATATTAGACAAAGAACAAAATGGAGTATTTTGTTACCCACAATTTTTGTGCAATAATGGCACTATGCGTGGACTGACACTACAAGAAAAAGAGCCTATGGCCGTGGCTTAAAAATGCGGCCATAGGTCAAAAAAACGTGGCCATTGCCCCATTTGGCCTATAGCCACGGTTGTTTAGGCCGCGTTTTTGAATATAGCCTAAAAGCCGTGACTATAGCCCTCAGAGGGTATGTGGCCGCGTTTTTAACCGCGGCCTAAGCTCAAATCCTTAGGCCACGTTTTAAGCGTGGCCTAAGCTCCAGTCCTTAGGCCGCGTTTTCACCGCAGCTGTAGAACAAGACGTACAGCCGTGGTTAAAATGCGGCCTAAGGTCTGGAGCTTAGGCCAAGGTTTAAGCGCGGCCTAAGGGTCAGAGCTTAGGCCGCGTTTTAACCGCGGCTGTAGAACGATAGGTACGTCCGCGTTTTAACCACGGCCTAAGATGTAGTCTTTAGGCCGCGCTTAAAATGCGGCCTAAAGATTGGTCCTTAGGCCGCGCTTCTAAGGCCCACCCCGACGTGTACAAACTATATTTCAGCCGCGTTTTTAAACGCGGCTATAGGGTTTTTTTTTTTTTTTTTTTTCTCTCTTTTGTCTAGGCCAGATGACGAATTGTATTAATGCAAATATAAAAACGCAACTATAAGTTTGTCAAACGCTACTGAAAAAACCTGTCACACACACAATTCTAACTTGTTATTCTAGCAAAATTCAAAAATTTTCTCAAACCTGTCTCAATTCCAATTATCAATACAATTCCAATTACAATTTTGTAGTTCAATACAACAACAAAATAGGCATCAAGTTCAATACAACACATCACTATTTCTAACTTCCTATAGCTATCTTGAATGCTTCTAGGGTGCCTTTGTCTACATGTGGGGCACTGCATAAAACACAACAGTCAATTACAAAAAAGCACAAAGTTGGCAATTACCACTCTAACAATTGATAAACTTTTGGTTCAGAATGATGATAGCCTCACCCTTGGCAATTACCACTGTGAACTCAACAAAAGCAATACGAGTTGAATGATGATAGTCTCCTGGGAGCCTCGGCATCAAAATTACAATAGATAGTTCTTGAGCACACCAGGAAGCCACAAAACGTAAAAGAAATATATAATTAGAACTAGAAATGGCCAGTTTCTAAAACTAAGAATAATTCAAAAAATGAACAAACTTGTATCCTACTTGGTTTCTGAGAAAATGTCTACAAAAGAAAAAATATTAAATTTCTTACAACTCTATGTGTTACACTAACACAGCATAACACCCTCAAACTTCCACTACCACATAATTGAGTTTTTCCATAGTTCAGAAACCAGAACGTATGAAAATTAAAAACACATACTTTTGGTAAAACAATAGTCAAAACGTTATTATCACTACTTATAATCCATTTTCTCACCAACCAAATAGCCTCTAAAAAGACAATAAAAACAAAAATACATACCCCACCATTATAAGCATATCCAACCCCACCAGCACCAAAGTATCCATGATTGTTAGCAACAGAAGGAGGCACAAATTCCTCAGCCAATGTATTCAACTTGGACAACAATTCCTCCAAATCCCTCATATCACTCATACCCACCAACCCATTAGCCATCGCATACCCACCATCAAAACCAACACCAATGATACTACATTAGTAGTATTCTCAAAATTTTGACTAGCATTCTCAGCAACCGCCATGATCATCCCCCACACTTTGTATCAAAATCTATTCTTCTTATCTTTTTCAAATTTCTCTATAATAATTATGTATATAATTGATCAAAGAACATAACCCCAAAAAAAAAAAAAAAAAGTCAAAGGCACAAATTTTTTATCAAAAACCATCAGAATATATAGCTCATGAAATAATACATACCTGGCTTCTCTACAGCATTTCCATTGTAATAAGACCAAACCCACCTCAGGATCATTTAGCTCAACTTTTCTCCTTTTCTTTTTCTTCTTTATATATATATATATTATATATACATATAAATCTTTGTTTTACTGAGGATGTTTCTACAGAGAGAGATGAAATGGGTTAAGTTAGCATGATTGCCATAAAATTACCTCAACAATGTTAACATCATATAAAATTTGAAAATTGAGTAGATGGGCTCTATAGAGCTAGTTTAGCAATTAGGTACCAAAAAATACACTATAAGCTCATGGGAATTGATTTTGTCACATTCAATTAGTTGGTACATAGGGAGGCAAAACATTTCCTCGTAGACATACCTGTCAATACATATGTGGAAGAGTCATCTAACGAAGACATTATGATGGATCGCTACCCTAAATATATTAAACACATCGTATTAGTACTACATAATAATGAGGAGCAATTAACACGCAATTTCATGCAATTTAATTACAACATTGAAAGTACCTAAGGTAGTGAAAGAGTATTTAGAAATGGCTGCAATTGGGCTAAGATGTTTCTCTGAGTGTCGGCTATTGCTTCAGTGACTTCCTCCTTATGCCGCGCATGTAATTCGGGGATTTCCTCCTTATACTTTGCATGCATGTCGGCTATTTGCTCCTGATGCCTCTGCTCTGCCTGGGCAAGTTCGTCCCTCAATGAATTTTTCAAGTCAGTCATCCGCTGGGCCGTTTCACTGGACGATAGTGGAGTCGATGTATAACATGGAATGTTGGACCCACTTCTTCCTGATGGGGTTGGTCCAAAACTGACCTCTCGTACACGTCCACAACGTTCTTTCCCCATCACTTGTGCAAACGCATTAGTTTTTGACCATAAAATTCCTTGGTGACGATCTCCTTGTAGTGAGCCCCCATTGTTTAAAATTGCAGTCATTTTCTTCTGTTTTCATACAAGAAACAAAATAACATATTACTCGCTACAAACAATTCACACACAAAATATGAAAGAAATAGGGTACGATAAGGCTTACAATCTTATCTTCCACGTCAGTACTAATAGGAGTCCCATCTTTCTTGGAGTATACTTCCGTGAAAACAACTGCACGCTCCACTGCTTGCCCATTTTCTTTTGCCTACATCATACTCAACCGTCTCATTACAATAACGAAAATTTATGTTCGTGATATGAAGTGGCAATTGACAACCAAAACATAGCAAATGAAATTTGGGACATAACATGCAATATAATGTATAACAAATTTAAAGCCGTAGATGATTACATTCAAAAAGACATGTGAGTTGTTTTCTTTATGTGAATGCTTAGTATCAACTGGTTTTTGGTCCCAAAGTTCTATATATTGGCTACCTACTACCCCAACCCAATTTCCTTCACACAACTTACAAACATTTCCTCTCTCTCACTTGTCTTTGCTGTCACATCGTCAAAACTATGAATAAAAGAATGAAGAAAAATGAAATGTTCCTATCAATTTATGCATTTCTTACCATATTGTCTGCAATTTGGGCAAAACTTATAGGCCTTGACCTTGCTATGTCCTTCTGCAACGAACGACTTTTCTTGTTCTTATTAACTAATGTCTACAAACACATTCCCACCAACAAATTAAAATGAAGAAATTAGTTACATAAACTGTACTCGGTAAATTAAAATACTCCATCATATGTATATTATAAATAAAAGATAATAGAGCAAGAAAATAGCTGAACCTCTGTATCTAGATGAAACCAATAGTCAACTAGATCTGCATGCTGCTGCTTTTCAGCCCATCCTGGTATTTTTGCAGGGACTTCTTCTTTGGACGCATCTTTTGGGTAGCATTTCCTTTTCAACTTGGTACGTTGGTTCCTCCTCAGTTCCCCTAGTAGGTGCATTGCCCACGCCATTTGATTAGCTGGGTGGAGAATTTCTGGGTTAATGATCCACTTTTTCTGAAACGCAAAAAATGAGTTAGCATAGTGCAATAGTCCACCCTACTGAACATGCCATTTAGCACACATTCGGTTGTACATAACAATTAAAAGTAGCATAATATAGCTATAGATTGAACAAGTCTAAATTTGTAAGCAAAATGAATTGGATGGTTAACTTTCATTTAATTAAACAAAAACCTAAAGACTTCTCCTACTTCCTGTTTCCTAATGATATCCACTAGAAGGTGCTTTGTGACATAAATCTCCTTGGTATGAATTCTTTGTTCTTATATAAAGTTGAGTCTTATACTTCATAAATGATTTATGCTAAGTCAAAGAAGCCATCTTCTATTGCATGTGTCACCATCAGAGTAAGACCAACCATGCTTGTTTTTCACATGGATTTCCCACATTGGTCCAAACCGTGAACATGCATGGCAATAAATGATGACAAGCATCTTTTTTTCACTGACAAAAAAATCATCTATGTTCTTTCTCCTTCACTTTCACTTTTATGTCTCCGATGACATTTCACTCTAAAACAAATGATGGTTTTCCTTCCCAATATTTGCTCCTATCTCTTCTCTTCATTCTTAAATTAGACGTAAGGAAAAGAAAAACAAAATGAATAGGGAAAAAAAATTTCACATTGTAAGATAATTTTTTATTTCGAAAACATTGTACGAGAATCTTAATGGAACTATTGCTAGGAAAAGTATATGATACCTTTAACGCTATGACAATTCAAAGGCCCACTTATCTTGTTGAATCATTCACCTGAAGTATAAATGAAGTATAAGGCTATGAAATGTATATATATCGGCATGTTTCATAGTGCATTGAGCATATTCGGGCATATATATATGGATTAGCTAACTCACAAATATTTCAATGATAAAGACAAACAAAGTATGCTAATACCTGAATCTCAACCCAGGCATCTTCTTTGTGGTGAGGAGGGACATGCGTCCAATTCAAAGGCATTAGTGGGCAGTAGGCGGGGCAGATGCAAAAAGCGCCCAACCACCTTATGAACGTCTGTCCGCTCTCCCCAAGCGGTTGGTTGGTTGCATTTAACGGCAACTCAATTTTCTTATCCGGTGGAAGCGTCCATATTTTTCGCATTAGCGTTGCCCCACACTTTTTAGTCCCATTACTAGATTCAGGGGTTTCTTGACCCAACTCTTCTGCACGCACATTACTGGTTTCTTAGGTTTGTTGAACCAAATCTTCTGCATGTAGTAAACCGCCATTAGGAATGAAATTTCAAAATTCACAATTAGACAGAAGTTACTGTATATATTTCAAGTGCACACTCTTAACATGATAGTGATGTTCGTCAATCATGGCATTATTATACTTGCTTTTTAGCTTTACTTTTTCTCCCATTTGTTTTCTTAATTTACTTATTACTCAGGACAATAAGTGAATTAAGTCGTTCATATTTTCATGAATTTAAAAGAAGCAATGGGTAGCCTTGCATTGTTATGTCAAGAACATAATAAAAAGCATGTTTCAAAGCAGCTAAGTATACTGATTTTAAAATCAGGCTAATAAGAGAAAGGGAGAATAGTATCTATTTTTTTTTTCCTTTTTTTTTTCTTTTTCTGAGAATGCGGGAGAATAGATTCGCTATAATTAGTTAATAAAAATTGAAATTACTCACGAGTAATTTATAGATGCATCTATAAATTATTCAATGACGATGAAGTTTTTGACATAAACGAACAATGGTAATAATTGAGTAAAATTTCCTAACTAAAAATTCAAAATGTCCGTAGACACACATAAGTTATTTTAATATTTATTACTTTTTCATATTATTTCTAAAGTAGCCTAAGACTTCACACATAGACATCTTTTTCAGTTCTTATATGGCTACAACAACTCAAAACAATGTTATGAAATTATGGTTCTAAATTTGTCATATCGTACAAATTAAATGCATTACATGCTATCCTTAGCCCAAATTAAATGCATTACATGCTATCCTTATCTACATTTTCTACAGAAGAAACTCTATTAAAGTTTCAAGTAGCTCACACAAATCTATAATTTAAAGCCTACTTTCATTACATACAATTGTTAGTTTAAATTACAAATTACATCATCTAAGTTTGTCATAAGTTCAATTCAGTCTTCTAATTTCTACAATCTTTTTCAGTTAATATGATAAATTTTACGTGTATTCTATGTAATGCTTTTATTCAGTTTGTCACAATCACATGGTATCATTAGGTGTCCTTCAAGAGTATTATTTTCAAAATGCAAAAGTTCTAAATTTATATCATTTTCGAACACTTGACACCTAATTCTATGAAGAGAAATGGACGAAATGACCACACTTAAAAGATTGATTGAAAGCTCCATGTCGTATTTATTCTCAAACGTTACATTTCAAGACATGTCAACTACTTGGAGAAGGCGGTTGGGTCTCATCATCATCACTTGCATCCCCTATTGCTTTGTCAGCCGCAAGGGCAGCCCTTAGCTCCTCCTGCACGCTCTGTGGTGAACGTGACGATCCCCCACCAACATCAACAACAGTCAGTGGAAAGTCCCTTTGCATTCCTGCAGCCAACAAGAAAAATTATGCATCCAGTAGTAAATATCAAACGTTACATTAACAATGAACGTGTAAACTACCTGGGGGTGCTGTACCAGCATCACGAGCATCCGCTCTTGCTTGCGGAGTAGTATAGGCAGCTTCCAAGTTCTCCTCATGCCTCTATCGTGAATGTGAGGGTCCTTCACCAACGTGTACAAGCGGCAATCGACGTTTCTTCCCCATTCCTGCGTCCACAAACTTTACAACATAGAAAAATGTTAATTATAGACAACATAAAAACTTGCATACAATGTAAGTGAAAAAGACAAAGTAAAATAACTCATTTTCACATCAAACACTATATACAAGCATATATCCAAGTTTAAGAGCTTCTGTTAGCCAAACACCACAACAACAACAAACTAAAACCCTAACACCAGACGAACTTATATCCAAGTTGACAAGAAATGAATTTGAAATCCAATAGGTAGCAAAATTTATAAGGAATTGAATGCATAATAAGTACAAATTATTTAGTAATAACAATATTAAGAGGAATTAACAAATTCATCAAATACTACACAGAGGCATTCCAACTAATTCATAAATGGATACATCAGTAAACGAGTACACTACTCCTCGTCGGTGTACTCGTCCTCATTGTTATCTTCATTGTCGGACTCATCATCAATAAACTCACAATCGTCTAAGTTGTGTACTTCATGAAGATCTCTTTCAGCAATAATAGAGGTATCAATTGTCATTCCCTCTACATCATCCCAAGTCTAACCGAGGTTCTCACTCACAACCTCATTAGTGCTTATATTGTACGGAACATTCTCAGAAAAACTATATGTGTCATCCTCATCACGTTGGGGACCAATGCCAGCATCGAACACATCCCTAGCTTTAGTTTTAACAACAACATACCAATCCTTCTGCCTTTTATCTTCCTACATAAAAAACTTGTGTAGCTTGAGATGCCAACATATATGGTTCATCCGAAATTTTATCCCCACCATGTATAAAGTGTGTAAAGTTCACCATAGGAAACCCAAATTCATCAGTCCTATATCCTCTCCTATTTTGGTCATCAACCCATTTACACTTGAATAACACATGTTTGATATTGTCAAAATAGTTCAACTCGATTATACCACTTAAAACACCATAGAACATAATGCCACCATCAGTAGCGACACTAACTCGACTATTCTGCGTTTTTCTGTTTGACTCATCATTTACACTCCTAAACTTTAAGCCATTAATGACATAATGCTTGAACTGCTTTACATAAATATATGGCCATTTGGACAATGCAACAAGGGTATCACTAACTCCCTCCCTTTCCCTATCAGCAGTAGTCAACGACCTCACCTAACATATCCAAACATAATTATTCACATCAGTACAAGTAATCATAGTTAGGACAATGTTACAAGTTTAAGAAGTTGAAAATGTCATACGTACGTGACCCCTAAACCAACTACAAAACTTCTCCATGTGGTGCTCATATATAATGGCCTTGGAAGTGTTACGATTGTGACCTTTTCGGAGTTCATCCTCTATCAATCTTTTGTGCATCCTGTGCATGCAATTGTATTAGGGTTAATAGACCTAACGTACATTGAATTGACGTGCAATCATATTTGTATGCGTAGTACTTACTCACGAAAGTGGTTGATGTTTTCGAAATTGAATAGAATGTAGCGATGGGCTTGGGTCCACTCTTTATTGTTTAGTGCCACGATCGAAACCACCCCTGTTAAGTCCTCAATCGTCCTGGTGGGTCGATTGAATATAGTTTCAACTCCTTCCATATTCCGTGAACAAAATGTTAAGCACTCTTCAGCTATGTATCCTTCAGTAATAGACCCTTCTAGAGCAGCTCTATTTCGTACGTAAGACTTAAGGCGTGAGAGGTACCTATAGAGGAATGATAAGATTAATGATTGGCAATAGTAATTGGAACGTGCACGTGAAGCTCATAGTTGAGCAATAATATTACACACGTCTTACCTCTCAATGGGATACATCCAACGGTAGTGCACTGGACCACCAATCTTGGCTTCAGCAGCTAAGTGCATGACCAAATGTACCATCACTGTAAAGAAGGATGGCGGAAATATCTTTTCTAATTCACACAATGTAACTGCAATGTTTGCCTCAACAGTTGCAATATCTGAAACCTTAAGAGTTTTGGAACAAATTTCTCTAAAGTAGCAAGCTAACTTTATCAAAGGCCTAGTAACATGAGAGGGCAAAGACCCGCGTAAGGCTATGGGAAAAAATTGTTGCATCAAGATGTGATTATCATGACTCTTCAAACCAGAAATCTTGCGTTCTTTCATGTTCACACGATGTAAGATATTGGAAGCGTACCCATCAGGCATTGTTACGTCCTTCAAAACTTGCAAGAAACCATCTTTCTCCGATGAAGTCATATGAAAACAAGCGAGCGGTATGGTATACTTATCAGCACTTTTTCGTTGTAGGTGGAGTTCACTCCTTATCCCCATGTCCGCCAAGTCAAGGCGCGCCTTGTAATTATCCTTTGTTTGGTCTTTCAAGTTCAGCACTGTGCTGAGTATATTATCTATCACATTCTTCTCTATATGCATCACATCAAGATTGTGTCGCAACTTGTGATCCTCCCAATAAGGCAAGGTGAAAAAGATGCTCCTCTTCCTCCAACCACTCTCGTATGCCTCCCTTCTCTTTCTCTTATTGTAAGCAAGTTGACATTTCCTTCCTAAACAACGTCCAAGTAAATGTTCAGTTTCCAGAATAATTTATGACGCGACCGGTGGTTCAAGAGCCGATCGTGTATCATTAGATCCATCAAATAACATACCTTCCTTCTAGAAATCGTGGTCAACATCCAACCATAGTCTATGTCCCATGTAACAGAATTTGCGGCCTTTTTTCAAATATCAAGAATCGGTCTCCATAGCACAAGAAGGACAAGCCAACCCACCTTTGGTACTCCAACCTGACAAATTTGCGTATGCAGGAAAATCATTTACGGTCCACATCAATGCTGCATGCAATTGGAATATTTCTTTTGAAGATGCATCGTACGCTTGTACTCCAACATCCCATAACTCCTTTAGTTCGTCTACTAACGGTTGTAAGTACACATCTATAGCAATCCTGGCGAGATAGGACCAGAAATAACTAATGATAGAATCAAAGATGACCGTTTCATGCATAGCCAAGGGGGGAGATTGTAGGGGACCAACATGACAGGCCACGTACTGTGACTAGAACTCATAATTCCGAAAGGGTTGAAACCATCTGCAGCTAATCCAAGTCTGACATTACGAGGGTCAGACGAGAACTCTAAATACTTATTGTCAAATGTTTTCCATGCATCTAAGTCAGTACGATGCCGCATAACCCCATCATCAGTACGACCATTAACATGCCATTTCATAGAAGTAGCCAGATCAGGTGAAAGAAATAATCTCTGCAATCTTGGCTTTAAAGGGAACCACCGTAAGATCTTTGTAGATTTCTTCTTCCCCTTATTGGATGAAGCATTTTTACTAGCAACAGATGTCTCATTTGTTTTCCATCTCGATTCTTTACAACAAGGACACGAATCAAGGTTAACATTTTCCTTCCAAAACAGCATACAGTCATTGCGACAAGCATGGATCTTCTCATAACCCAAACCCAAATCTCGGACTATCTTCTTAGCCTCATAATGGTCCTTTGGCAACTTAGCATCTAAAGGAAGCATATCCATCAGGACTTGAAGCAACATAGTAAATGACTTGTTCGTCCAACCACACAAAGTCTTCAACTGGAACAACACAACAATGACTGAAAAAATGCTAAATTTCGTACAACCTTCATATAAAGGTTTGTCTACATCATCTATCAGCTTGTAAAACTTCTTCGCCTCATCATTCGGACCTTCAGCCGGATGTTGCGTAGTTGGACCTTCTTCCATTGGTTTGGGTGGCATTTCATGCGAAGGGCACAAATCGTGCAACATCCCACGAAAATCGCCATATAGATTTTCGGAATCTTGCACTTGAGAGCTCCCACAGTCGGTAGCCGTCGTAACAGCCGTTGATTCCCCATGAAATTTCCAAACTTTGTAATTGTTCATCATCCCCGAAGCCCAACAATGGTCACGTACCACATTTATTGGTTGTAAAATCAAATTCACATTTCATACAAGGACATAACATCTTCCCATTGCGCGTGGATAGAGAGGCAAATTCCACGAATTGGGTTACACCTTGAAAATATTCCCTTGAACCCCTCTTCTTGTCCATCCAACTTGTATCTATTGCGATACAATATGTACGGAATCTGACCTACACCAAGATTTATTAATACGAAGGTAATAATTATTATAATTACATTCATTTGTCATTTGTTAAGAACATACTACCCAAGTATGGTTAAATTTTCTTAGAATGTATAACACTTGTCCTACACTTGTCCTGCACCTAAACTTGGCTTGAGTTTGACTTGTTTGTTTAACAAACAAACATAAACAAGACTTTTCCCATGTTGAGCTCAAGTTATTAATAGACAATTTGGTTAATTAACAACTTTAGACAAATAGTGTCTTCCTAAAAAACTAATTGTTTATAGCTTGTGGGAAGGGAAGCACTTTGAAAAATGCTTTTACGAAAATTAATTAAAATTTTATTCTTTTTGGCTTTGGTCCCCCAAAATTATGAACTCCTTAATCTTGAAATAATTTCATTTTTCTTTTAAATTTTAATATTGAGGAGGTTTAAACTTGTAATGGAGCAAAGTTGTGTCATAAATGAGAATAAAATAATAATTATTAATCATATTGTAGAGATATCTCTTATTTTCATATGTCTTATTTTCTTTATTTTTGAGAGGGAAAAGAAAAAAAGTCTTAAAGTTTTCATATTTTATCTGAAAATTTATTGTTGAGTTTTAAAAGCTATAATACTAAGAAGTTAATTATAAAAAAAAAATTAAAAAAAAAAAACACGAATATAAAGTTAAGTTTAAAAAAGACATTGAATCAATAATCTTCATATGGTGCTAGTTTACTTCTTTATCAAAAGCATGATACTTTTTACTAAAACCTTTTTAAGCAAATACATACATATAGCTGTATTTTTGTTATTAAAATCTCGCCCCCCATACTAAAATTCCTAGTCCACATGTATATAAGGACTGGAAAATGTCTAGAGTTTATAAATAGGATAAAAAGGCTTGCTTGCAACAATGTATATATATATATATTTTTTTTATAGCACCTATGTAGTAATCTTTCAAATTTTGATAACTAATATATGTAAATTCACATCACTTTAAAATTTAGGGTAGGATATATATGGTGTTCACGCACAACATACGAAGTTAATGGAATGCTTTATATATCACAAAGAACTATAACTTACATGATTACATTTCTAAAATCTATAAGTTAACGTCCCTTATATAACAATGGTAAGAACATGTGTTAATCTAAAAATATATAATTGCAAATGCAATCCATACTTATGCTCAAAGAAGGACTGGATTTATTTCTAACCACCAAAAAAAAAAATTGTTGAATTTCTATTTAGTATTAGAATATAAAGAGTAAACTACAATCTATACTCCTAAAATTTATGAGTCTTTAGATTTTATATTATGAAGTTTCACAATTTGTATTTTATTCCTTGAAATTATAATTTTTTTGCATTAACAGTCTATCCATTCATATTTTTCGTTAAGTTCTACATGAGCTTACCAAGCATGTTTAATCCACCCAATAAAAATGAGGTCACATCATTTTTGTAGCCTAAAAAACTTTAAATAATTAAAAGAAAAATGATGTGCTATGATGAAAATGATGTAACATCATTTTATTAAATGAATTAAACATGTGTGCCAACCTTATGTGACATTTAACGTAAAACAATGGTTGGAGGGGTTGTTAATGCAAATGGAATACAACTTTATGGAAGTAAAATTCAAATTCTAAAACTTTAATATGTAAAATCCAAATATCCAAAAACTAATGGAGTATAATTTGCACTTTAACTGAATATAAATATACCAAGATAATTAAGAATCCAAATTTCCATTTTAAAAAGAAAATAACCCAAACAAGCTATCAAGATAAATAGCTAAACAATTATCTTTGAATTAAAGGCTTTAGTTGTTATAATTCCAACTAAGGGTATGTTTGGGATTTCCTTAAGAAGTAAGGGTTAAGAATTCGTATTGCTCGTCTATGTTAAGGGAGACTTAAAAAGCTTTGAATGAGCTCTTTAGTAAAATTTGGTACTCAGTTTGACAAGTTTGCAAAAGATTTTTGTCCCACTTGAAGTTGAAAAATAAGCTAAGAATTTTTTACTCCTATGAGTTGACTTGATTAACAGTCATTCAACCCGAAATGACTACATTCATACAAATTTGATATGGATACCAATACCATTTCATATGGTATAGACATTATTTGGACAACAGAAGGAGCAACTGTACATTTTAGAAACTTAAAAGAATTAACAAGAAAGCACACCTTTTGTAACAAAAAAGGTTGATGCAGCTCAAGTTCTAAAGTCTATAATGCCCCAATCTGCAATGAAATACTGATAAGTACAAAGCAAGAGTGAGAATTATCAATTTATAATTAGTTATTTCAATTTAGCATTGCATTTACCTTTACATGCTCATTCTCTAGAATGTTTTTCCCACGTATGTGCAAAACAGACCCTACTGACTCATAATCTGCAACCTGAAAGAATATGAGAGGGGAAGAAAAGCATTTATCCAAAATCATCTCAAGCAATTTACTAATTCAAAAATAAAGTAGTCATAATTTGTGCCTTCCAATCTCAATGTCGAAATTCAAGTGCCATGCACACAAAGAGCGAAATTAATCTATAAGTGGGCAAACATTGGCGTCTAAAGATACAAGAATAACAAAAAAATGATGAAAAATGAAATATCAAATTAGGGTTGCAAACATCATGTATGAGACATTACACAAGCTTAGCACATTGGCTTTCAAAATAAGAAAATGACTCTCTTAGTGAGACAATTTTGCATTAATATAATTAAATACTTCTTTTCCTATCTGTGTGTATTGAAGAGTACATGGGTTTTTGTACTCATTAATTCTTCGTAACAAAATACAGCTGTCTGTTATCATCATATTTAGATACAGTATTAAATCAATACACAAATTTTAAAAAATTTCCAGCCATGATAATGTAGTGTATAACACAATCTTTTTTACGTCACATCCCAAGTTTCCAACTAGTATGACTACAGTAGTGCCAACATCAGACATAGATTATGATGGTTTAAAGTTTACTATGACTAGATTCATACAAGTAAATGTCATTTTGATCTAACATAAAGTCCAATTCCAATTTAATGAGACCATTAAATTAATATGGAATTCATATTTTTTGCTAATATCTAAAACCACGCTGTTTTTTATGGTTATAGGGGTGCACATATGCAAATCCACCATACATAGATGACCGAATAAAAGAGGCACCAGATCTAGCTTACCTTGTCGAGAACCAACTTGACTATTGGCTCTCTGAGCTGAAGTTCTGCTATCTGAAGGTCTTTCAGCAACCCTGAAATGAATATGTTCACATAAGAACCATACCAAAACAACAAGAAGTTATAAATAAAAAGACATAAATAACTGCAAAAACTGAAAGTACCATCATAATGCATTAACATTCAAATTTATTTCATTTATAATGAAGCCAAGGAAGTACTAAAAAACACATGATTTTACTTGAGAAACACATGATTTTACAAAGGATGCTGCCTAAAACAATCAACCACTCATATGAAGACTGGAAAAAAATAACTTAATTACACAAATAGGCCTTTCAACACCATCAAAATTTCTACCATTCGTCTCTCACGAAACAGTCCACAACACACAAAAGGGAGTAGCATTCCAAACCCAAAAATCGACAATATTTTGAGTAAATTTCTAAAGATAAGGATTATCAAGGAAAAAAAAAAAACAAATGACCAGAACTAAAGACGACAGATAAGGAATCTAAAAATAAAAAATGGAGACAAAATAGGTGCACACTCAGCACAGAAAAACAGAAACTGACAGTCATAGACCATTATTGCAAAATAGCAAAATAGGTAGCCACCGGAGTCTAAAAAAAAAAAGTTCAACAAGCCTAACCACAACACCGACCCATAGATTTGAGCCTAGGCACTAATAGTAGTAATCAAACTCTCAGATTTCCAACTGTTATTTCAAGGTCATCTTATCAAGCTCAATTTATCATAATGCAAAATTGTTTCAGTTTTGTGAGTCGAAAGCTAGTGGCAGTCCTATGTTCTGTGAACTTGGGATCTCATTCTCTTCTAAAGTCTCATTTGCCACAGGCCCATAGCACAGTACCCACATAGTTTTTATTTTTATTTTTATACAAGATAGAAATTCTACTATAACCTAAGTTAAGTGTACATGTGTGTGAAGCTTATTCCTGAAGACTTATACCTTGCTTTCACCCCCTACACCCTACAGGCATTTATACTTGTGAAGTGACTATTGCAAAAAGGTGTGCGATGGTCCAAATAGTATTGCCTAATTAGACGTTTTATAAGCAATATACAAATATTTAAAATTTATCGTATCTACATATTTATTAACGGTACACTTTAAAGTTTAAAGAATATCAAATATTTAAGGTAAAATTATAAATTACATCCTTTAACTTCACACAAAATTTAATTCAATCTTGTAATTTTGATTTTTGATTTTGATTTTTTAATTTCAGTCCTCTAAGTTTCTTTCTTGTCAATTCATTCCTCCCATCTACTCTGTTAAATGGGTTGCCGACTTGCGTTAAGTGCCCTTAAAAGTCATCATTTTAGTATTTTTAAAATTAAAAAAATTTAAAAATTCAAAAAATAAGAGAAAAATTAATTTCCAGAAAAATCAATAGAATTATATTTTTATTTTTATTTTTATTTTTATATTCAAATTAAGGAATGAAAGAGACGAGAAAACAATTTTTTTTAGTGGAATTAGAATTTTTTTTCATAGTGCCCACATTTTTAAAGATCTTTTCTTATAGAATTTGTTTGTTCTTAATTTGAAATTGACAAAGCTTATATTTATGGTAAGTAAAATAATTTTTTTACATTAAAAAAAAAATCCTCCATTAACAAATATTTCTATCTGAAATACAACATTTTTTTTAGTAAGACTCTTACCTACATTTTAAAAGATCTTTTCTTGTAGAAATGAATTCTTGTTTTGAGACTGACAGAGCTCAAACTTAAGAGGGGGAAAAACCAAACTCCTCAATTTGAAAATTCTTCTTTTTTTTTTTCAAAATTTTTTAATAAGTATTCTAGATTTTGTTTAATTTAAAAGATTACAATACCAAAACTATGACTATTTGGGGCATCAAGCAATGCATTTTGGACGAATGGTGACAAAAGGACTTCATTGAACACGAATAAAATGTATAAGACTAAAATGAGCAAAAAGATCAAATTGAATTTTGGACAACGTTAATTTACATATTTTTGAGGCACTTCTAAGTTCTAACCACAACAATTAATAATAATAAAAATAAAAATAGAAGAAGAAGAAGAAGATATAGAGAGGGAGAGAGCGATGTGGGTGTTTAAAAAGTCTTTCCTAGCTTTTAAGAAACTTGTGACCATTTGAAAATTAATGATTATAAACTGATGAAATTGAATTACATGTAAATGGAAGTAGTAATAATTAAGCGCACACTTTTTAATCTACCATGCAATGAAATTATTTTCAATGGAATCCAAGAAGTTTCAAAATGTACGATTTCGAAGACCAGGTACGCTAAAGGAGAAGAATTTTCTCAACTGGTGCATAGAAGTCCATGTTCACAACTAAACATTGAATTTACAAGTTGTCTTGCTGATCTCAGGTTTCATTTCAACTTGCTATGCACGGTATTCTTTTTTTCCCTCTTGTGATTAAAGTCATTTTTTTAAAGCATTTTTCTCTAAATCATATGATATTAAATTATTGATAGAAATAATTACAGATTACCCACTTGTGGGTAGGTCTGATTTCACTATATTTACTTGTGATTCGAAAGTCGACACTTTACTTACTTAAGGTAAACTTTGTTAAATTGTCATAACCATAACCCTAACATTTTTATTTGTTTTATGATATGTTTTTGTATTAAAATGTGTTTTACTAACGAAAAAGTTAGAGGTGGGTTATGTCAATCTAACAAAACTTACCTTAGAGGGATAAAGTGCGGGTAAAATGCCAACTTTTGAACCATGTGTAAATAAGGTGAAATCAAGCGTAACTATAAGTGGATAATCTGTAATTGTCTCGTACTAATATAATAAAAGTTTGGTTTTAAAAGTCATGATTGAGCTAAGTGGATGCATGCTGACTCATAGTTAACTAGTACAACATTTACTATGAACTTAATAATTTTTTTATAATATAATATTCACTCTTAATAAGTTTTTCTAACACTATTTGTTCATATAAACTTTTCTTTAATTAAATTATCCTTACCAACTTTTGAGAATAAAAACGTGATACATTAAACATAAAATAAGTTTTTACTTCTTCATATGATTCTATATTTAGAAGAACTTTTTTTATTTATTTAATTTATGAGTTATGACATATACATAAAACTTATAATATATATATATATATATATATATTAATGTAAATATGGTTTTAGATTAAGTTGTGCGTCGCAGTATAATACTAATAGTACAATGAAATTTAAGAATAATCTCAATAGAATTCTAATTAAATACACAAGAGTAAAAATTAAGTGACACGAGCCTTGACAAACAAATGACAAGTACAAATTATACAAGTAAAAACTGATTTTATGTGCTGAAAACCACTGCCAAATTCCACCTTTTTAATTTAATTTTTTCTTTTCGTTTACACAATATTTTAAATTTGTAATCACTTTTTTCCATGCTTGAGTACAGTCGTCCAAATGTAGGCACCAACCGATGGCTATCTTTTTCATGGACTTCCATTCCGAAATGTTTCTTTTTGGGCTTCATTTATTATTTATTTATTGTAAATATGTGCAACTAGTTCTCTTACAGACTGGGCTTAGCTAAGTCTGTTGGAGTTAGAAACTTTGCCTGCAAAAAGCTCTCCCAGCTCCTACATCATGCTACTATTCCACTGGCAGTTAACCAGGTAAGCGAAAAATCGAGATGATATACTTAATAAGGTGTAACCACACATCAAGTAATGGTGACTTTGAGTTATGATGGCATTGAAACTGAAATGAAAATGTTTTTAGGTGGAAATGAACGTGTCATGGCAGCAAGAAAAATTGCGACACTCTGCAAAGAGAAAGGGATTCAGGTTAGCGCATGGTCTCCACTAGGAGCCAATGGTGCTCTTTGGGGTACTCTTGCTGTGATGGAAAATCCAGTCCTCAAAGAGATTGCAATCACAAAAGAGAAGAGTGTGCCACAGGTGCTAAACAAGATCACTTACTCAATTTTTTGTGTCTAGAGAGTTTTATTTTATTATTATTATTTTTTAATGAAATGTGTTCTAGATTTCAGTATATTCTAAAACATTTTAAGATTTTTTTTATTAGAGAAGTTTAGCACAAACACAGACACACACACCACATGATACATGAATAATAATATGAAAATTCTTCTAATATTAGAACACAACACCATAGAGACACAAGATACATTAAGTAGGTAGGTGAGAAATCATAAATTATGGTTAAAGGGTATGAATAATCATAGATAAAATTCTGAAAAAAGAAGTTGAGGTTAGAAGGATAGGGGATAGAATTATATTAACGAAACTTGTCTTAGGAGAAAAAGAATGCATTCTTTTATGATATTGTAATTAAATACATTTAACTAAGGGTTATGAGTGCCCTTAGGCATTTATTAATGAACCATTATAGGAAAATTTAATACAATTTTCATGGAAAATATAAAAAGTTATCCCAAAATAAAAAGTCAGGTTTTTTTTTTCTTCTTTTCCCATAAAAAGTTTATAAAAATATTCTCTAAACTAATGCTCTTAGGGCATAGCTTTTTCCTTTAACTGATAAGACATAAGAAGCCCAAATGATAGTGGTATAATAAGGAAAGGCCAACTTCACAATTCATGAGATATAACAGAAAAGTAAACTATTAAACTTTGAAATTTTGGTCAAATTGGAAGCTCATGATAAATATGCAATGTTAAAAGCTAAAATTTTCAGAAGCACAGGCAGCAGCATATCAGTTGGTTGAGTCTCCAATGGCACTATAGGCAAGTGATACCTCTCCTCTTTAAAAGAAGGAACTCTCATGTGTTCATGGAAGGGAGGATTTAGGGATTGGAGCACGGCTAACTCTCAAGGTTAACTTGAGAAAGAACAAAAATGTAGAGTTTAATGACTAGGTGGCTGAGATGGCACAGAGTTAGTTGTGGTTATGGAGGTTTAAATCTCACTATCAGAAAACAAGAGGGTACATATTTAGGGGTTTGTTTGTGTCTTTGTGCAAATACATGCTTTGTGATGATGATGATGATGATCATGAAAAGCAACAGAATTGAAATTCAAATGCTATAGTGATGACGACAATTGGTTCCAACAATATAAGAGCAACAAAATGGCACCTTAAGCAAACAAGTGATTAAGCTTACCACAAAAAAACAACTCCCCATTCAGACAGAATTTTGACTTCTTTAAGATCTCTAAACAAGCCAAGCTGATTGAGTACAATCCCCCCAAAGAAGAAACCAAGTATCTGCAAAAGATTGGCACTAAAATTTGTCAATAGAGAAATGAGATAATAGACTGATAAGAATTACACACCCGTCTACTTCTACCACACTTGATTAAAATCTTAAGCTTTTTTCAATTGGCACAGTTTTGTTGTAGGAAGTAAGCTAATGGTTTTGTATTTTCTATTAATGGATTCAAATATCAGTGCAATATTGACTGACTAAAAGTAAAATAATTAGAATACAGTCACAGAATTATAAGATTTTCAACACAATAATAAGCACAAAAATAACTACTATTGTAAATTAAATCATGTTAGATATCATGCTGATCATTACAAATAAAATCAGTAACAAATAGAAATAAAATTCAATCATAAAGATTTTTTTTGGTATGAGCAACATGCAAAAAAAAAAAAAAAAGTGTCATTAATGAACAAAAAACACTCAATGTTGGCAAGATTTTGTGAAATCTGTAGATTCAAGTTTAGAGATATGAGGTGGATTGACAAATACACTTTCCTTCTCCTACTCCCCCTTTAAAGGGAAACAAAATAGAGTACGAAATGAAGATTTTATTGGAGATTACAAACCCTAACTAAGAGATCAAAATTGACAAACTAATGGCCTTTCAACAGCCCTTCTTCTTCAAACCCAGACCCAAGGCAGCTGTGCTCCTCCTCCACAAATCAAAGCCCAAACCCATACAGCCATTCTTGTGCTCCTCCACTATGTAAGAGATGAGACAAACGGCCATAGAACAAAGAGATAAAGAGACAAAGAGATGGAGAGCAAAGAGAGAGAGCTTGAGAAATTAGACTCACCAAGATATATCGGGCTTTAGATCGATGGAGGTTGACGGCAGTGTTCGATGATATCGAAACGACGCCGCTGGTTTGGAAGAGAGGGTCGAAGGGAGGGATCTGGTGGAGGAGACTACGAAACCGAAGGATGATCGGAGGACTGTGATGGGTTGCGATGTATTGGGCTTCAGATCATGGAGGGGCTGTGTGTGATGGCTATGATGGCTAGGGTTGTGTGTGATGGCTAGGAGCTGTGTGTGACCGGTGGTTTTGAACTTTTAGTGCTTAAGCTAAAAAATTAAAAAATATATAAAAAAAAAAAAAAAAAAAATGCAGGTCCGTAGGCCACGATTTTAAACGGGGCCATAGCTAAGGGGCTTGGGCCGCATTTAAAAACGCGGCTTTAGACTCATTCTATGGCCCCGTTTTTAAAACGGGGCTTTAGCCCGTTTTGGGCCGCGTTTTAATAAACGCGGCCTAATGGGCCCGCGTTTTGTAGTGTGAGATCATAGCTGAGTCATTGAACTGCCAATGAAAATCTAATCACTTTGGTTTCGGGTATTTTAGGTCAGTTTAAAAGTTTCTTGGTATTTTGGTTATTTAGAGGTTTTGGGGGTATTTTGGTCATTATATACGTTTCAGGGTATTTTGGGTCATTATATATGTTGCAGGGGTATTTTGGTCATTTCAATGGTTTTGAGTATTTTTGGTTATTTGATAGGTTTCAAGAGTATTTTGGTTATTTTGGAAGTTTTAAGATATTTTTGGTCATTCTAGAAGTTTCAAAATTATTTTGGTCATTATGGAAGTTTTCAAGGAGTATTTTGGTCATTTTAGAAATTTCATATATTTTAGGGGGATTTTGGGTCATTTAGAGGTTTTGGGGTATTTTGATCATTTTGATGCATTTGGGGTAATTTTGGAGGTTTTAGGGTATTTTCGGTCGTTTTAGAGGTTTTGGGGTATTTTGGTAATTTTCTTAGAGTTCAAATGTATTTTTGATGTTTTAGGTGTAATTTGGTTATCTTAGGTCTTCCAAGGGTAGTTTGTTGTTCAAGAGAAATTTTAACATTTTTAAGTGTAAAGACTATTTTGAATCAATTTATTAGTATGATAATTTTAATTGTTTCTAAGAATGTTTGTAAATCAAGTAAAGGAGTGTTACATTATTGGATTATGATGGGAATCTAATTAATGAACCAAATGCCTTGATCTTATCTTAAATTGTTGTAATGTGGTTTCATGTATCAAATATTTCAAGAATTTAACATTGCAATGTAATGTAACATCAAACCAATCAAATGCCCCTTAAGAATTCCCTTAGTAAGGATTCCCAAAAATAAATACATAAATAAGTTTTATGAAAAAGAAAGGTTTACCACATAAACAACCATGTTCTTTGTGCTTACTCTCATTTCAATTTACTCAAAAACTTTGAGTCAACCATTCACAAACCATCAATGGTGCACAATTGACCTTAGTAGTGCAAACTAGGTTGGCTACTCTCTAAACTAGCCTCTAATCCCTAACTACCATGCACACATTACATACATCATAGAATCTCTCTCACTTTTTTTACCTTGTACGTTGGAATCTCTGTATAACTCTCTAACTACATGCTTGAGAATCTCTATCACTTTTTTTTTTTTTTTTTTTTTTTGTGATGGGCTTCAGTTACAAGGAGAAATCTCTTCACACAACCTATTACTGAAGATAGATTTAAATAGGTCGATTCTTTCATAGGCTGAATTATTGAATCTCTACAATTTTTTACTATGTTAAGTGCTAGAGCAAATTGAAAACAAATTTCTCTACATGCATGCATCACTTTTTTTTACTATGTTGCATGTGAGTACATGAGCATTTTCAAAACCAATTGCTGAAGGCAAATTCTCTCGGCTTTGTAAAAGCCAAATAGTTTACTTTTACTATCCTAATTCAATATTTTAAACATTGAATTCTCACCCTCTCCTAATTTGGCAATGAAATTATGGAAAATTGATTTTTTTTTTTTTTTTTTTAACTGGCCTCTCTCCTAATTTGATTTTTGAACACCAAATTCTCCCATCTCTTCTAATTAGAAACTTTAATTACCAAATTCCATTTGTGCCTTTGTTTTGCATGTAGCCAAGCGTAATTTTTAATAACGTTGTGAGCACAATTTTTTTTAGTAACAATGGTGGAAGAAAATTGGGGAGTTGATGAGTGTCAATTGCCACTTTTTCTCTCTCCTAATTGGTCTATTAGTGCATCCGTATTTGGAAGGCCAAATGGCAAATGTAAGTTACATTTGGCATTTAGGGCCAAAATGTGCTTAGTAGTTGGAAGGCCAAATGGGAAGAATTGTAAAAAATTTTACAATGTTGCTACAGTACCATCCTAAATGTAGGATGGCACTGTAGCACTATTGTATTAGTTTTTTAATAACTTTTATTCTCTCTCTCCTCTGTCTTCTCTTTCACAGTCTGAGATAGTCTCCCTCTTCCTTCATCTCTCTCTTTCTAGAACATTTCAAGCGCAACATACAAGCACTCATAGCACAAAACAAAAACAAAGTACAGTCTCAAATTTTCTGGTAGCAAAACTTTTTGGTTTGGTGAACTCTCCCCTCACATAGTCAGTCCAATTCAACAAACACCCATTGCACCAAAACTAAAACCCATTTGAGAAATTGAGAGTTTAGGAGAGAGAAAGCTTCAGTTTTAGAGAGAGAGAGAGAGAGATGGCTCAAGTGAGCAAAATATGCAGTGGTGCTCAAAACACCCAAATCTTTCACAAAAATCCCAAAACCCAAAAACCCAAATTTGAGAAGCCATCAACGATACCAGAGAAGCCATAGCTGAGAAACCATCGGGTTTGTGATTGATGTGGGCGCGGGTTAGGTAGTGCAGTGGCAGCAAGGGCGTGGGTTAGGTGGTGCAGCAGCGGCAAGTTATGTGGGTTTGTGACTGGTTTGGATTTTGATTTTGCTATGGATTTTGATTGGATTTGCTATGGATTTTGATTTTGATTTTGATTTTGGTTGGATTTTGTTATGGATTTTGCTCAACGGAGGTGGGTGGTGTGATTGAGATTAGAGAGAAATAGAGAAATAGAGATCAGAGAGAGAGAAATATTTTTATATTATTTTTATGTATAGGATGGTAAAATAAAAGTTGGGATGATAGATGTATTGTAAAATGATATTGTATAATTGAGAAAGTAGTTTTTTGAGATGATAAAATAAGATAGGATGGAATTTCCGACTGTAGATGCTCTTATAGAATCAAATTTGCACTCCCATTTATTCTTTGTCTTAATTTGGCTTTCATCAAACGAAATTTGCTCTCATCGTCTCTCTCCACAAACGTGCCTTATGACTAACTTTAGGTTTTGACTTATTGTAGGAAACCATCGAAAAAAAGGAAAAAGAAAGAGTAGCTGAACTTAAACAAACCCGAACCCAGCCCAATGATGCTTTGTGTCCTGGGCCTGGCCCGCTAATATATATAGATTATTCAGAATTGGTTTCTTCTCGCCCGTTAGCTGTAACAAAAATCGAAAGGGAGAGAAAGAGAGAGAGCGTGTTGAGACTGAGGGGAAACTCGGCGCTGGGCAATTGCTGTAGCTTTTTGCTCGCACGCAAAAGCAAAAGTAAAAGTGAGCTTCTTCTTCTTCTTCTTCTTCTTCTTTATTGACACACTCTGTCTTTTCATTTTGTGTGTTGTTCTTCCTTATTTTTCTGGATTCTGAAATTTAGGTTCTTCAATTTCAGGCTTACCTTTTTATTTTATTCATTCATATAGATGAATATGATTTGTGCGTGTGAGAGAGAATATCTAGGGTTTATATAATGTGACAGACAGAGAGGTATTTCATTTTCGTTCTTTGTGGGACAAAATATCAGCCTTTCCCTAACACTTTCAACTTTCAAGTTCAAACCATTACCCATTACCCATACCCATAATTATTTTTATATAAATCGACATTTTCTATTTCTGCAATTCAAATAGAAACAACAACTTCAAGATTTTCTTATACAAATTAAGCTTTGATATTTCAACTCCATGCTATTTGTTCAAGCTGTTATTGCCTTGGTTTCCTATATAAATTATTGGACTCAGGTTGATTTTACTAATAGTAAAAAGTATAGATTCATTTGGAAGTGTAGTTGTAATTTGAACCAAGTTTCATGTTAAAATACACTTCTGTCTGTGAGTGTATTATTTATTAAACTCTCAAAACCTAAATCTGTCAGGGAGCAGATTTGAGTTTATTAGCTTTAGAGTTTTTTAATAAATCCTAGAGAACTGATCTTTGAGCTGAATTATTTAGTTGTAAATAGGATAGGAAAATGTTTACCTCCAAACCGGTTTGGAGGAAATTTCCATCGACCCACTACATGGCTATTAGTAAAGCTATCCGTGTATACTTTTACTCACATGAACTATTTAATGAGTCACATGACTTGGTAAAAATACACGTGGGTAGTTTTATAAGTCACCACGTAATGGGTTGGAGGAGATTCCTCCAAACCAGTTTGGAGAAAAACTTTATCTACTAGTATATTTATGGGAATTCATCCATATATAATTACAGCTTATTTTGAGACTTCTGAGGTCATCAAACGAATTTTGCAAGAAGCCTGACCTGCAGGAAATTTAACCTGGCAGTAGCTTGAAAAGGCTGAAAAACTTTGTGCAATTAATTCCAGGTTTTGGTAAATTGGATTGACCTATAATTTTACATGAGTGCCATGTGGTATTTGAATTTCATGCATGAATTTGGTTATGGCGTGTTCCTATTGTTTGGTATCTGGCAGGCAGAGGGTTGTTACTGTTGCTGCCCCATTTGTGTAATTGTCTGATAAACCTTAAATGATGTAATTTTTTTAATGTTTTGTGAATCTTTGGAGCAAGCGGTGACTGTTTGATGCATGTAAATGTGTTGGAAACTTTTTAGATGGATTAGTAGTTTCTTAAGATAAGAGAGATTTTTATCTTCTGAGATTCAAGTTTTGAGTTTTTATTGGTTACGAAGTTATTAGTAATAACCTGGGATTTATAAGATAGGCATTGTAAATGCCCAAGTTTGAGCTCTTCCAATTTTATGCTCTCGATTCTTTTAGTTACAGCAAAGGGGCTTGTAATATGAGCTTTTAATAGGCTATAGGAATTTATTAAAAACTTATTATTCATTGAAATGAGATCTAGGTCTCAATTGATACATTTTCATGCGCTTTTGATATATGAATATTATTTTAGTTATGTAAGAATTCTTACATAATTCCTGAAAATAATATTTAAAGAGTTTAGTGGATATTGTGATTTGAATGTTAAATTCAAAAGGTTTTATGGTTGAGTCTTATGGCATGCTCTAACCTCAATTAGTAAGGGGAAAGAGTATTAGCTTATAATGGAAATTTTTGTTTTGGCCGCCAAGTAGTGAGATGCTGCCACATCCCTTGTTTGGTGACATCCAACCAGTGGTGGATGCCAACCACCCTATGATTGATGAAGATTCCAACTTTAAGGGTTGATGATGTCTTATTATGAGATACCCATGAGTAGATGGCATTGTGAGGAGAGTTGGATGCATTACAAATCTTTAGAAACTTATCAGAAAAAGTAACCAAAATATTATTTGATGAATGATTGTGTTATCTTAATCATGAGAGATATATTGTGAAAATTTAGATGAATGGATTATATATATATATATATAATGTAGTGTCATTAACAAAAAAAAAAAAAAATGAACAAGGTTTACTGAGTCTGAGATCCCAAAAATTTTTCTAGTATGCACATCGACAAACTATGAAATGCTTCATTATACATATGTTCATATTAAATTCCCATGTCACTTAACCCTTGTGGAGCTTTTTAGCTAGGGATGGTAATTTCTGCCCGTCCTGGCCAGAGGACAGGGCAGAGGTAAGGCTTAATATTAAAACTTGAGGCAGGTATGGGGTGGGGACATGTTTTATTCTCCCCTACCGCACCTTGGGTATGTTACAAATATCATTATATATATATATATATATATTTCAAATCAAGGCATATTAAGTTTTCTTTGGATTTTTCTTTTCCCATCTCTTGCCAGCAAAGAAGTTATGAATGATTGATGGCCTAAGGAAGGCTGGATTATTCATGTTATCATTTAAGGCTGAGTCATTGATGGACAATGTGAAGAAGGCTTTGGATTACTATTTTTTTTTTCTTTTTTTATCGTTTGTGTCTAATTAATTGAATCTATTACATAAATACATTTCTTCATCATCTTCTTCTTCTTCTTCTTTTCCCTTTAAAATTTCTGAGTTTGTGTGAACCTGGATGATTTCTTCCCAATTATATTTGATTGAAATCAGTGGGAACATTAGTTGAGTTCTTGAGGAGCTTGTTTGGTTTAGACATTCTTACCCTTTTTTTTTGGTATGGTTTTGCTCAACTCTCAAGTTGGTATGTATTTGTTAGGAAGTGGGAGCCATGTGCACGGACTACAACCTTTTTATATTTGATGGTTATCAAACCTTTTGAGGAAATTTTAATGTTCTGGATATTAAATAAAGAGTATAGTATTTTGTGTACAAATTTAGTTTAGTTCGTGTTGATATCGAGTATAACTTTAGTAGTAACATGCTGTTCATGCTTGCAAATTTGGATTATAGTTTGGGTCATGACATTTATAGCGCTTATAATATGCTCTAATTAATTTATGTAAACTGTCTATTGAGGAACTTACGATCTGTTCTCTTTTTTTCCAGAAAATTGGTTCATAACCTATCTTGTAGAGGAGTCTCTCATATAGATTTTGGGAGCCTCAAAATGTCAGGTGGCCCTGGACTTGAATCTCTTGTAGATCGTAAGCAAATTTCTGATAAACCCTTTTTATTGCTTCTGTGTTTCATGTATATATAACAATCTACAGGGTGTTTTACCAAATTTTAGTCAAGGTATGAGTCTAGGTGTATTGTGTTGAGGTGTAAGCTTTTCATACTTGTAACTTGGTGCACCTTGGCTTTTGAAGTGTATGCCTAATAGAACTGTTGCTTAAACTTCTAACTTTGGAGCTTCATAGGATCCCACTTTACTCCTTTAGTTGTGTTTAAAAGCAAGAGGTAAAATCTTTTCAAAACTGGTTAGTAAACTTTGTGTGTGTGCGCATGTGCCTGTACCTGTGTAAGACTGGAAAAGAGTGATGTAGACCTGTTCTCAGTGTTTTTTTGTCCTGCACTTTTTGCCCAGATGGTTTGGGGCTTCATTTATTTATTATTCATTTTCTTTACTATATTTTTAAATTATTTCCTGTGTGCAGAAACAATATCAGTTATCACAAATGATGGACGGAACATAGTGGTATGTTACATGATATTAGTCCAATGCTTGCTAAATCTTATGAATGATGTATTAATTGTATTTACAAAGTTGGTTTTTCATTTAGGGAGTCTTAAAAGGCTTTGACCAGGCTACAAATATTATCCTTGATGAATCTCATGAGCGTGTCTACTCCACAAAGGTTTGTATCCTTACTATGATAAGCCTTCAGTTACAGTTTGTTTTACTCCTATGGTGTGTGAGTCAATTGGAGAAGGTTAATTTCAGAATCTAAAACATTTTATATAGTATTTTTTTTTTCCACTGGATTTCTCAACATTTGGCCAACCAGATGGTTCTTTATTAGCTTCTTTCCAGTAGACATTCTTTTTGCAAGTGTATTCTGCTGAATTTGGAATTTCTATATATAGTTCACTGAATGGAACAAATTACACATTTACTGCCCCCTCCCCCCCCACCCCCCCTCTCTCTCTCTCTCTCTCTCAACATAACCTGACTGAACTTCTGACTCGCAGGAAGGTGTTCAACAGCTTGTGTTGGGTTTGTATATAATCAGGGGTGACAACATGTAATACCTTTGAACTTTGTTTTTATCCATTTTCTTTTTCCCTTAGTGAGGATTCCACACCCCCCCCCCCCCCCACCCCACCCCCCAAAACTACATGCTATATTATAATCTAAATTCCTTGAATCTTGTAGAAGCGTAGTTGGGGAGCTCGATGAGGAGCTTGATGCTCATCTTGATTTGTCAAAACTGAGGGCTCATCCTCTCAAGCCTGTCATCCATTAAAAGGCTAAGAAAGGTGCAAAGTTGTTATGACCATGTGAGTGATTATTACCTACAAAGAACATTCAGGGTAGTTTTCAAACGTTCTGAATATTCTATATGCGCATATTTGTAATATTGATAAAAGAGCTTTATGTCAATTTCTCCTAATCAAATGAATCATTTTCCAAGCCCCAATCAGTTCTCTAACATGATCTAGTGGTAAGCCCATTTTGTGGATGCTTTGGAATGCTTTTGTTTTATTGGTAAGGCCCTATTTGTTTTGGGGGAAAATGATTGTGAAAAATATTTTTAGCGAAAAGTGCATTTTGAAGAAAATTACTTGTTTTTTGTTTGGTTGTCATTCAAAAAATATTTTTCCAGTGTTTACCTAAAATTTTTCCAACAATGTCGGTTAGGGGGAGGAAGTGGTGGTAGACGGCAAGTGGCAAAGATGGTGGCCAGTGGTGGGTGGCGAGCAGTAGCACCGGGGTCGGGTTGAAAATGACAAACAAGTGGTAGTGGATGTTGTAGATGGCGTAGAGCTGGCAATGATGGCATAAGGTAGAAGGGGTGAGGGTAGTGGGGATGAAATCCTTTTTTTTTTTTTTCCTTCAAAAATGGTTTACGCCTTTAAAATAAGTGTCATTTTGGTGTAATTAGAAATTAATCATGAAATTGAATTAAAAGAAGAAGAAGAAGAAGAAATTGATGAGGAGATACAATTTATATGCTCACTAAATGTAGTGGTGAATTCGTTCCCAAACCTTGTACACACTGCCAGTCACATTATGAGAGTGGGTCATGCCTTACAGCCTTTCCTTAACCACAAGGAGGAGGATGCCAAGTCAATATTTAAATGAGGTTTGGCTTATCTTTAGTATTTTTTAACTAGAATCTTCTTTTGTTTAGGCAAAAATGCAAAATTGACCCTCTAACTTTCAACTTTTTTCATTTCAGTCCTTTAACTTTCAGTTTTGTCATTTCAATCCTCTAACTTTCAATTTTTGTCAATTCAATACTTCGTTAAACATCAGATATGTCTTGCCGTTAACTGAGCCAAAACGACAACGTTTTGGATTTTTTTTTTTTTTTTTTTTTATAATAAAATTCGGAATTAAAAAAAAAATATTAATTTGATATTAAAAAAAAAACATTTAGGCTTAAACGCTCAGACTAGGCGAGAGCACTGCAAACTCACCAAAACTCTCACCGAGCTCCCTATCTCTCACCCTAAACCTAAGCTTTTTCTCTAATCTCTAAAACTCTCTCCAGTCGAGCCTCTATCGAACCTTCATGGCTTGAGCTTGTCATCACAGATTAGCGTTGCCACCACAGGCAGCGGATTGCTCCTCATCTAGAACCCTCTTCGAAGCTCTCTCAAAGTTCTCATCTCCCTCTCCGATCTAAACCTAGGTGGAGCTTCCTTGCTTCACCATGACAAACAACGAACACCACGAGGGTGCTTCTCAATCTCCTTACAGGTCATCCCACTCTGAAAATCACAACTGAAACCCAGCTTTCTTCTAAACACGAACCAAGGTCTCACCGAGGCTCCTCCACTCTCAAACCCAACAACCACTCTCCGATCTACAAGCTAATAGCACCTTGAATGGCGCGTGAACCACAAAGAGTGGGTGTGGAGGTGAAGGGCCTCACGGGTTTGCCGAACACCAAGACAGTGGTGGCGCGTTGGTATCAAAGATCATGGAATAGTGAGGAGGGAAATGGTTGTTCTAGTAACAGAAGGGGCAAATCCAGATCTTGGTGGCAAAGACGACGCAAGCATAAGGGTTGAGAATAGAGGCACATGTTTTGCAGCAAAGCGAAGTGTAGGGATGTCAGGGTGAGGGCGGGTTGGAGAAATGGAGGCAGCGAGTGGGATTACACACTTGCTCGCTTCAACCTTCGTTCGTGGCCACACGTTCCAACTCATCCAAACTCCCTCAATTCCCTCTGGATTTGCGTTCGCCATTTCCGACATTTTTTTTTTTTTACAGGTTTTTTTTTTTTTAATTTTTTAGTTTTCTTTTAACTATGAATATTATTATTAAAAATATTCAAAACGGTGTAGTTTTGATCACTTAACGGAAAAAGATAACAGAGTTCTAATGGAAAACTACATTGACAAAAATTGAAACTTAGAGGACTAAAATGACAAAACTGAAAGTTAGAGGACTGAAATGACAAAAGCTGAAAGTTAGAGGGTCAGTTTTGTATTTTTGCCTTTGTTTTAATGAGAAATTGTCATATCACACACTAACTAAATAGAATGTGGAGATTAAAACCCACTACCACTTGCTATTGTGTATTTAAAATGAAAGAACACCTCTAGTTAAAAGAGTACTGGAATGAAGTCAAACAAATATATATATATATATATATATTAAAAACATTTTCGAAAATTATTTTATCCTGAAACAAACAAATTTAAATATGATCTAACTTGATGGAAACAATTTATAACTGTGGGTCTTACACATTTGCTCAGATTTACAAATATCCCATTGAAACTCAATTTCTATCAATCAAAAACTCCAAAAAGTTGTTCTCAATTTTCATAACTCTAACTCAATTTTTTGAGTAATTAGTTACTAAATTGAGAACAAAAGCCCAAACAAATTTTCTTGAGATGGGCCTACAAATTTTGAGAATTGGGTGATGAAAATTGAGTTTTGAGTGTTGATTTTGCCTAAACCAAAAACCTACGTTACAAATGATGCCTTAAATTTTGAATCTAAGAACTACTTTCCATTCCATACTTACATAATCATTACTGTCGTTGTTCTTGTTGTTATGATTAAATAGTTCTACATGAATAGAGGCGATGAATTCATGTAAAGAAAGAAATGAACTCTTTAGCTCAAGTTCTATTATGAAGAACTAAAAACAAGAAACATGATAGAAATCATCACCAAATTGCATTGACAAAAACTAGACGCCCACAAATTCCCACAGGAATTTTTGATAATTCCAATGGATATTGGGATAATGGTCACCTTTCAAATTTTGGAATTTGACCACCTTAAAATTTAAGATTTATAGTTTATCACTAATAATAATAGTAGTAAGGATTAATTACAGTTTACTCGTTTGTGGTTAGGCTCAATTTCATGTTATTTTACCCACTTGAGATTCATTTGCTATCTAGCGGTTACCCACCTCATCACTTTTATAGTTTAAAAAAAAAACAAAAAAACAAAAAAAACAAAAAAACAAAAAAACAAAAAACAAAAAACCAAAAACAAAACAAAGAAAACAGTATTTGAAAGAAGTATTTAAAAAAAATATATATTTTAAATGTTTTGATTCATATTGTTTTAAAGAATTTTTTTTTTCTTTTTCTTATTTAGTACTCCATATCAAGTTAAGTAATGCCGCCTAAGCATTTTGTTGGACACGTAGAATCAAAAGTCAATGGACAAAAATGAAAAGTTTTAAGCCTATTTTAATAATGTCTATCCGTGATTTGAAAAGTGTCACTTAATGCACTTAAGGTGCCCTTCATTAGATAGTTGTAATCTATATCTCCCATTGTCATTAGATAAACATCTTTAGTATATAAGATACAATAGAAACCTTATCTAAGCAACAAATCTTCAAACCCAAATCTCATATCATGAATCGAATCTCATTCGATCAACTCAAGAATCAGTTCACTCTACTAATTGCAAGCAAGGAGATATACTTTAGGTGGCCAATCTTGTATCTAACAGGTGTGTTTGTGTTTGAAGAACCCAACAATAGAAAGAGAGCAAAAAAATCCTATATTTTGGGTTGATTCAATTCCTTTTTGGGTTAAGCTTGTTGTCCTATTTCTAGTTGAGCAGTAGACTTTTGCAAGTGCTCCATCAATTGCAAGATTCCGACCTCGTCGAAGCAAGTCCTTGCCTCATCAATGACAAGATTTCAACCTCATCAAAACACATCTAAAAACATCATACCAAAAGGAAATTCAAACCACAACCCTAAAAAACTTTAAAGCCATAAATCCATTATACCCAAAAAATTCAAATCCACAAATCCAAAAAAACTTGAACCCACAAATCCATTAAACCTAGAAATTAATTGATGGGGTTTGGGGCTCATATCAAGTATAAAAGAATTGGTTTGTGATTGTGGGAATAAAAAAACCCATATCAAGAAAAAGAAAAGAGAGAATAGAGACAAAAAGTTAGATGCCAAAGCATTTTGCTTTGAGGTTAGCAAAACCTTTGATTTCTTTGGCTCTTTCAACCTTTTCTACTCCAAATCGAATTGGATTTTTTTGTTTTTCTTTCTTTAGTGGAAATGGAATCCCACTCAAACCCTCTCTCTTTGTAATCATAGCCCTAACCCTAGGAAAAAGGAGAACTTGCATTGAACTTGTTGAAGAAGATGAAGATGGGCAATGGGGTCTGTGAAATTTTGATCTTAGGATTTTAGGATAATTGAGTCTCTTTAGGAGTTCTGGATTCAAAGGAGGAGATGGAGTAAAGAGATATACAAGATTATTGAAAAGACATTTTTATTCTTGGTTTTTTAATGGTGAAATCGAGAGGTACGTTATGACGGTCTAACAAAGGCCATCTCAGATGGGTTAATTGAAATTTTCCAAACTACTGGTAAAAATTATTAAAATGGACATAACAATGAATGGATAAACTTCATGTAAGTATTACAATATTTTTGTCAAAAAGAAACATGTTTTTTTTTTTTAAAAAAAAAAAGGAAAATCTATGTCTCAAAGAAAAAAAAAATGATCAAAAAAACTTGTTTCAAAAAATGTGCTTTTTGATATAAAAAATCTGATAAAAAAAAACGGTTTTAAAATAAAAGAAAATTTAAAAAAATCAAAATAAAAAAAAGGGAAAAAAAAACTTTTGGGCCGGGTCAGACTGGCTTGGACCAAGTGAGGTCTGACCCAGACCCAGATCCCTGTTAGCCCACCCCCCCCCCCCCCCCCAAAAAAAAAAAAAAATAAAATAAAAAATTTCAGAAGAAAGATGAATATATATATATATATATATATATATTTTTTTTTTTAAGATTACATTTATATCCCGTCGACCGGTACGGCCAATTTGCTTTCTTAAAATAAAAACCCGAAAAAAAAGAAAAAAAGAAAAATTGTAAAACCCTAAAATCTAAAACCCTCAGTTCCTCTGTCTGAAAAGTGAAATAGAAAGAGGTAAATGTAGTTGGTGTGGAAGTGGATTTCAAATATGGGAAAGAATCTGATCGCAAGAATAGCAGCAGCAGGAACCCAGTCCTTGAAATTCAACAACCAATCCCGTAACAAAGTAAAAAATATTGATCAGTGGCGTAGAAATTCCCATTCCAATTCCAATGCTGCCTCTGTTCCTGACACTGACAGAGTAGTTCGTACCAGGCTCTCCAAACTTGAACGTCAAGCTATGGTCGAATCCTTTGTTAACAAGTAATTACTCTCTCTTCTCTTTTCTTTCTTTCCATTTTTTCTCTGTAATATTTGTTTGAGTTTATATACGAATTATGATCTAGGTTTATTTATACTATTATAATTAATTAATTAATTAATTAAACCTAATATCGATCGGTTGTGTGATTTCATTTATAATTGCAGGTATAGAGAAATGAATGCTGGAAAATTCCCAACTGCTTCTTTTGCAGTTAAGCAAGTGGGTGGCTCTTATTATACTGTTAGAAAAATCATTCAGGAGCTACAATACAAATCTAAACTGTCTTCCTCGGACACCGGGAAAGGAACTCCATTCTTAAAACCAACTATATCCTTTCCGTCTCAACAAGTCCTTGTAAAGCCTGCAATGCCAGTGAGTAAATTAGTTTTAATTACAGATTATATGGTTTTGGGGGATTTATATGTACATCTTCAGAGTCACACGTCTTACGCTAGATACATAATATTTCTAGTTATCAAGGCGATATTTCAGACGGCCTATTATGATTAATTTTGGCTTTTTTAAGATGCTAAATGTGTTATAAAATTATAGACAATGCTTGTAGTATCATATCCTGGAAATAAGTTGACCAAGAATGCTCATCTTACCATTTGTTTCTAGATGCCCAAGATCATCACAGTCACAATTATGAAATGAAATGAAATGTTTTCAGAGCAAAGTGCTAGACTTGAAAATCAAGCTGCCATATGTGCATTTTTTCCCCATAAATTTCATATAAATTGGTGCTTCCTAAAACATGTTCTGATATATGTATATATCACTTTCTGTGCTTCCTAAACCTCTTCTATTCTATAGCATCTCTTATTTGCTTGCAGGGTAGTCGCTCTGATATTGATGCAAAACAAAGCGATGTCCTTAAAGGGGATGCTGAAGTTTCTCCTTGCTTAGAGAAACCAGAGGAGGAAGCTCAGCAAAATCATCTGCTAAAAGAAGAAACTGAGGATGTCTCTCTTTCGTGTCTAGAACCATCTGAGAATGTTAATGCTGAAGAAGTTTCTCCCTTATGTTTTGAGAAACCTGCAGATGACAAAAAGGAGGATGCGCAGCACAATGATTTTGATTCTGTTCCATCAGAAACTGAGGATGTTTCCCATTCAAGTCTTGAAATATCAAGCGATATTGAAAATGACGGAGCTCAGGGTGATCATTCTGGCTTTGCTGCAACTGAAAATCATCCGCTAGTTGGGCAAATTGAGGAAGTTTTGCATCCATGCCAGGATGGTAAACAACAGCAAGCTGTTGATTACAACTTGCCAAATGTTGATGGTCTAGGGTCTAAAGCAGAGCAAGATCAAGGATCCATTGAACTAGACAAAAATGTGAAGTAAGGGTTTTTTTCCCTCTCTCTCTCTCTCTCTGAATTGTCGTCATCATTAGAAATTCATACTGTTACTTATGTAGTTCCAATTATAAAGTCTGCAGTACTCTCATCAGTAAATTATTGATAACCATATTAGTATAGCTGTATCCCTAGTTAAGGTTCTGCCTTCACAAAAATGTGAAGTAAGGGTTTCTACCTTAATCTTTGCATGATTTACTTGATTTTTGTACTTTCACTGCTAGTTAGTTTAGATATTCTACTGTTTCCATAGCACACTGCCTGTGTGCCTTGTTTTCATTGTATTTTCTCATTTCTTTTTCAATGAAGTTATTTTCTTATCCAAAAAAGAATTTGCTGCTGTGTACATGTCCCTTTTATACTCTTTTCAGAGCAGTTGTGTAAGCACACCGTTGAAGCCCTAATGGGTTATTTCTACCTAAAATGGTCTAGCTTCTTTTTATTGTGAACCTGTCTCCTATCTTAGATGTTATTTGCCCTTGAATCTTACACAAGCAAGATTGTTTTTCTGTTCCTGTATTTTTCTTTTTCATGAATTTTTTATCCTTTTACCACTTATGAGTTGGATCTTAAGGCAAGGTGTCATTTTCCATGTTCAGAGATGTTTCTACTAGGCAGAAAAATGATGCAGAAGTTCCTAGGAAATCATCTCTGTGGGGAAATCTGAAGTCATTAGCAGACGGTATCATCAACATTTGGAGAAAAATGTAAATTTTTGTCCAGGTAATGGTTGGAACTTTTAGAATTTTAATCTATTGTCAGGGAGGTGATGATATTGTATATCTAGTTAAAAATATTAGATGTGATAGCTCTCTTTCAGCTATTATTATAACTAGCCTATAATCTGCCCTACGTGTGGATATCTTCTTTTTATTTTCTATTATTGACAATAATTTAGCTATATTTATTTGGCTTTCACCATAATTTTTTGGCTAAAATGCAAAACTGACCCTTTAAGTTTCTTCAGATTTCATTTCAATCCTTTAACTTTGCTTTCGTTGATTTCAGTCTTCTAAGTTTTAGATTTATTCAATTAAGGCATTTTCGTCAACTTTTGTTAAAATTTTTTGAAAAAAAAATAAATCTAGAAAATATTTTTCAATTATTAATTGAATTTTTTTAATTTAAAAAATTTGAAGAAAAATAACAATAACATATAACAAAAGTTGATGAAAAAACCCTAATTGAATAAACTTAAAAGTTAGAGGACTGAGATGAATGAAAGCAAAATTAGAGGACCGAAATGAAATCTGAAGATAACAAATACTGAATATCAATTGGCCATCAAACACTTTTCAAAGAGGTTACTCACCTTAACCAATTGAGATGGTCACCATTAACAATCAAATGTACCAGTCCTGAACTCTGAACACACATGTAGAAAAGATAGCATAATGGAAATGCAACAAAGAAAAGAATAGCCAAGTTGCCAACTAATACAGCTCACAACCTAGCTACACTTGTAGTCTTGTTATATATTTTTAATCTTGATAGAGATTGTACCAAGAAAGGATTCCAAGAAATATTAAATTGGCCCAAAAGGTCAAGAAGAGCACCCAGAAAATTACCATTGTTTAGATGTTTGGTTAAGCGGCCATTGTACTTCCTTTGGGCAAGTTTTGCTTTATAAGATATAGAGGGAAAAAAAAAAAGTATGCTTTTACAAAAGATAGCATAGCAGAAAAGTAGCAAATAAATTAACATCCAAGTTGCCAACTAATACAACTTACAACCCAAGTCCTTTTCTGATATGTCTTTAATCATAATAGAGAGAAAAATAATAATAATAATAATAATGTAACCTGTACCAAGATAGGTTTCCAAGAAACATTAAATTGACTGAAAAGATTAAGAAGAGCACTCACACAATTACCACTGTTTAGATGTTTGGTTAATGTGGTAGTTGTACTTCCTTTTATCAAGCTTTGCTTTATAATCTACAGAGAAAAAAAAAAGTTTTTATCAGAAATATGTGTAAAAAAAAAAAAAAACCCCTGTTCTCTTCATCCATGCTTAATTTCTCACATGCTCTTCTTCTTATGCTTGCTTTCAAATATTAGTTGTCAGTACATGGTTCATCCATTCTTGGCCAATGAAAGATGAGAAGTATTGAAAATGTGGAAGTACTAAATTTTTGTCATTAGAACCGGCTACAACATGGATGTTAATTGGAGATTGCCATGCAAATAAAAAAGGTGTATGAGAGAGAGAGAGAGAGAGAGAGAGAGAGAGAAGAGGATATATCACAAAGTGGCCTTGTAGGTTTGTTTCATAGTTGTCCTAGGATGCTTCTAAGGGTTTCATGTTCACGATCTTGAATGTGTATTCCACCCGCAATTGCCCTGTACCATAGGAAACATGATTGAGCTGAGGTATCTTGGCTTAAGTTGGACATAACTCTGGACAATCCCATCATGTATGGGAAATTTGTTGAAACTTCAAACTATAGATGCGAAGCTTACATGGCGGAAGAGAGTTTGGGCTATTATTTGTGCAAAGTTAGGTCTATAGAAATCTTTTAGTTGTATGATTACTGTAATACAAATACTGTGCAAAATTAGTTATGTCTCCTGGCTTAATATGAGGCACTCAGCTTTCTCTTATATATACGATTTGAGAAAATAGATATCATCTTGAAATTCATATTTGACATAATCATATCTCCCTCCATTTGGTTGTTTATAGTGCTTTGCAGCTGCGAACTTTGAAGGCTGCAGCTGGTAGCTCGATTGTTTTGAACCAATCAAAACATGATTTTTTTTTTCCCATTCCCATTGACATCATGGATGTGGAGAGAGAGAGAGAGAGAGAATCTGATAATTTGGTGCAGGTAGTAGAGTTTGTGCCATCTTGATGATCTGGTGTAGGTCCTGACTTCACAACAACGATGACTTAAGATATGTTCTAGTGTGCTACAATTGAATTGGAAGCAGAATAGATCAAAGCGTGACAAACTTTCTTTTAGGAAAATTTGGACTGTATATTGTTTCATAGAGGAAATGGAATTTGCGCAGTGTACAGTGGGTTAAAACTTTTATATTATATATATCAACGGGCAGGTGAAGGGTTGGGAAATGTTGACTAGTCAAATCTATCGATGTGTGATTTTCAAGAAAAGATGAATTGATCATACGCGAAAGCATAAACTGAATTTTATCTTTTTTTGTTGTATTTGAATTATTCCTACTATTCAATTGATTTTGGTAGTTACTTACATTGTATTATTTTCTAACTTACCACAGGCACTAGTAAGCATGTCAGGTGTTGTTTGGTATGGGAAAATCCGCATTATCTTGATGTCTAATGCCTGACAATCTGGATGTTTGTGAATGTAATTATTTTTATGTCTTATTTGCTTTAGAATCTAATAAAATTCATGAGAATATGAAATGCTTATATTTGGTTTATTTTAAAGAACCTTGTAAGAATTATACATTTTTCTCAAAATATCATTTGATTTGTAAATACAATATCATTTTTTTTTTTAATTCTTCCTACAAATAAATTATGAGAAACAAAATATAAACTATAAATCATGAATAATTCAATAGAAATATAGTATAACATTTTTTAAATGATATGTATAATACAAAAATAACTATTTAAATTGTCAATTTATAATAATAATTTTTTATATATTATTTCTATTAGTTAAAGGGTAGGGACGAGGGGTAAAATTGTTAGTCTATACAAAATCTAACTTTATCAAGCATGAGAATGTGGATTCCCATCTTCTAAAATCTACTCTTTTTTTTTTTTTTTTTTATTTATTTTTTTTTTTGTAATATATACAAAAAAAGCATTGAGTGAGAATCCAGATATTCTAGCATCTGATTCTCTTATGTGATTTATAACCAAATGTGGAAATCCTTCAACATTGCCAGAAATTTTAAAACATTATCTTATACTAAACGCCACATAATAGTGAATCATTATTTGACAAATAATGCCCAAAAAGCATTTAAGTACAAAGTTTTACTCTAAATCATATTGGAGGAATTTATTTCAACTCATTAAGTAGTAGTAACCATCTTGGCTTATTAAAGCTGAGTTTCCTAAAACGTTAAAATCTACTTGTAGGCATCAAAAAGTTTATGATGTATTCACAATTGTCCGATTGTTCATAATAAAATATTTGTGATCAAATTAATCTCTAATTGATGATGTGGACGATCAGCAAATGAAATCAAGTCACATGGTGATGTCAAATGAAGAAAGTCATATGACAATATCAGGAGAAAAGACCAGAAAGTTCTTATTAAATGAAATACCAAATTAAATTCATAATTAATTCTCAATAAATGCTGAGAGAAAATTCCAAATTAAATACTATGAAGTTGCCTATAAATAGAGCTTCTCATATGAGAAAAAGGAGATACTTAGGGTACGTTTGGTACACTGAATTGGGATTACGACAGGAATTGTAATATTTATTACTAGTAATAAAGTGTGTTGTAATGTAATAACTAAATCTATTCATTAGTTTGGTTGTGAGTTATAACATTAGAATGAAACTTGACATTTATTTTAGGAAATATTTTACTTATACAATTATATCTTCTTAAAAATTGTTATTTTTAAATTTAAGAGAGATATTTGTTATTTTTTATGATTTTTTATTTTTATAATTGTTAAATGTATATGGAAAGTTTTTTTATTTGGAAATATATTAAGTTTTGAAATTATTGCATTTACTAAGGAATAGCTAATACAACATTTTAAAGAGGAATGATTATTTCTCATTTTGAAGAATAGTTATTCATAAAGAATGACTATTCCTTGTAATAAAAACATAACCAAACTAAAGAATAACTAAACCATATGAATAATTATTACATTACAACATCTATTACAGTCTACCAAACATGCCCTTAGAGAGAAAATCCTACTGACATTGTTCATCAAGGCTTATTCCTACTTATTCAAATCAAAGTGGAGATTCTCCTTTAATCCAATCTGAGATTAAGCCAATGGCCCTCGCATCAAATCAAGCACGTTTAAATATTCATTCAACTTGGAGACATCAAAGCACGATTCAAGATCAAGTTTTATAGCTCATTCGGATCGTAAAGTTTCTTGGAGATTAAATCAGAGGAATTTATTGTACTCTTTTATTATAAAGATTCATACAAAGGATTGTACTCATATATATACAAATCAACACAAGTTGATAATTTGTTACACTATTTCATGATCGTGTGATTTATCTTCTACGAAAATTGTGTGTACACTACCATTTAAAAAACACAACCTTGCTGCTTTCGTGAAGCAAGGTTTTGGCTAAAACGCATGTCAAGGCTTTATGAAGAGCCTATCCAAATGGGCTCTAAATCACATGATTCGTTAAATTATTTAGCATGTTATATAATTACTCCTATTCTAAATTGTTAGACCTTATGGATTAAAAAAAAAAAAATGTTAGACCTTTATCCTATTTTGAGATGCCCCAAAATGAAATCCTCTTTGAAAAGTAAACATATAAATTTCCTGACATACCCTTTACTTTATGTTAAAATTCAATACCCTCTTTCACTAAAGTTTAAATTAATGAGAATAATTTTGAAAATTTGTACCTTCTATGTAAAAGACAATGTATTAAATGGTATTCTTTTAAAAAGTTAGATTTTTCTAATAAGACCAAAAAAAAAAAAAAAAAAAAATGTACTAAGTGAGTATTAAATAGGCTAAATGTGATTTAAAAAAAAAAAAAAATTAAAGGTTATATGACTACAAGTATACTAGGATAATCTATTAAGTTATCAAATTGTAGATTATGGTAACTTTCCTCCAAATTAGATTGGATAAAAAATTTGTCCTAATTTGTCTTGTAAATAATTGTAAGACCTAATCTTCTTTTCATTTAAAATTTGTCATGTCACAACGTATTCTTAGCGTACTCTATAAGTATAAATTCTTGTGGGATTGGCGAAAAAGGTGAGGTTCAAGTTTACAAAAGAGAGGATTACACACATATAATTTATATATCAGATTTAAAAATAAATAAATAAAAAAGATTCTCACCTTGCCATGATGAAATAAGTCGTTCATTCATTTATATAATTACATCCAACCATATATAAATGTATACTGAATGTGAATGAACTAGCATTCATTGCCAGACACTGAGCACTTACAGCCTTTTTGACCGCCATGGTTTATGTCCCACCACTAGAGGTTTTTCAACTTTGCATCATCTATTATGCGATCCTGATTTATGATCCTTGTCAAACTTATATAGCTCATGTTTTAGCAATTGCTTCTACACCAATCCAATCCCAATTGCATTTTGTCTCTTAGAAAAACCCCATCCATAAGTTTTGATCTTCACATTTACCTCATGGTCATGGAGCTGTATTATAAAGATTCTTTGGACATATATAGGACCAACTGAACTGAACTTCCTGATTTCTCCCACTCTTCATTCTAATGGCTCAAGAGTCTAGATTTTCAACTAAAATTGATAAATGTCTAGACTTCCATCGCGCAGCTGCACTTCAAAATTCTTGTATAGTTTTGGCTATTCCCTGACATATTTCACCTACATTTCATTTTTATTCAAGTTAGAGAATCCTGATACAAACTTGCTCCGCGAAGGCCTTAATTTTATTTGATACCCTCGAACCCCCAAGTTAATTCCAAAACCTTATTTCCGTTCCCGAGTTTAAACTTCGTGTTATTTCTTCTCTTATTGTCCATCACCAAATGGCGAACGCTGTTGACCGTAAACACACTCAAGGAATTCTCTATTGTTGATATCAGATTTTGGACCGACCCCCTATTGATATCTGGGTGAATGAAGTTGACATCGATCAAACAAAGTATTTTTAAGTACAATTGGTCACCTAACAAACAGATATTTGTAACTAGTTCAAGGTTAAGGGCATACGAGGTCCCCTCTCCTAAAGGAGGACATAAAATATTTGTGAAATATTGTGTGAGAGATTGCACCCTTAACCCAAACCTTTTTCCAAAGTAAAAAGGGAAAAAGAGGTTTGGTATAATCCACGTAAATGGGTGGAGTCGTGTTGGTGCATTTAGAAACAGTGAAGGTTTTATTGATGTTATTATCCATCTTAGGTCAAGAGTTTTACAAGTGAGTTGTCACTTGTTTTAATAGAGAAAATAAGAAACTAAAAAGATACATGATTATTATTGATGAATTGAAATTAAATGTATATCTCTTTGATAATAACAAAATTTTTCATGGCTTTGTTCCTAGATGCAATCTAAAACAAAAGTACATTGCTTTGATTCCTAATTACAATCTAGAAAGAGAAAATTAAAAAAAAAAAAAAAAAAAAAACACATAATCTACTACCCTTTGATCAAAATTCAGAGACAAAGTTCGAGCGCAACGTGTGGTTGGCCTTTTTGGGGTGTATGCCTTGGCCGAGTGGATTGAGGCAAAGAAAATAATGAGTCACCACCTAGTTTTATGGCCTAGGAACCATGAATATAGCGCTTTTATGTGGAAGGACTGATCTTACTACCAGAGTATGGGTTTGGAGTTTAGGTACGATTTTGGGAAGGTGTTAGGCACCCAAAACTGCCTGACCTGTGGGTCAGCTTCCACTCATTGTATCCTACATCTTAATCCTATTAAAGGCACATTCAACATTGCATCTTAACACACACACACACACACACCTAGCATGCGTCTAAGCATACAACATGGCATTTCATCCCAAACCTAACATACATCTATCATACTGTCACCTCACATCACAAACCCTAGCATTCATCTATCATGCTTATCAACCAACACAAACCCTAACATGTTCTCATCAAAGCCTCTAATCACATATGGCATCATAGCATGGTCAAGGTAGAATATAGGCATGGCAACAAGCAAGCATACATCATATCTAAGGTAAGAAGCACATGAAGATTCAAACAAACATGTTATTACAAACCTTACCTATGTTCATCATCCAAAAAAAAATCATATTCAAATAAATGCATGTTCATGTGAATGCATGTCTTACCTTACTACATCACAGCAACTATGACATCAATGCATGATCATATTAATGCATGTTCATGATATCAAAGCAAGGAATAAAGAGAAAACCCTAATCTAGCATGTTAAACACAAACAAACAACTAAAAAAAGGAATGGAGACTTAGAAAGCATAAAAAAGAGACCAAATAAAGGCATATGATATGAAAGAAACAAGGAAATTGAAGCAAAAAACTCTAAAAAGGTAGGGTTTCAGGGCACGAGTATGTGTGCGCATACATAGGCCTGTGTATGCAGGCCAGTTGTATGTGTACGCATACTTCGTGCCTACGTATGCATTTAGGTGCATGCGCATGTAGACATGCCCTAAATCCTAACCCAGAAACACAAAAACGCAGAAAATAGAGCAAAACTTAAATCTGACAAACTACCATGCATAAAATCATAAAGCAAAGAAATCCTAGGCTAAACAAGCATGTTATAATATAAAGAAACAAAGGAAACAAGAAAAACAGAAAGATTTAGCAAGAAAAGGTAAAGAAATGAAAAAGAAGAGCTTAGAATGCAATACCTTAAACAAGAAGCTTTTCAAGCTTGATTTTGACCGTTCCCCTTAGTCAATCTATTCACAATCAAATATCAAAGTGATTAGTAATCTTAAACTTGAAAGATCAAGACTAGAAAAGGTCTTAATCAAATAAAAGTGAATTGAGGATTTTTTGTGAAAAACTACCTCTTTGATTCACAATTTCTTTAGTGAATCTTAGGTTTTCCCTTGGAATTTTCTGTGTGTTTTGAAAAGGTGCCATGTATGGCTTTATATAGTGAGAAAATAGGGATTTGGAACGGCTCCCAGACGATGTGGGATTCGTTCCAAACCTCAACATTAATACATAAAATTTTCCTTTCATAGGTTTTTGAAACCTTAGTTGTGTGTGCAGGTCTGTGCTTGCGTATGCATGCATCAGAATTTTAGCATTATTGGGGAATGGGGGCTCGAGTCGTAAGAGGTACAAAATGCGCGTTTACAAATACCTCTCTTTTGATTTGTGAGCTTCACTAACGAAATTGAAAGAATAAGAGACAAAATATTTTATTTCGATGTACGGCTCAAGCCCAACCCAAGAACACGGCACATAACATGCATACATAGGGCGGGGTGCAACTCCACGAGCCTATTCTGGTAAGGCTCTTGCTTTGAGGTGTCCTTGGTCTCCGTCTCTACCTCTACCTCTCCCACTGTGCCTACATATTCAATTCCTTCGGGATATGTGCACAAGTTTTGTATGATGTGCCTGCATGTTCAATTTCCGGAGGATATGTGCACAAATTCTATACTCTGGCTTTGCTTGACTGGTGTGTGGCCTATGCCTACATATTTAATTCCCGTAGGATATGTGCACAAGTAGCCTTGTTATTTCAACCCACAAGGGAGTCTTAGGCGAAGAATCCATCAGGGATGATGAAAGACTTAGGGAGTATGATCTACTGAGAAGTTTTGGTGATCCACAAGGGAGCCTTCTTGGTGTGTAGTTTATTGGGGATGGTAACTTCTTGAGAAGCATGTTGGTGATTGTGACCTATGAGGAAGTCTTTGGAAATGTGTGGTCCACTAGGGAAAATTCTTCTTTTTCTTCATGGCTCACTGGGGAACTTGTGTTGATTCTACCCACGAGGGGGTCTTGTCTGCTCCGTGGGGAAATTTCTTCACAACTCGTGAGGGGGTTGCCTTTATGTCTTGATCCCACGGGATAGTCCTTCCATGATACTGTACTTTGCTAAGGATTTGGTTGATGACCTAAACTCACGAGGGAGTTTCCTCGGTAACTTCTGATCTGCTGAGGGATGTTTTTGATGCTTTCCATTCATTGGGGATGCTTTAGGGATCTTTGTGTCCTTTACCCAACTGAGGGTATTTTTGTCATTTTGGTGTATTCTTGAATTTTCTTTTCCACTTTCTACCTTTCGAGAACCCACTAGGGACATTTGAAGTTTAAACTACATGTAGTTTAGCCACTAGCACATTCCCGCCTCTTTAAATTTTCCCCAACGATTACCAACTGTTTTTCTTTTCTTGTCATTCTCTTCATCTCCCTCATCTTTTCACATTCCAATTCTCTAACTTCCATTTTTTTTTTCTCTCTACAAAACTCTTGGCCTCTCTCTCACTTCCTTTCATAATTTGACTCCTCTCTCTTAAATCTCCTCATTTGAAACTCTTTTCCTTTCCAAGCTCTTTCATTTTCTCCATGGCACCCAAGTCCAAGAAAACCTCCTACGCACTCTTTAGTGATACCTTCAACCTCACATGTTTGAATGGAACGGTGAGGCTGAATGAGTCCCCTCCGTTGACATACAAGCCATAAGATCATCTTTCAAAAGGTGCAAGGACCGGATCAGTAAGTATTTCAAATTTTTCTCATTTTCCTTTGATCTCCCATTTTAATATGTTTTTGGACCTATAAATGCTTAGGTTTTGCTGTGGGATGAGTTTAGATGAAAGCTTGATACCTTAGAAGGGGTAAGGAACATGTGTTTAGGTTGAGTTTTGATCGAAGCATGCTTAAAAATGTCGAAGAACAACCCACTGTCTATGTTCATGCGTACACGAACTCGAGCTTGTGTACGCGGTTTGTATTCATGTGCGCACGGCCAAGATTCATGCCTAAGCAGACCTGTTCATGTGTACACGTATCTATTCTTAAGTTCATGCATACACAGTTTCCAACCTGCGTATGCGCACCTAGTGTCTATGTACGCAGACATGGGGTTACGTGTGCATGTTGCTAGTTACGAACCCTATTTTAAATCCCATTTCATCTGTTTCTTATCCAAATGCAAATCTAACACCCTTTTTTCATCATTTTGCATACTTTGCCTCCAGTTTTAGGTAGAGGAAGCACCAACCATGTGGCAGCATGGTATAAGGTCCTTATGGTAGAAACAAAGGCCCACATTTGTGTAGCGGGCTTCGATCCGATTATCCGTTTGCTACCGGAGAGGTCTGCCAGCGCCATTTTGGTGTAGACTTTGGTTGAGAGGTGGTGGGACAGTACCCACACCTTTCACATTACTGATAGGGAGATGATTATGACTCCCTATGACTTCCACCACATGACTGGCCTTAGGTGCGATGAGGCTCTCATAAACTTGGAGGGTGTGTTGGGCACTCAATTAGGCATAGACTTGCTCAGGAGGAGGTACACCATTGATACGATCCACTATTTTGACATCGAGGTAGATTACAGGCCTCTCCCACAGGTAACAGCTGATGACTATGCCAAGATGGCTAAGGCCTTCTTGCTATACCTTCTAGGGGCATATCTTTTCACCAACGAAGGTCATATAGTGTCTTTAAGGTGGTTGGCATTCTTCTATGACTTTGAGAAGGCTTGGGATGCCAATTGGGGGCAGGCGTGACTTGCCTACTTGTATTTCTCCCTCAGCACACTCAGTCGGGGGACTTTGCGCCAGCTAGTAGGGCCTTGGAAGCTCCTTGAGGTCAGTTTCTTTTCCCTTTCTTTTGTAGCTCTTGTACTTCTCATTCGTATGTCATTAGGCTAAATTGTGCATCATGTTCTTGCAAATCATATTCATGTTTCCATCTTACAAACTATCATCTTGCAAACTATTCATACCTATTCATATCTGTATCTTGCAAACTATACCCATTCATCTCGTAAACTGTCATTTTGCAAATTGCTATTTGGTAAACTATCATATTACAAATTGTCATTTTGTAAATTGTATCCATTCTTTTTTCTCCATCATTGGGCTGTTCAATACGGTCTCATTACCCGTGGTGTGAATGTAGATCTGAATAGCTTCTCTTCGGTCAGGGCTCATTTCAATGGGCTATCACACCAGTTGCTAAGCTTTATGGATGCATTCTTTAGTTACAATCAGATAAAACTAAGTAAGACTGATCAGGAGAAGACTTCATTTGTCACTAGCCAAGGTTTCTTTTGCTACAAAGTGATGCCGTTCGGACTCAAGAACGCGAGTGCCATATACCAAAGGCTAATGAACAGAATGTTCATGCATCAAATTGGAAGGAATATGCAAGTTTATGTGGATGACATGCTGGTAAAAAGCATACGGGAGGACGACCACTTGAGCGACCTCCAAGAGACCTTCGATACCCTTCAGTCGTACAACATGAAGCTGAATCCAAACAAGTGCTTGTTTGGGGTGACAGTAGGAAAGTTTTTAAGATTTATGGTATCCCAAAGAGGTATTAAGGTCAACCCAGAAAAGATAAAGGCCATAATAGAGTTAACTCCGCTAAAGATGGTCAAGGAAGTATAGAGTCTAAACGGCAAGGTAGCTGCATTAAACAGGTTAGTCTCAAGAGAAATGGATAAATTCCTCCTTTCTTTCGCACATTAAGGAAGTCATTTGAATGGACGACCGAGTGCCAGCAAGCGTTTGAAGATCTAAAGGCATATCTTTCTTCTCCGCTATTACTAAGCCTATCTAACCAGGGGAAGAACTGTTCCTATACTTAGCCGCCTCCCCGGCCACTTTCAACGTGGCTTTGATGAGAGAAAAGGATGGGGTGTAGAAGCCTGTATACTTCATAAGCCGAGCATTCTAAGGAGCGGAACAGAGGTACCCACAAATGGACAAGCTCGCATTCGCTTTAGTAACTGCGGCGCGAAAGCTTAAGCTACATTTTCAGGCACACACTATGATCGTCCTGATGGATAAGCCCCTGTGTAAAGCTATGAGTAGTCTTGAAGCTACAGGACAGATGGCATTATGGGCAATCAAGTTGAGTGAATTCGACATACAGTATCGACCATGCACGCTATAAAGGGGCAATTAGTAACTGACTTCATTGCAAATTCACTTTTGTGGAAGGCCAGAGGGCAAAAGAGATCCCACAGTAGAGCGTCCACATAGACGGATCCTCTAATAGGCAAGTAGGTAGAGCTGGTGTAGTGCTTCACAGCTTGAAAGGAGATAAGATTGAATGCATGGTCTGTCTGGACTTCTTTACGACCAATAAGGAAGCAGAGTATGAATCCTTGATAACAGGGCTGGACCTTGCCAAGAAAGCAGGAGCTGAAAATTCGGTTGTATACTACAATTCCCAAGTAGTAACCAGTTAGGTTAATGGCAACTATGAATGCAAGAATGAATGGATGAAGAAATAACTCAAACAAGTGAAGGGTCAAGTTAGCAACCTCCAAGTAAAGTTTATTCAAATCCCAAGGGAGGAGAATGAGCATGCCGACCTACTTGCTAAAGCTGCATTAGCAGAGCATATGCTCGTCCCTGGTTAGGTATTATCCTTCGTTCAAATTTCATTATTAATAGACGATGCTAGTGTGTAAGAGATAGGTTCTGAGAACCATTGGACAACACTAATAGCCTTCTACCTTAAGGACAACATGCTACTAGACGATAAGGAAGCTGCAAGGAAGTCAAAGGTTCAAGCAGCTCGCTTCATTTTGATTAAAGATGTCCTATATAAGATGGGCTTCTCCCGACTGTACCTGAGGTGCCTCGTCCCCAGAGAGGCAGACTATGTCATAAGAGAAGTTCACGAAGAAGTTTGTGGAAACCACTTTAGGTCATAGTCGTTGGTGCATAAATTAATTCAGGCGGGATACTACTGGCCAACCATGTAGAGGGATGCCCATGCATATGTCAAAGCTTGCGACAAGTGTCAGAGATTTGGCAACTTCATAAGGCAACCAACAAAAGAGCTCACCCTAATGATGGCCCTATAGCCGTTCACTTAATGGGGGTTGGATATCATGGACCTGTTCTTAACAGCGATTAGACAGTTGAAGTTCCTAGTAGTCGGTATAGACTACTTCACCAAATGGATAGAAGCAGAAGCCCTGGCCACCATTACTGAGAAGAATGTGCAAAGTTATGTATGGAAGAACATCATTTGCAGGTACAATATACCTATGGTACTGATCTCGGACAACGGGAAGCAGTTTGACAATGACGCATTCAGAGACTTTTGCTCACAACTAAGGATTAAGAACCACTACTCATCACTCGCCCACCCGTAGGCCAATGGACAAGTTGAGGTCACGAACCGATCCTTACTCAAAATCATCAAGACTTTCAGCTCGAGGGGGCGTACAGGACAACGGTGAGGATGCTTACAAGGGAAACCCCGTTTCGACTAACATACGGAAGCGAGGCAGTCATCCCAGCTGAAGTGGGACTTACAAGCTACAGGGTAGGGAACCATGACGAAAGCAAGAATGATGAAGCTATGCACTTGCAGCTTAATCTGGTGGATGAAGTAAGAGCAACAGCTAAGCAAAGGTTAGCACGGTACTAGAATCTCATGCCCAAGCACTACAACTCCAAGGTCAGATACAAAGACTTCCAGGTTAGAGATCTTGTCCTGAGAAAGGTGATGGGCACCACAAAATACACCTTCCAAAGGAAGCTAGGGCCTAACTGGGAAGGACAATACAGGGTTGCATCATGGCATATGAAGGGAACCTACCACTTGGAAACACTGGACAGACAAAAGTTGCATCACCCATGGAACACAAAGCACCTAAAGAAGTACTATTAGTAGATGAGCCACGACACTCCTCATTTCTAATTTATTTTCTTTTAGTTTAATTTTTATTATCTACAGTTTCTCTTAGGCCCAAGGGCATTTTTTTTTTAAAGAACAATTTTTATGCATGAATTACCATAATAATAGGAGGAGTTATTTAGAAATGCCACATGTTTATATCTACATTCCTACAATATCAAGTCCACAAAGTGGACGAGCTTCATTATTAATTATAAGTCCATAAAGTGGACGGATTCAAGTTATCAAATCCACAAAGTGGATGGGTTTCATTATTAATTACAAGTCCATAAAATGGATGAATTCAAGTTATCAAGTCCACAAAGTGGACGGGTTTCATTATTAATTACAAGTCCATAACATGGACGGATTCAAGTTATCAAGTCCACAAAGTGGACGGGTTTCATCCTCAAAGGATGACTAATGATATGTCCATAAAGTGGACGGATTCAAGTTATCAAGTCCACAAAGTGGACGGGTTTCATTATAAATTACAAGTCCATAAAGTGGACGAATTCAAGTTATCAAGTCCACAAAGTGGACGAGTTCCATTATTAATTACAAGTCCATAAAGTGGACGGATTCAAGTTATTAATTACAAGTCCATAAAATGGACGAATTCAAGTTATCAAGTCCACAAAGTGGACGGGTTTCATCCTCAAAGGATGACTAATGATAAGTCCATAAAGTGGACAGATTCAAGTTATCAAGTCCACAAAGTGGAAGAGTTCCATTATGAAGTACAAGTCCATAAAGTGGACCAATTCAAGTTATTAATTACAAGTCCATAAAATGGACGAATTCAAGTTATCAAGTCCACAAAGTGGACGGGTTTCATCCTCAAAGGATGACTAATGATAAGTCCATAAAGTGGACGGATTCAAGTTATCAAGTCCACAAAGTGGACAGGTTCCATTATTAATTACAAGTCCATAAAATGGACGGATTCAAGTTATTGAGTCCACAAAGTGGACGGGTCTCATTCCTAAAGGATGATTAATGGTAAGTCCATAAAGTAGATGGACTCATATTGAAAGAGCTTATGTTTAGCAAGTCCATAAAGTGGACGAAATCATCCCAAAAATAATAGCTCAAATTTACCAAGTCCATATAACGGACAGATCATCCCAAGGGGATGACTTAAGCCCATCAAGCTCAAAAAATTTTGCTCAAACTTACAAGGTAAACGGATTCATCCTAAAGAATGAGTTATATTTATAACCATAAACTAAACAGATTCATCTATAGGAATAAAAGTAGATGGATAATTTAAAGTAAGTAATCAATATATTATGGAAGCCCATAAAGGGAGAAGTCTAGATACAAAAAGCAATGGTTAAATTAAACATAAACTGTTCTTCAAAATATTTACATTTTAGCCAAAAAAAAAAAAAAAACAAAAACAAAAACAAAAACAAAAACTACTGCTAGATGAGAGTATCTTCATCTTTCTCTTCTACAACTTGAACTTCATTAGGATGACGGGTGCTATCCTTGACGGGTTTGATTTGACTTTCAACAGGAGTAGTCTCTCCGTCACCACAAGGGTCGTCAACAAGGGCATCATCAGCGAATAATTCATTCGTGCTCTCGGAGTGGACGGGCTGAGCTGGGGTCTGGGCCTGGGCATTGATGGAAACATGTGACAAGTCCAGGTCAGGAAAAGAAGCCTTGACTTGATGGAGGCAGTCGTCAAAACCGTCTACATAGGTGCCACCAAGCTCTGTCAGGTACGTGTTGGAATCACGAAACACCTTCCAACTCCTGTGTCAAGTCCAACTCCTGTGTCGCATCTTCCTTGGCCTGACGGAGTGATCCTTGACAGTTTTGATCTTTTTTTCCTTGTCCTCAAGGACCTGCTGCAACACCTTCATCTACTTCTCTAGCTCACCTTGGACTTGCTCCGACAAAGCAAGCTTCTTCTCCTGAACCATCTTCCAGGCCTTTAGCTCAGCAAGCTCATCCTCTATCCACCTTGCCTTTGCCCTAATATGGTCCAACGCCATCTTGTGGTTTAGGCAATGACCCATCAACCTTTTCTTCATTAGCATCGCTTAGAAACAAAAGAGGGGTTAATAAGCAAGCAAGTTGAAGGAAAGAAAAAGAGAAAGGGAACAAACACAGTTACCTGCGCAATGCTAAAGAGACTTGTCTCCCCCATGGCTTTAGTAGCATGGTTGCTCAAGTCCTCGTAGTTGTCAGCTGTGACGATGGACAAGAGCTGCTCCAGCGCATACTTAGAATCCTCGTGGAGGAGGACGGGTGGCTTACGCTAGCAAACTTGACAGTCGTAGCGACGGGCAACTGTTATGGGCTCCGATCCGTGATAATGCTAGCAAAGAGTATCTAATTTAACTAACTTAGGCCACGTCCTCTCTAACAGCTTGGTTTTGTTAAAAAAAATTCCCAAAAAACTCCACTGCTTAAGTGAGACTTGTGGACGGTCTCGAGCTACAAAAAGAGATGGTTAAAGTAACCAGTTAACACAATTAAAAAACTAAGTACAGACAGATGCATACCAGATGGGGGCATTATACCTCATGTTTTGTCGACGGGCATGAATTCTTGGTCACTAGGGTGACACATCCACTCGTCACCTTCCATAAAAAATAGCAACTCTTCTAGATCCTGTTAAAGTTGGGGTGTCACACACGAGCCTCAGCAATGGGCTCTTAGGCTCAAAACTATACATGCCCTCGGACTGAACGGCTAACCCTAAATATTGAAGGAGGCGACGGTGGAGGGCGGTCAGGGGAATCTATGCCATGCTTTCAGAATTTGCTTATAGACTCCAATGCCTTCGACACCCTCGTAATAACACTTCTCTGCTTTATAGGGTAGTCAAAAGGGTATCTGGTCGGGTATCTGGTACTTCTCCCTAAGTGTGTTGAAGTTTGACTTTTTGATGGAAGAAATGAAGTTGTTGACTGTCCACAAAGGAAGTATTATAAACTCCCTAAGTACATCAGGACCTATGATGGATTGGGTTGGGGGTTCAGCACCAACTAGACCATCAGTAAAATCACCCCCTAACCTATCTGTGTCCAAATCCTCATCCCTTGTTGAAGGTGAGGTGGCCAATGGATTCCTTTCTTCACTTGAGGTGCTAGGGTCGTTTTGACCTGACGAGAACACCTCATCGTGGCCCGCCCCCTTGTGGACACACGATTGGTTACTTGACGCACTAGATATTTGTCACCTACATGTAACGGGTAAACCCTAAAACACTGACGGATCTACATAGACGACGGGTTCACAAAGTCTAAAAAATGACAAGAATTCAACAATAGGTGAAGAGTACTCAGTTGAAGATGAGTACCAGGAAAGGTGTAGATGACGAATGCACCAAGTAGACGGTATGCTTGTTTATCAAGGGTGACAGTAGTGCTCTGATCGTAAATTCACTGCGGAAAGTAAAGAATGAGAGGTAAAGAAGCAGGTTTATATAGAGGGAACGACATGGAAGATGAAGGGATGATTCGTTCCAAGAGACTAACCACTTAAGAAATGCCACGTGCCCCTACAACATTAATGACCCTAGATTAGCCTATTAATCTATGTGCGCTTCTCAAGAGACGAGTCAAACCGTCACTCCATGGGACCGTACAAAGGAGGTGACGGACCCATGGAGTGAGGGGGCAATTGAAGAGTACAAAATTTGGCATGATGGATCCGTTCAAGTAGACCTGACGATACAAGGTTAGTGGGTTGTCAGAGATAAGGCAACAAAGAGGCACTAGATGGATGGAACATGTGACGGATAGACTACTTCCCATAGTAGACAGATAGTCCCTCGATATGGACGGATTCAAGTCATATGAATACAAGGTAGACGGATACTTAAGCCATGTGGTACTAACATGGTTTTGAGTGGGCTCCAAGAAATCCTAAATGGAAATAACTTGCATCCCATAGTTAACCCTAATCAGTAGAATTCTAGCAAGAAAAGGATCCCGTAATATACGCATATTTATGATGATCTTCCCCGTAAGGAAACACCTTCCTACACAAGAAACGGCGGTCGGTTCTACACAAGAAATGGCGGTCGGTTCTACACTACTATAAAAACCCAAGGCTCTTAGGAAAAAAGGTACGCATAATTCACGCCAGCTCTGGCACTCTAGAGTAGTGAAAAGATTTCTAACTTAACTTTCAGAGGGTTTTTGGCCAGTACCACACCGGTACTCTCATAAGGTCTTCCTGTTTTGTGTTGTGTAGGTGTTGTCTAGAGCGCGCGAGGACTATATAACTTACTAATGATTTTCGACATCATCAGATGCCAACTAGTTGAACTACAAGGCTTTTGACACACACACACACACACACACACACACACACACACACACACACACACACACACACACATATATATATATTTAAAAATAGATAAATTTATATAAACGATTAAATAAAATTTTATTCAAGATCTATTATGTTCCTAGAATAAATAAGTAAATCTTTTAATGGAAGCCTTTTTTATTTTTCAAATATATATATATGTATATGGACACTATATTAGATATATGGAAACTATATTTTATTTATTTATTATTTTTAAAATTAAGGATAATTGAGGATTTCGTGGTTAGAAATCAAAGATCCTTATTCCAGGACAAATTATAAAATTTGGCATCTATGAAAAATCAGGTCTTTCTATAGTTTTTATTATTGTTGTATACTATTTTCCCTATATTGATTTGTATATATTTGGACAAGTAAAAATACACTAATTGTTTAAATTATTTAAAATTCATTAACTTTTTTATATCTTTTAAAATTGTTAGTATACTTTAACTATTTAATATTTCAATCTCAAAAGAAAAAAAAAAAAAAAAAAAAACTATGTAATATTTAAATTACATAAGAATTTTATTTAATCTAAAATGTTAAAAAAATATTAATTAGTTATGACTTATGACAAATATGTTTTTAAGAGATAATTTATAGTTTACAATTGTCTAGAAGGGGAAAAAAGATATTTGAGTTAGGTAAAAAATAATGTGGTGTAATTATTTTAATGAGAGATTGCCACATTACCCACTAACTAAATATAATGTAGGGATTAAAACTCATTATCATTTGCTATTGTATATTTAAATTAAATGACATGTTCAGTTAAAAATGACTAGAGGTAAGCCAAACCTTATATATATATATATATATAAAAGAGATTGTCACATTAGCATTTTACTTAAAATTCAATACATCTTACTATACCTAATAACATCTCAATAAACTCCCAATTTGGTTGTATTTATATATAGATATTAGAATTAATTGAGTGGGTACTTATTCTTAAATATGTAATAAAATAATGTGGCATGTTGGGATTAGAAGGGTAAAACATGAGTTTTACACCACTGTTACACCTGGTGTAATTACTTTAAGTAATATTACACTACTCATGTTTTAACAAATCTACCAATAGATTATATTATCTTTATATATTCTCTATGCTTACAAAATTTCAAGGTGATCAAAGAATAATAGCCATGTTATCAATTGGTTGTTTAAATTCAAATTTTTATAGTTTAAAATAATGCATAAAAGATGAGTTTATGGATCGAATGGTAAATAACATCTAATTGACATGAAAATTGGCATAAATGCTAAGAACATATAGAACATATAATTCAACGGTGGAATTTTCAAAATATAAATTCTATAGCAAACTATTAGATGATGTAACATTGCTTAGAGTTACACTAGGCATAATTTGAACTCAATCATTGACTTAAAAGCCTTAATAAAAACATTGTTATTATAGATATAGACTATTACAAATAATGTTATTATTATTGGTGGTTACCTAGTTTTTTAACTTTAAAAGTTCATTCTCAAAATTCTCAAAAAAAAAAAAAAAAAAACAACTTTAAAAGCTAAGAATTAGAGAACTAGGGTATTTTGAAAAGAATGGAAGGAGGGGCAACCAAGAAAGAAAGAAAGAAAGGAAAAAGGCATACCAAGAAAATCAATGATAGTTTTGCCATTACAAAATCTACCAGTTGGCCCCTTGCTAAAATCGATGCCATAAGGCACAAAGTTTTCTTTGGCGCGAGTGTTGAGGTTGTTGTTATTTCCATCATCCACTACTGAATCTCCGAACACAAACATTGCAGAAAATTGTGGCAATCCCACAGCTCCATTTGGAGAAACAACAATGAAAATAATGCTAATTAGCAGAAGGGTAGGTAGCATAGATGGCATATTCATGTTTCAAGTTTCTGTCCTTTTTACACTTGTTATGATTTATGAAATGGGATTGGCACATATAAAAAGAGTTGATATATAGTGGAACACAGAGACGTCATGTTTCTTTAGAAAAGCTAGAAATAGTTTTCTTTATCAGCAAAGCAATTATTCCCTGGAATCTTGCTTTTTTCCTTGTTTCCCTTTTCTTTCTAAACATTTTCCTCCTTATCTCCCTGCTTATTTTTGGCATGCTTCTTTTGAAGGCTTGTCTGTTATTGTGATCTCTTTTAGCTGCCTGATTTACTGTAGCTTACAGCATAATTATTAAACCCAGATCAGTCTGGTTGGTTGGATTGAGTGAACCGGTAGTAAGCCGGTCTGGTTTTTTAATCAACCATTTGTGCAATTAAATAGGTAAAATACAATAAAACCTAGTAGGTTTTTTTACAACCCATGCATCTCGGACGAGTTGTTTTTGTTGAAGATTGCTTTAGTTTGTAATTAGCTTTGCAATTGTGTACATAAACTACATGTAGTAGTTGTAAATAGAACGACATGTAGCTTAGTAGTATACATATTTGGTTAGTTTGTTAATACTGTAGCTTAGTTTGTTAATACTATAGCTGCCACGTGTATAGAAGCTATAGGTTGTATAGTTAGTTTTTCTGTTACAGTTCCTGCCTCTGTATCTAGTATATAAATAACAAAGCAAGCTAATTATCAATACAAGAAATTCATTTCACAATTCTTGCTTCTTGCTCTACATCTCTCTTTTCTTTGTGTTGAGCAATCCTCCATTGTAGAAGCTTAGGTTCATGGATGAATTTCAACATGGTATCAGAGCACAGAGAATCAATTCCCTCTAGTATTCTCTAAATTTTCTTCATTCATTTCCTTTTGTTCTTTCTCATGAATCAAACAAATTTTCCATCTGTGTTCTTTCTTGATTCTTGCACTATTGTTTCTCTTCTAAATCTTGATCTAGGGTTTTTCAATTGCTTAATTGAAAATTTTATAATTGGTTCCTGATTTAGGGTTCTTCAATTGCTTAATTGTAGTCTCTGTTTTCTTGGATTTGTTTGACCAATATAGTTCTAAGATTGATCCTCTGTGATCAAGAATGTTCTTTGATTGACTAGGGATTTGAGGCTATTGTTTTTGGATTTCATTTTTTTGGATTTCTTTTGTGTTGAAAATGGCTGATGCTGCTTCTAGCACCTCTGTACTTGTTGCTCACCATGTTGCTCAACCATGGGAAAATCCTTCCAGTCCTTATTTCTTGACTAGCAATGATAAACCTAGTGTGTCCCTTGTTGTGGTACGCCTCAGTAAAGAAAATTATAATACCTAGAGTAGGGCTATACTGATTTCATTGGATGCTAAAACTAAAATTGGGTTCATTGATGGTTCAATACCAAAACCCCAATCACCTGATCATCCATGCTATACAGCTTGGTGTAAGTGCAATAGCACGGTTTTAGCCTAGTTATTCAATTCAATCTCAAAGGATGTACAGCCCAGTGTAGTTTACTTCAAGATAGCAAGGAAGGTTTGGGTTGATTTGCAATATAGGTATTCCCAAGGTAATGGACCTAGGATCTTTGAGCTAAGAGAAGAGGTCAATTCTTTAGCTCAAGAAGATATGTCTATCAATGCCTACTACACCAAATTCAAGGGTATTTGGGATGAATTCACTACCTACAGAAATTGCACTTGTGGTCATCAAGTGGAAGATTATACAATGTCCTTTCTAATGGCTCTGAATGACACCTATTTTGCAGTAAGGGGACAAATTCTACTCATGGATCCTATCCCTCCTTTGAGCAAGGTTTTCTCTCTTTTGCCTCAAGATGACATAGCTACAGTCTTGGCAGCCTTGGGAAACAAGAACAATGCCAAGAATTTTATTTAAAACAAGGCTAGGAGACCTTAGTGTACTCACTGTGGTGCCATAGGACATGTGGTAGATAAGTGTTACAAACTACATGGCTACCCACCTGGCTATAAGTTCAAGAATAAGGCTGGTTCAACTACTTTTGCCAACAATGTCATTGCTGTTGAAAAAGGTTCAAATGAAGGTATGTGTTTAACCAAGGTAGAATACCAACAGTTGATAGGATTGTTGAATTCTCAGTGTCATTTTGGTACTCAAGCTCCACCAGAAGCTATTGTAAAGACTCCTCAGGTTGCCAACATCATTGCACAACCTTCCATTGGACTTCAAGGTCATGAGCTCTTAGGTATTTGGTCTTTTCCTTCTTTAGAGTATTCTGTGTTTTCTTCTACTATTGATATTTCTCATCTCAATCCTACTGATTAGATTATTGATAGTGGGGCCACAAATCGCATGGTCCATTCAATCACTTTCTTTAAAACCATCACTTCTTCTGTCCAAATTTTAGTTAGGTTGCCTAATGGAGACATGGCTAAGGTTACTCACATAGGAACTGTGCATGTTTTAGCTTCTTTGATTCTTGAAAATGTTCTTTGCATTCCATCTTTTTCTTTGAACCTTGTCTCTATCAGTAAATTGACTCAAAATCCTTCATGTTATTGCATTTTTCTTTCCCATTACTATTTTATACAGGACTTGTAGCTTTGAAGGATGATTGGGTTGGGCAAGAAGCAAGGTGGTTTCTACACTTTGTAGACTTCTACACATATTGCTTTGCCAAAGTCTATTTTTGATGTTTTGTCCTAGTTGTCCTCTCATTTTTTTGTAAACAATGTCCATTCTTGTACTTCTGTTTCTTCAAATGATGTTTTTAGGCTATGGTATTACGGGTTAGGCCATCCTTCTTCACAAAGATTAGCTTTGATGAAATCCATTGTACCTAACTACAATTCTTGCAATGATAATAAAGTTTTTGAATGCAATATGTGTCCTTTGGCTAAACAAAAGAGACTACCTTTTTCTTATTCTATAACTGCATCCCTTTCTTGTTTTGATTTGGTTCATGCTAATATTTGGGGACCTTATTCCACTCCTACTTTTTCTGGTTCTAAGTATTTTCTTACCTTGGTAGATGATTGCAGCAAGTGCACTTGGGTTTACTTTATGAAACATAAATCTGATGCATCCTTGCTTGTTCAGTCTTTCTTTAACATGATCTTGACTCAATTTAAAACTTCTATCAAGGTTTTGAGAACTGACAATGGTCCTGAGTTTGCCATTAACTCCTTTTATGCTTCCAGAGGTGTTGTTCACCAAATCTTGTGTTGAAACACCACAACAAAATGTAGTGGTTGAGAGAAAACACCAACATTTGTTGAATGTAGCTCGAGCATTAAGGTTTCAAGCAACTTAACATTGAAATTCTAAGGGGATTGCGTTTTGACTGCCACTTACCTTATCAATAGAATACCTAGTCCATTTCTTCATGGTTTAACACCTTATGAAAAGTTGCGAGGTCATCCTGCTACTTATGATCATCTTAGGGTTTCTAGCTGTTTATGCTTTGCTTCTACCTTGCATAGGAATAGGACCAAATTTGACCTTAGAGCCAAAGCTAGCATTTTCCTTGGCTGTCCTTTTGGTTCTAAAGGTTACAAATTATATGATTTGTCCACTAAATCTTGTTTCATTTCTAGGGATGTTGTTTTTAGAGAGTTTATTTTTTTATTTTTTTTATTTTTTTTTAAGCATTAGACATCCAAATCTGGGTTATCTTCTCTTCCTATCTTCCTATCAATCATTCTATGTTTCCTTCTCAACCATTAGTTTCTATAGAGTTTTCCCCTCCTTTGTCTTCTGTTGATGTTGCTGTTCCACCTGATGAGTATCCAGATTTGATTCATCCAAATCAAGTTTCTTCTCACACTGATCATCACAATGATCATATTGTTTCTTCTCCTAATTTTCTTCCTGATGCTCCTATTCTTGCATCTGAACTTCCTGCCCTTAATACCACTGCTCCTACACTTGTTAGAAGGTCTAATAAACCTCATACTCCTCCTTTATACCTCCATAACTACCACTGCAATCTTGTTTCTGCACATGTATTGGCTTTAGCTTCACTAACTCAGTCACATGAATCCATTGCTACTCATAACTCAGGTATTCTTTATCCTCTTTCTTCCATTCTTTCATATAGTAAATTGTCCACTCCACATAGAATCTTTTCTGTTACCTTGTTTGTTGCTAAAGAACCAGATTCCTATGCTCAAGCCTTGAAAGATCCTTTGTGGAGAGCTGCAATGCAGGCTGAGATTGATGCACTTGAGGCCAATCATACCTGGGTGATGACTTAATTGCCTCTTGGTAAAGTTCCCATTGGCTGTAAGTGGGTGTACAAGATGAAACTCAAAGCAAATGGTTCTCTTAAGAAGTACAAGCCAAGATTAGTTGCTAAAGGCTTCACACAGATTGAAGGGGTTGATTTTTATGAAACTTTTTCACCTGTAGTGAAGTTTGTGACTGTCAAAACTTTGTTGGCATTGGCTGCTGTCTATGATTGGCATCTCACTCAACTAGATGTCAACAATGCATTTCTCCATGGGGATTTGGATAAAGAGGTATATATGCTTCCTCCACCAAGTTTTGGCAACAAGGGGGAGGTGTGTAGGTTAACAAAGTCCTTATATGGACTTAAGCAAGCCAGCAGGCAATGGTTTGCCAAATTTTCATCCACTATTATTGATCTTGGTTTTCTTCAATCAAAATCAAATTATTCTATTTTTACTAGGGTCAATAAAGGTTCAATCATCATTCTTTTGATCTATATGGATGATATACTAATTGCTAGTAATGATGTAGATGCAATCAATGTCTTTAAGCAATTCCTAGACAATAAGTTCAAACTCAAGGACTTAGGCACTTTGAAGTATTTTCTAGGTCTTGAAGTTGCTAGAACCACCAAAGCAGTGTCATTATGCCAAAGAAAGTATACATTAGAGCTTCTATTTGAGATTGGTTTATTAGCAAGTAAACCTGCCAACATTCCAATGAAGCAGTCTGCCAAGTTCAACAATCCTATTGGTGAGGATGCTCTTGATCCAGCTTTCTATAGAAGATTAATAAGAAAGCTGATGTACTTGACACTCATAAGGCCTGACATTTGTTATGCAGTGCATAAATTAAGCCAATTCATGGTTGCCCCTAAAGTGCCTCATTTGCAAGCTGCTTACAGAATTCTTAAGTATTTGAAAAGAAGTTAAGGCCAAGGTTTATTTCTCTCTGTAAAATCAAAATTGAGGCTTAAATCATTTTGTGATGCTGATTAGGCAGCATGCCCTGACACTAGGAGATTTGTTTTTGGATTTTGTATTTTCCTTGGTGATTCCTTGATCTCTTGGAAGTGTAAAAAACAGCATGTAGTATCTAAATCTTCTGCAGAATTCGAGTATAAGGCTATGGCCACAGTAACAAGTGAGATAGTATGGCTCATATCATTGCTCAAGACTTTTGGATTAGAGCAAAAACAGGCAGCTTCTTTTTACTATGATAGCAGGGAAGCTTTATATATAGTAGTCAATCTAGTGTATTATGAAAGAGCAAAACACATTGAAGTTGATTGCCATTTTATTCGAGAGAAGATTCAAGATGGTACAATTAAAACATTCCATGTTCCCGCAAGACATCAAGTTGCAGACTTCTTCATTAAAGCACTTGGGCACAAGCAATTTCATTATCTTTTGTCCAAGATGAACCTAATAAATATATATAATTCATCTTGATGGGGAGTGTTGGAGATTGCTTTAGTTAGCTTTGCAATTGTGTACATAAACTACATGAGGAAGTTGTAAATAGATCAACCTATAGCTTAGTAGTATTCATATTTGGTTAGTTTGTTAATATTATAGCTTAGTTTGTTAATATTGTAGCTACCATGTGTATAGAAGCTATAGGTCATATAGTTAGTTTTTCTATTATAGTTTTCCCGCCTCTGTATCTAGTATATAAAGAACAAAGCAAGCTAATTATCAATACAAGAAATTCATTTCACAATTCTTGCTTCTTGCTCTGCATCTCTCTTTTCTGTGTGTTGAGCAATCCTCCACTGTAGAAGTTTAGGTTCGTGGATGAATTTCAACAGTTTTCATTTAGCCGATTTTGTAATTCTTAGCAAAATTACAATAATAGGTTCATTGTAGTACCATTTTCTAAATGAGAAGCATAATAAAAACATGGGATTTTATAGAGATATGCAATATGCATAGAATGTGACTTTAGAGTTTGAAATATGTTTTTGTTCATAGAATTTTAAGACATGTAATAGGATTTTATTTTAGCTAATATTTGGCTTCAATTTTATGACAATCTTTTATTATATATTTTCTAGTATTAGTACTTGTGAAATGTGGCTAGTTTTTAAGGATTAATTTAATTAATAATTTATGCATGCTTGTTGTTTCAATTTAGGTATTTATTTTATGATTTTTAAAATTTATTTTTTATTGGATCCTCCGGTTCGTCCATCGGTTTAACCACCTAATGAGTCGGGGCCACGTAGTGGCTTGGGGGGGCCCCGGCCCCTGCAAAAAAAAAAAAAAAAAAAAAAAAAACCCTTAGAGTAGGCAGAAAAAAAATTTGGGCCCCCCCCAATATTGGACAGCCGGCCCCCCAATCTCCTAAGCCCAGCTGCGTTTAAGCTGTATTAGGAACCCCTCAATCACAAAATTAGGAAACACTGTCAAATTAAAAAAAAAAAAATTTATTTGTTCAACTTTCAACCAAAACAAAAAAAAAAAAGCCCAAAAAAAAAATTGAACTAAAATCTGAAAAAAAAAATAAAATAATTGTAATAGAGCCAAGCCCACCGCAAGCCAAGCCCACGGTGAGTCCAACAGAGCAAACCCACCCACGGATTCTCAAAAAAAAAAAAAAAAAAAAAAAACCAACGTAGAGAATCAGAAATTAAACCCACCATACCCACGGTCACGTCACTGGCAGAGAAAGCAGAGAAAACCTAACCCCAATACACTGATACAGTCTATACAGAGCAAAACAAACTCCAATACTGTGTTTATCAAAAAAAAAAAAAAAAACCCAATACAGAGCCTCTGTACCAAAACCAAACCAAAAAAAACCCAAATACTCGCTCATCGTCGCCATAGCTCGCTCCTCGTTGTCGTCGTTGTTGCTCTCTCGCCCCTCATTGTCGTCGCTCGCCCCTCATCGCAGATCACAGATCGAAGATGGTAGATCGCAGATTGCTCTGTCTGCTCAGCTCCAGTGCTCGGTGCTCGCAGATCGCAGATCCCTCCCTGAGCTCCCTTAAGGTATTTCTAATCTCTCTCTTTTTCTCTCTGACTCTCTCTCAGTTTCTCAATCTCTCTCTCTTTATCTCACTGAAGTCTGAAATGAAAAGTAAAATAATGAATGTCTCCCTCTCTTTAGTCTTTATTTTTTAAGACTAAATTAACTTAGTAACTCTCTCTCTCTCTCTCTCTCTTTGATTGGCTGGCCGAATGAATAGGCTTTATATATATTTTTCTTTTTCCTGTTTTTTGTCTTTTTAAATTTGGCTTAGTGTTTATCTTATCCGTTGGTGTTGGCTAATTGTCTTTTAGTGTGTATTGTGATTTGTGAATTTGTGATGGTGAAATTTTTTGATTGGAAGGCTATTGTGATTGGGGCATCAGGCATGAGGCTTGTGTTTGTCCATTGAGTGGGTGGGGTAGATGGGCTGATGGGCATATAAGGCCGGGAGCACAATAATTAAAGCAATGTAATGTGTAGCACATTACACTGCTTTAATTATTGTATACATATAGGATGTGTAATAAGCTTTTTTTAGTGTAATGTGCACAAGGGGTTAAACAATATAACAAATTAAAATAGTATAATTAATGACAAACAAATTGAAGCAATGTAGTTTATTGTTACGTTAAACAACAATAATTAAAGTTGTATAATTAACCAATACATTATAAAAGACAAATAAATTAAATTATGTTAGTCTAAATAATAACTAATAATTTTATAATTAATGAAATAACAATATAACAAATAATAGTTTATAATTAATAATAATTTTAATTTTTTTAGAAACTCCGAAACACTCTAAAATAGTACGTCGAAATAGATCGGTACCGAAATATTCCGTTTCACTAAACAAACCGAAACAGGGTCCAAAACAGTATTCATAACATTGCTTTTGAAGCATAAAGAAAAAGCTAAAAAAAAAAATTGAACTAAAATCTTAAAAAAAAAAAAAAATTGTAACAAAGAATCTGAAGGGAAAAAAAAAATTGTAACAAAGCAAGCCCACCCAAGAACACCCTGAGAAAAATTACTGGAGTCGCCATCCAGGATCACGTAAACAAATATGTGAATTCCTATCAACAAACAAGATGAAATCCGACGAGCTTATCTCAAAGAATGTCCATATCAACCTAAAAATATAGACTATCTATACAACGATGATACTCATCGTAACCTTCATGGTTCGAATCGGCCCCCCCATGTAAAAATTCCTGGCTACACCCCTGACTGATGACCCAACTCTTATATTGGGTTAATCTAGCATGGGCTTAATAACTATGGTTTATATAATTAATTTATTAATTTGGTTACTCTTGTACTATATAGCTAGATAGAGACACCACGTATGTAAGACATGTGATATAAAATTTCTTGAAAAATTAGAACACAACAGGGTAGGAATATGACAATTAATTATTAACTAAAATGGTTTTGGCTCAATTTAATTATTTTAGGTTTAAAAAATAAGTAACAACTATTAAAACGCAAGCATATGACTAACATCTCTATCTAGAGGATAAATAAAGACCCACCGAGGGATAGAAAATTGTGAGCTAGAAAATTCAAAGATCTGTGAGAGTCTACCTAGTTTAGAAAAGAAGGGAGAAGAGAGTTATTAATGTTAAAAAAAATATTTGACAATATCCCAGTCACTATATGGTCGAGATCACAATTTGAGAATCGCCTTCAAATTCCATGGAGGTAAGATCGGATTTCTCAACTTCAGAAACAGCAACCAGCTGAGTGGATATGGATTCAGACCAAGTAACAAAATCAACGTGAAACATATCCATGAAGATAGACAAGATGGAGCCTGCCTAAGTCATACCTACATACCACAAACAATAAACACCACTTTAGGACAAATAGTAGCATTGAAATAAAAGCTACAAAAACTAATGGCCTGTTTGGAAGTTTAAAAAATGAGGGAGAGTAGAGTAGAGGGAGGAAAAGTAGCTCAATTACTTTATTTGGAAGTTTTTTAAGGAAATAGGAGAAGGAGTTTGGAGGGGTTTCAACTACCTCCAACCCTTTATTTTTAATTCTCCCAAATTAGAGAGATTTGGAGAGAAAGTAGAGTAGATAAATTATTGGCCAAATGAATTTCTCAATCTACCCTTTCTAAATAAACAAAATTACAATCCGATTATATAAAATAAATTTACGTAATTTCTCTCATCAGTCTCAAATTTCTCTCAACTTCTCAGCCTTTTGCTTCATCTTCTCCAACTTCTCCCTCTCCATTTTCTTCACACAAATAAACAATCTAGTCAGTCGATCAAGCTAAACAAACAACAAAGAAAGTTAGTTGCAGAAACAAAACTGAATTGGTAGAAACCGTTTGGCTACTGAGAAAACTGTGTGAAAGGAAAATATAAGATAATCCATATAGAACACTGAATCTAACTATTCTTTTCTTTTCTTTTTCTTTTTCTTTTTTTTTTTTTTTTTTCTGAGGTAAGAAGATAGAATATCATTAATGTAACAAAACAATTACATTGTATATGCTCTGTTTAAGCAGTCGGAAAACAAGGGAAGAAAGAAAGTCTAATACAAGCTTAAAACATTGAGTTCCCAAACCACCCTAAGCTCCAAGCAGCCACACCCATGGCTCAGCTGTGTAGTTGTGCTGCCATAAACGTGTGGTACTCAAATAGTCAAATGCCCAAATCTCAACTACCACGAACTCAAATAATGAGAGGACCTTATTACTAAGTTCAGTAGGGAAAACAGGGAAAAATGGAGCTTCCTCCACTCCTGAGTCGACTCGTTCTTCATTTTCTTCTTCTTATACTCTTCCTTTCTAGCTTTCCATCTTCAAAAGCCGCAGCAACAACAACAACAACAACCACTCAAAACAGAATGCCAGGGTTTGTCTTCACAAGAACCAGAGGAAAGTGTACACCACAGTAAGATCTCTTCCTTCCACTCTCAAATGTCAATACTAACACTGTTTAAATAATCTTTGTACCTACATTTCCATTATTTGTTTACATTTGCACATATTTTTAGAAGGCATTTTCCAAATACCCAGAAAGGAATTCCATGAAAAAGAAGAAAATAAAATAGAAAACTTGCAAAACTAGGCTAAAACTCGGTCAGTTCTATCCGTGACAAGTCAAATCGGATGAAATCGTCCGAGTTGGACTAAATTACTCGCTTTCATTTGTCTCAAAAACGCAAGTAACACTTCTTTTTCTTTTGCTTTTATTTCTTATTTTATGTGTTTTGGACCATTTGGGTGGGACCATTTCTTATTTTTTTGATAAAAAAAATTATCAAAAAAAAAAATTCATGCTATAGTCATAATTATTTAATCTAACAAATTAATTATGGCGTAAATGCACTTTTAGTCCCTACATTTTGAAGTTTTTCCATTTTAGTCCCTAAATTTTATTTTTTCCACATTTAGTCCCTAAAACCAATTTACGCTTTTTATTTTAGTCCTTCAAGCCCCATTCCGTCACCAATTAACGGGGAAACAGACGGGATCTATAAAATATTATTATTTTTTAACCCTGGTGAATAAAATAAGGAAGAAATCAGATTAAGCTCACGTGATAAATCACGTGAAGCACTTTTAGTGCACTTACCACCTACCTCTGGCGCGCAGGTGACGAGCTTCCCCAAATCAGACTGAAATCCCTAGCTCTCTTCCTCTGCCTCACAACCAACAGGCACCATCATCAACCTAAAGAAAATCCCACTTCTCTCTCTAACCACCACCATCATCATCAACCATCTCAAGATCCTCCATCTCAAGATCCTCGCCTACCTCTGGCGCGCAGGTAGTGACCTTTCCCAAATCAGACTTAATCCCCAGTGAAGCTCTCTGCCTCTGCCGAACAGCCATAAGAACACAACCTAAAGAAAAATCCCCACTTCGTCAATCTCTATCACTTGATACCCACACTATTCATGGAGTGGAGAAAATGAAAGCTGGGAGACTTCTGTATTTGTGAAAGGGTCTTCTCTCTCTTCTCTCTGTCCTTATTTATAGCTTTACAAGAAGGTTGGTGACTTTTTCCTAGTAGGGCCACAATGTTTTTGTATATTTTGGCTTTTTGACTGTTTGTTGGTCCTTGTCTGGATGTGTTTGGTTGTGGTTTACATTGTGGTCCATGTGTTCCCCGTGTATGACAAAAGTACTTTCTCTGTTTCTTTTAGTATGACAAAACTATTGAAGTATTGTATTCTTACTTAAATATTTGATTAAGTGCTGTGATCACCTAATACTTTATTAAGTGTTGTATGGTCTGCATGCAGAATAGAAAATTTTATTAGGTATGAGTGTTGTATTGTCTGCATGCAGAATAGAAAATTTTATTAGGTATGAGTGTTGTTTTGTTAAATATAATATATATTTTGTTGTAAATAATATATATTTTGTCCTGTAGCTAGCATTGTGTAATTGGTTTGGTGTTATGTTGCATGCAGAATGGATGGGCTATTTAGTTTATTTGTGCATCATGGTGGCAATTTTACTGAAAATGGCCGAAAATATGTGGGAGGTGCAGTAGATATAGTTGATAATTGTGACCCTGACAGGTGGTCCAAGGTTGAGATAGAAAGTATATGTAAGGACTTTGGATACACATCTGTTAGCAGGCTATGGTATAAAATGCCTGGAGTGGACCAAGAACTGGCAAACTTCCATTTAATTGTTGATGATAGTGATGCCATGTTTCTAACAGACTTAGTGAGGGGTCATCAAGATATTCATGTGTATGTAGAGCACCCAATACATGAGCCTATATTAGTTGATGAAGGAGAGGATGCTGGTGAAGGTGTGCAGCCATTAGCATTAGAGCAAGACTTTACAGGTTATTATGACAATGATAATGAGAGTGAACATGATGATGATGATGATGGGGATGAGTTTTATAGTTTTTATAAGAATGATGACATGTATGCTAATGATCAAACCTTTAACAGTGAGGATGAGGTTGAGGTTAATGCTAATGTTCCTACTGAGGTGGCTGCTTCTCAAATGGGTTCTAGGAGAGTAGGTAAAGAACCTGAGCACCCACCTGAGGTCTTTCATATAAATGATAGCAGCGATAGTATGGGAAGTGATGGTGGGGGAAGTGGCCTAGAAGATGATGTAGAGTTGACCCATGGTGTTAGGGACTTTGTTGAAGATAGTAGTGACAGTTGGGATGGTAAGGATGATGCTGAAGTTAATGAACCTAGGCAAATGGGTGCTGGTGTAATGAACTCTGATTATGAGAGTAAGGAATTGCATAGTCTTGTTGAATCATCATCTAATGATGAGCTTGGGTGTGATAGTGATGATCAGTCTGAGGATGATAACAGGACACATGTGGGAGATGAAAGGGAACCGAAAAAAGAGCAAGTGAGGAAGTTCCCTGTGTTTAAGCCAGTGGCTAAGGCTGAGCAAATTTATTTTGAGAAAGATATGTTGTTTACTACACCTAAGCAATTCAAGGAAGCTATAACAGATTATGCAGTTTCTGGTGGATGGGGGATCAAATTTGTTAAAAATGATCTGCAAAGGGTAAGAGCTGTCTGCCAAGAAGGGTGCAAGTTTGTTGCCTATCTAGCAAAGGTGCCAAGGGAGAGGAGTTACCAACTAAGGACATTGACATTGGAACACACCTGCTGTAGAAGTTATAAGAACCCTAGGTGTACTTCATCATACATTGGGAAGAAGTTGATGAAGAAGGTGAAAAGACAACCTAACATGAAGTTGAAGGACATCCAAGAGGCTGTCCATGACAAGTACACCGTAAATATAAGTGTAGGAAAAACAGGTAGGGCTAGGGATAAGGCTCAAGAATATGTGGATGGGGTTTATACACAACAATACAACCAATTGTAGGAGTACTGTGAGGAATTAAGGAGAGCTAGTCCTGGTAGTACCATACTTATGAAGGTACATACCTTCCATGATGGTGATTTAGCAGCTGAGATGGATTTGGTGTGTGGGGTGCCTTATTTTGAGAGGCTATACATATGTTTGGAGGGCTGCAAGAAGGGGTTTTTGGCTGGATGTAGGCCATTCATTGGTTTGGATGCCTGCCATTTGAAGACCAAGGCAGGAAGGCAATTGATTACTGCAGTCTACAGAGATCCTAATGAGGAGTATTTCCCACTTGCATATGCAGTGGTAGAGGCTGAAACCAAGGATTCTTGGACTTGGTTCATCAATTTGTTACTTGCAGACATAGGTCAGAATATGAGATGGGTGTTTATGTCAGACCAGCAGAAGGTGTGTATTTTATTCTCTACTTGGTTGTTTTTTCTTCATTTACTCATTGTATCTATCTCTAAGCCATATTTTCTTTTCATACTGTTTGTGACAGGGGTTGGTGCAAACTTTCATTGATAACTGGCCACAGTATGAACATAGGATTTGTTGCAGGCACCTCTACAACAACTTCAGGAAGAACCATCCTGGTGTTCTACTCAGAGAACTGTTTTGGAGGGCAGCCAAGACAAGTTATAAAGAAGAGTTTGACAGGGTGATGGATGAGCTGAAGGGCATTGATGCTGGTGCACACAGTTGGTTAGATGGTCATTCAACAACAAAATGGGCCAAACACATGTTTAGTGAGGATGCCTTGACCGACACTATAGTAAACAACATGTGTGAGAGTTTCAACAGTAGGATTCTTAAATTTAGGTCTAAGCCTATAATTAGCATGGTAGGAGTCTTTGTGATCACCTACAATTAATTAGGTTAATTATGTCTTACTGTTTTTAGTAGGTTTTGCAATTAATGTCTAATGTTTCATTGTATGTGCTTGCAGCTTGAGTGCATCAGACTATATCTCATGACTAGGTTTCAAGAAAACAGAGTGAAGATTTTGAGAGTAGAGTCAGCTATTTGTGCCAAGGTTCTGAAAAGGTTGCACAAGGAAAAACTGGCAGCCAATAGGTGGATAGCTTGTTGGGCAGGGCAGACCCAGTTTGAAGTAAAAAATGGTCTGCAAAGTTTCACTGTTGACTTGGCCACAGCACACTGCAGTTGCAGGAAGTGGGACATAAGTGGCATACCCTGTGCTCATGCTATCTTGTGCATATTTTTCAACAGATAAGATGTTGAGCAGTATGTTCACCCATGTTACCATGTCTCTACATACAAGGCCTGCTATGAACCAATCATAGCACCAATCAATGGACAAAATATGTGGAGATCTAGTGATGTGGCCCCAGTTCAGCCTCCTATCAAAAGAAGACCACCTGGCAGACCTAAGAAGAAGAGGGCAAAGGACCTAATGAGCTAACAAGGAGAGGTGGCATCTCTAAGCAATGCAAGACTTGTGGTAAGTTAGGGCATAATAAAAGAAGTTGCAAGGGTGAGATTAGAGGGAACTCCTCACTGCCAGGCACCACAAACAGAACCAGTGCATCTAGTAAGGTAATATATGGACATGTATGAAATGCAATTGTATTAGTTGCTTTCAAGTACATCTAATAATTTGCGTGCATTTCTTGTTTGTAGGCCAACATGCATAGCTTCAGCTCCACTCCAAGTGCACCACCTCAGTCCAGCATGCATGGCCGAGCCACTCCAACTGCACCATCTCAGGGCAAGACAAGCTCAGCCACTCAATTTGCACCATCTCAGACCATGATGCACCAATCCAGTCCAACTGTAACACCTCATGCCAGGACCAGAAACACATTTATCCACTCACAGCAGCACACCTCCACTGAAGCTGCACCACATCAGTCAGGCAGCATCACACATAACTCTAGCAGCAGCAACCCAAAGCCAAGGCAGAAGAAGAGAAGGGTGGTCACATCAGAGACTCTAAAGGCTTCTAAAAACGCATCCAGATACATGGAATCAATCAGACATGGTGGGAGTCAATTATCTGTGCATAGTCCAAGGAAGTGAAGAGAGCACAAGTTCATCTGTGCATGGAACAATGCCATGTGTTTTGTAGAAACTGCTAACTTAACTGTTTTGTGTATTTATGGTGATAGGGTTAAACATGGAACATTGCCCTTTGTTTTGTAGAACTAGAACACTTAACTGTTTTATGTATTTATGGTGGTAGGGTTAAACATGGAACATTGCCCTTTGTTTTGTAGAACTATGACTGTGTTCTAGTTATGATATTTGTAGAATTGTGAATGTGTTATGATATTTGTAGAACCATGACTGTGTTATGATATTTGTACAACTGTGGCTGTGTTCTGATATTTGGTGTTGAGTCACAAGTCTGACCGTGTAGTGTTGCTGGAAGTGTTTGTATTGGTTTGATAAAAAGTGAGTTATGACTCATCTTTTGTACTTTGACTATTTGTATTGCAGAAAATTTGTATTGCAGGAAATTTGTGTTGCAGACAATTGAATTGCAAAAAATTTGTATTGCAGAAAATTTGTGTTGCAAAAAATTGAATTGCAGAAAATTTGTATTGTAGAAAATTTGTATTGCATCAGAAATTTGCAGCAACAATTTGTATTGTAGAAATCTGGATTGCAACAGAAATTTGCAAAAATTTGTATTGCAGCAAAAATGTGTATTCCAGCTGTGTGTTGATGTAGAGATTTGTATTGCAGCAGATAGTGTGCCTTTATCAAACTGTACCTTTGTCAATCTGTCAATCAAGCTCAAAAAGTTTGGTTCAAATTTGGTTTTTTGTTGACTGGGATTTTTGTTGTCAATCTGTCAATATGCTGTAGATATTTCAAGTAGATCTTTTAAGTCATGCCAAATAGATATTTCAAGTAGATCTTTTAAGTAAACCTCAGTTACATGCAAAGTTGGACATGTTTAATAGATATTTTTGGACAAGTTTAATAGATATTTTTTAAGATGTGGCTGAACTGCATAAGAGAGAATAATATGACTAAAAAGTGTACATAATTTTAGACCAATTAAGAATTTAGAAGTTTGTACACTATTAATAATATGACTATAGGAATTTCTGAACAACTTAAGTAGCCTGTCTGTGCCAACATGCCCTGAATTGTCATCATTTACTCTCTTTGACTTTGAAATTGAGACTTACTAACAAATTTCATATTCACGTCTCTTTTTTCAAATTGGTTATTTAACTTTTTATTTTTTATTAAACTGAAACCAGTATGAATACAGTTCATAAACACATTTCAGCAGCCCCACATTGAACAACACGTTAGAAAACAGGGGTATTCATTTCATTCCAGGAATGGTACAAAAAAAAAACCAGCAGGTGTATCCATACTAACTGCTTAACCACAAAATGTACACACTGCTAGCCCTTTGCATTAGCAATTACAGGATATTGAAACTCCCCCATCTATGAAACATGCTAACTAAACATACACTTCCACCACCCACCTAACCAAACATAAACACTTCCACACTTCCCAGCCTAATCAAACTTCCACTACCTGTCTAACTACCCATACAATTAACGAGACAAATCCCACATATCACCATTAAGAATGCCAAAGCCACATTGTAAAACTTCTATAATTTTGACCCTGTTCAATTGTCACGATTTCCATTTTGTCCCTGTATATGTAGTTTATTAATTTCATTCTTCAACTTTAAAAATTATGATTTCATTCTCTAACTTTCCCATTCAAGTAAATTTTGTTATTCAACTTTAAAAGTCAATTTTATCCCTTAATTTTCAAATTTGAGTTAATTTTATTATTAAAATTTTGACTTAAAGAAGGATAAAATTGATTTAATTTTGAAAGTTGAGAAATAAAAATAAAATTGACACTAATAATAATTGATGGATAAAATTGACATGTATAAGAATCATTTACCCCATTATTGGAGGACCAAATTTGAGACTTACATGACTATAAGAATACATTTAAGCATATAATATACACACATAACTCATCCTAAGTATCAATACAAACATGTTCATCCCATGTGTCAATACTAAAACTAACACATTCAAACTTTGAATATATTAATTAAGGGGGAAAAAAAAGGCTTCCAACATTCAAATTTCCGAAGAGTGCTACTTGAGACACGTTTGCTACTCTTGCATCTCAATAGAGAGAAAAGAAATAAACAATAGGTCAAGTTACTAAATATTGGTTAAAGTTTACTTTCATCCATTAACTATTAATTGTCTCAATTTGATCCTTCTATTTTTATTTGCATCAATTTCAACCCCTTACTTCCAAAATCCGGTTATTCATTCATGAGTCTCCTCTTTGTTAAAATTATTAGAAGGATTATCTAACCAAGCAAACAAAGCAGTACATGTTAGGTCCAACATTAATAACCACTTTCATCACACCATTTTCGGATAATAACATTAAGATTTTATTAGAGAGGAGATTCAAAGATGGAATTGACTTGGAAGTGGTTATCAAGTTTGCCAAGTTTGAGGGATGACACTAACACAATTAATAGTTGGAAGATTAATCGGAACTTTGCGTTATAGTTGGAGGACCAAATTAGAAACTTAACATTCATTTTCATTTTTTGTGTGACATGATTTTTTTTTTCTTTGAATATTCAATGTATTGTGATTAAAAAACAATTACTAAATTTAAAAGTCTCTAAAGGGACACTTCACCAAAAAAAAAAAAAAATCTCAAATTTGGGCTGTAGTTGAAATAAAGGGATGTCCCAAAACACTCTCAGTTTGTCGATTTTAGTTTATTTTCAAAAAATGGGCCTAAATACAACTCAACAAACCCAATCAGATTTTTTTTTTTTTTTTAAATTGGCTTTTTAAGAAAAAAAAAAGAAAAAAAGAAAAAAAGAAGGTTGTTCGGCAAACAAAAGCCCAACCCAAGATATGGATTCTTTTTATAAAATGTTGTTATTAAGCTAACAGAAACCCAATACTCAGTACTCAATTTTCTCCAAAAAGGAAAAACTCAATAGACATTGACAGTGTGGTGTGGTCAATTTCACCCAATTCATTTATTAGCAGCATATAAATAGACTCTTCTTAACTCAACATATTTAGGTGGTGACTGGTGAGTTTATAAATGACTAAATTTTTTTTTTTTTTTTTTTTGGAGAAACTAAATGACTCAACTTAACCCATGATCACCATTACACAAAAGCGTTTTTGGAAATTCAAGCTAAAAATTGTAGGCATCCTTAAGAATCTTATGATTTAACCAACGTAAATTATTTTTTGTAGGTTATGGTACATGTTTTGATAGTCACTCAAGCAATTCATTAATGCAAAACAATGTTGATTAATGAAAATTTCCTCTAAAAAGTGGATTGTAAACTGTGCTTATGCACAAAAATATTTAATAACAATGATGATGGAATAGTCTTTACTTATATAGGCGAGTAAAGCAGAGTATTATATTATTATGAATGGGAGACTAAGACTTGGCCCATTTTTTTTTTTTTTTAAATGACATTTGACACAAAATTAGACTACAATCAAAAGTTAATTTAAATTGTGATTGCGATTTAACTTTAATATATTATACTATATGATTTGGTTTACCTTTAAAGAAAATGTGCACAAAAAATCTATTCTTGAAATGTTTGGTTTCCAACGGAGTACATTTACAACAAATACTCAAAATAAACCATAAAATATATTTTTGTGAGTTTTTTTTTTTTTAAAGTAATATTTTATTCATAGCCATTTGGGTTTTATTTTTAACTTATTTGTTTTATTTGATTCGTGTATATCCTTTTACATTTTTTTTTTCAAATGCAACTTACTTTATTCGATTTACGTCTAAAGCAAATAAGTGAATGAGACAAAATAAGCAAATGAAAGCACACAAAAGAAAGATTGAGAAAAAAGAGGCTAAAATCTAAATTACACCTATTAAATTTAGGTTCAATTTTAATTACTGTTGCAAAAGTTTCATTTTTTATCATTTTCGTCCATAAAGTTTGCATTTGTTGCCAAAGTTGACCATTTCATGATATTTTCATCCATAATTTGTCATTAACTATTACAAAATAAATTTTTTTTATTATTGAAAAGCTATTAAATTTCTTTTAAATAAAAAATCTAAAATTTTGCAATGATTCAAATGGACCAAGGTGAAAAATTTTCGGACATGCAACATTCCTTTTAAGTTTATCTTCAAAATTTTTCCAGGAAGTGATAGCAAGAAGATCACAAGTGTGTTCTAAAGTTCCTTAAGGATAAAATATCATTTAAAAATGCCGGGTTTTATTTTTTGGAGAGTAGAAAAGAGTTAGAACTCGAAAGCCAAGACTTCCACATGATTAAAACCCTCAACTACTGCACCACTTTTCTACCTGAAAGAAGATTTCAATGGCACCCAACTTGATTAAAATAAGAACTTAATTCCATATTCTACCAAACAATAAAAGAAATGGAACTATTTCGACAACCCATCCCACAACCACAAATAGAACCTAAAAATTTAAACAAGAATAACATGAAATAATTTTTCAATTTTTAAAAAATACCTTCGAATATCAAGCTCGACTGAGATGCAAATCAGTGAACAAACTGAACTAACGGAAGATGAGTCATATCATAGGCAAATACTTGTTGCACATCATTTGCGCATGAACACACATGAGTGTAACAACTGAAATCGTGAGATGAAATCACGTGTCAACTTGAAATTGTGTCTTCAACTCACAATTTCAGTTGTTCTCATACATGTATGTATGTACACAATAATGTGCAACAACCATGGCTTTATACCATAATTATAGGCTCAAATGCTTGCTTGCTTAGTGGTTTTGGACACATCATTTCCAAGGCCCAAGCTTCCTAACAAAGAGAGTCTCCCCTTGTTAGAATAAAGAGTACCATTTCTTAACCATAAGGTAACTAAGCTACACCCTCACTCTTGCTTAATGCTATGTTTGGAAGTTTGGAGGGAGAGAAGAGTAGTAGGAAGGAGAGTAGAGAGTTGAGGAGAATAGTTATCCTCCACCTTGTTTGGATGTTTTTAAAATTAAGTAAGGGAGAGGGGAATAATTAGCCTTTTCATAATTTGTAATTTTGTTAATATGGTAAGGGTAAATTTGGTAATTCATTTAGTCAAGTATTTCTCTGCTCTACTCTCTCTCCAAATCTCTCCAATTTGGGAGAATTAAAAATGAGAAGTTAGAAGTAGTTAGAACTTAGAACCCCTCCAAATCTCTCTCCATTCCTCCCTTAAAAAACATCTAAATAAGGTAATTTAACTTACTCTCCCTCCCTCTACTCCCCATCCATCCAAACAAACTATAAATGTCTAATCTAGTGTCGAGGATGGTAACTTTGTGTAAGTATGACGGGCCATCTCAATGAATTGTTGTAAAGTGATTTTTTCATACGTTTCTTAGCAGTGCATTGGACCCTTCTCTTTGTTGAGTGTTGCCCTTCTTCAGTTTTTGCACTTCTCTAAAATGTCTGATTCTTGCTTATAGTCTTTGTTTAGTTCTTGCTACTTTGTTTTACTTTTTCAGAATGTTTTACTTGGTTGTTTAATAGTTGTTTCACTGTGAAGCTTTAACATTCTAACACAATATAGGCGAGTCAAATTTTACTGATTTACAAATTGGGTTGGGTTGGGGTCCTGGGGCTGGGAGTGGGGACATGTAGTAGTATGGTAATCGTCAATCACTCACCAGAGTCAACACTACATACTTATCTCTTAGGTTTTTGTTTTCATTATTATTTTGGTCAAAAAAAGGTTTTTATTTTTTACATAAAATCTCAGGTTCAATTTTTTCTTTGTTTCTATGTATATATTTTTTTGGTTTCCTTATTATAATATTCTAATTGTTGACCAAAAAAAAAATTGCAAATAAAAAAATGTATAACTAATCAATTATGCCACAAAATATTAAGTGCATTAGTTATATTGAAGAAAATATTAAGGGAACTTGAATACAAAATCTTTGTCGGTAATTTCATATCTTATAAAGCAAGAAAAATATATTTTAAAAATTTGATATAAAAAGTTAAATAAAAATTTATTAATTAGTATTATAATATGAAAAAATGCCTCACATAACATTGTTGCCTTAGGCCCCACAATGTATTGAGCCAACCCTGTGAGTATGATAATTGATGAGAATCAACAAGCATTAAAGGATCTATTGCATGTTCCAGTTGGGCCTATTATTAGAGCAAGATCCAAGAAGATTAAAGATACACTTAATGGGCTGATTCAAGAGATTTTTGTTGATTCTAACACAGGACATTCCAAGCTTGGTCCAAAGGAAGATGAAGGCGTAATAAATTTAATCCAAGCTATTGAGGGCTAATCTGACTTAATTGGACGTGATTTATGGAGTGGATTAATGACTGATTAATTTTCCAGCTCCATGCCAATTAATAGATATATCGCTATTCTGGAGCTGCTAATTTCAGACCAAATCTACCTTAATTTTAGGCTTCTATTATTTAGAACGTTTTTTAGTTATTTTCCTATTTTGGAGCTGCTAACTTCAGACCAAATCAATTTTAATTTAGGCTTCTATTATCTCTTTTTTATATTTTCATATTTTCAGTCATGTCTTATAAATAACAAGCACTTATAGATGATTATTGAATAAAAATTAGAAAAAACATGAGTTTTTGCTTCTTCTCTTGTGGTGTTCAAATTTTATATTTTTGATTCGTGATTCAGTTATAATAATTGGGTCGGGGTCTGTTACTTATACATTTGATTCGCGTTTCATTTATGAATGTTGGATCAGGGTTTCTATCAAAATCTGAATTTTAACTTTCTTGGACAAATATTTCAATATTATTTGTTGAGTCTCAAATCGTGTCAATTGAGGTTCGCATCAATAATAGTGGCTACAACTATTGTACCAGACTTATATAAGAGGGCCAGATACATAACTTAACTCAAGAGACATGCCAAATAGGAGGTTTACCGAGATACATATTTCTCCATAGAATTTATGTCTAAAAAACATGGAGTTCGGAACCGCTCTCGATGGATTGACAATTTTTAGGAGCTTTCAGAAGTAATTATGTTGTGTGTATGCACTTGTACCTTAGATAGCACCCACATTTAAGCTTGGCTCAACATCTGTTAAAGTAGACAACTTCATGGCGAAAAAGAGAATGGTGGAAGTGTAGCTAATATTTCAGAGTTCTATGACAGCATTTTTTTTTTTTGGCGTATGATCTGTTTCCAAAATGATTGAACTGGATAAAAATGTTTCCAAATATATATATATATATATATATATATATATTTATGAAAGCAACATTATATATTTGAGCTTTTGCATGAGAAACAATCAAACAAGTCGGGTGGAGGAGGAACATTTGGAGCTATGAACCATTAGGTTCATCTACTGCCACCAGCTCACAAACTCAAGGTGAAGAAGAGAAGATGTTGGTGGCTAGGAAGCTGATAGTGTTTGCTCAATGCCTAGACCACTTAGCCCTAGGCCTAAGGTCCCCATTAAGAATATGGTTCTATTCCCCATTCTATTATAAAAAAGCTCATAATTCATGTAGAGTGATACTAGGGAAACTAAGCTAATACAATCATGTGTCACTAAGCTAATTACAACTAGCTCACATGTAGTTTGATTGAAATTTAAGTTACATACCTATGATTTGAAATTTGACACTTTACCCACCTGAAATTAGCTTCATTAGGCTTCCATAACCCACCTATGACTTTTCCGTTAGAAAACAACTTTTAATATCAAAACATAATATCAAACAAATCAAAAGGCTAGGGTTTGAAGATACATTTCTCTCTCTTCTATCTCATCCAAGAAACCTATGGTCAAAACTTGTTGTACCTATGCTATTGCCATTTGCTACTACTTTGTTCACTGCCACCATTTAAGATGATGGTTCTCTCAAGCCTTTGCTACAATTCCGTGGCTGGTTTGAGAAGGAGTTTGGGGTTTGTGTTCGGTTTGTTCACTAGTTCGTTTACTGCCACCATCTAACCCTAGCTTTTTTATTCGTTTTATATTATACTAGTTATAAGCTCGTGCGTTGCACAGTTTTATTGTAAACTTATAGAATATATATTTTCATATATAGGAATTTTTTTTTAAGCTAAATGCTAATTTCTCAAGATTTGGAGAAAGGGGTAGCACATATCTTTAGGGTAGGGTGCAACCAGTGGATCTTGTATTTTTATGTTTTTGTGTTTTGGAAGGAGAGAGACATAAAAGCGAAGCAAAATTACATATTTTAGCCATGTTTTTAACAAAGGTGGGTTACAAAACTCTAACTGAGCTAACCTCAGGTGGGTAAAGTGTCAAATTTCAAACCACATGTAAGCAACTTAAATTTCGGCTAAACTACAGGTGGGTCAGTTGTAATTTCCCCAATCTATAAAGAGTGTTGCTATTTGTAAGACCTTGCACAATGGGACTTGTATCATGAACCATACAAATATGACACAGACTCAACTATACATCAATTCTTAAAACACACATGTTTATCAATTAATGGCTTAAATACATGATTAGTCCGTAAAGTTTAGAGCGATTATGTTTAAGCCCTTAGATGATGTGGTCAAACTAAAAATGCTCCGTAAGGATAAAAAACAAATCATGACTAATATCAATCACTATTAAAGTTTTTTACGGACTAAAAATAATAGCTTTAAACTTTAGAGAAGTACTAAAATCGCTTTGGCCAAAATAAAAAAGATACATTTAAAAATATAAAGAAAATAAATAAATAAATGAAGCCTAGGCATCATACTCTTATTGAATGCAATATATTTGAACACAATATACTTGAATTTTGATAGAACTACAAATAAATAAACATTCATCAGTCACTTTTTTTTTTCCTTTTTTGGATGAAAAAAAAGACTAAGAAAAAAGATTAAGAAATTAAATAAGAAAATAAAAATAATTAATTTAGTGTGAAGGAAGAAAATTACAAAATTTTGACAATTTTTTGTCTAATAGTAGGTGTAAATTGAGCTCTCTAATTATCGTTCAATGGTGCGATGGGTTTAATTTTGATAGTTTGTTTGTAACCAATATTCTCCTCCATCTTTCTAAACCAGCAAAAACAACCAAAGCTATCTTTTAAAGGGAGAGTTTTCAAAACAGAAAAAGAAAAACCAGAATAGTAATTGTAGGGTCATGATTTTTGGACTAAGCCCAAAAATGAATGGGATCTTGGCCCAGTGGACCTAGTACAATGAATTTGTAGAGAGTGGGCCAAAGAGCTAGACTTTAGTGCATGGATAACCGTTAGAATGGGTTTTTATATTGATCAAACAGAAATGAACTAGGTTTATCAAAGAAAGCTTGTCCTTGGCACAATCCGAGAAGCTCTACTTTTGTATGTATTGAGTGACAATGGTTGCAAGAGTTCTTGAGATCTTCATGATGTTTTCTCCCCTTCCCCCTCTCCCCCCTTTTATGGTGGGCTTCTCCTATTATATATCCCTCTTTAGACGATCTTAGCCTTTCACTTGTTGATCATTTAAGCCTATACTTGAGTACCTATCCCATTAGACACTCTCTTTGGCATTTTGTGAGTCGCGTTAACCGAGGTAGTACTGTTCAGAGGTCATTTCTTCATTAATGCAGCCAGGACGTTAGTTGGGGGCACTTAATGCAGAGGTGACAGTTTCTCCTTGAATTGCTCCTCCGCCATACTCCCATGATTGACCCCTTATACTCGTCCTTTTTTTTGGAATGCTCTGTGAGGCTGCCTTTAATGGCACACCGCTCTTCCCCTCTATGATCTTGGTTAACCGAGGATAGGCTTATCCTCGGCGATGTTCCTTAGCAATTTGGGCCTTCTTTGTTCGTCCTCAAATATTCCTTCTTCCTCAGCATGGGCCTTAGGCTCAGTCTAAAATGGGCCAGGGATGCTAAATTCTCTAGCCTCACAATAGCCCCTTAAAATCCTGCTGTCCGGATCCTTGAACGGAGAGGAGGATTTTGATGTCCTCAGGTCTTTGTCATGGCTTATCAAGTCTTGTCTTACATCAGCTCCTAAGTCTCTTCACCTGCCCAAGGCATGTTCATGGCGCTTCGGTGTACGGAGCGCACCCTCATTAATGTCTTTGTGAAGTGACGCAGATCCAACGGTTGAGGATTTCTTCAGAAATTGGGCGGGATTTATTTCGCTTGTAACTCTCTCTTTAAGTTCTGTGCGAATTAATTTCCACTGGATTTCGCCTTCTATATAAGGCGCTCTAGGGGAATCATTATTTCACATTTACAAATCCTTGAGTTCAGCAGGAACTTCAAGTTCTCAACCCTCTAGGCCATTCTAAGGACCTTGCCAAGATCATGATCAAGCCCTTGGGAATGAGATGGCCCTAGATAAAGGCAAGGGCAAGGAAGCCATGCCCCTTTCAGTAACCAAGAATGCCGCCCAAATCCTGGACGACGCAGTTGAGGCAAAGGAAGCAGAGGCCAAAGATGTTTCTACCTTTCGACCGAGCAAGAAAGAAGACCTTCCTCCTTAAGCCAAGAACAGAAGCAAGCGTAGATCGCATCAGACTTTCAGTGCAACAAAGTTTAGGTCTCACCTTGATGGTAGGACATCGAGGGAGGTTTGTAAGATTTCCGAATGGTTGATGCCCGAGTGTTACCGCCTCCAATGCTTAATTGTCATGAAACTGGGAGAGAATCAAGGGAACATCCTGAGATGGGGCCATCAGGTGCTTCCGCCGCTTGTTCTTTCTCATCGCCGGTACCACCCATATAGGCTTGATTGCTGCTGGAACAAGATTGCGAATCTACCATTCCCATAGGCTTTCTCTTTTTATAGCTAGCTTTAAAACAAGCCTGCCTCAACCTCCCCCCCCCCCCCCCCTTTTTTTTTTTTAAAGGTAGCTTTAAAACAAGCCTGCCTCAGCCTCTCTTTGTATAGTTGGCTTTAAAGCAAGCCTACCTCAACCTCTCTTTGTATAGTTGGCTTTAAAATAAGCCTGCCTAAGCCCTTTGGTGTATGATGTACCTTTCCTTTATTTAATAAAAAAGGCTGCACTTTTTTCTTTATGAATTTTAATTTTTTATTTCTTTGCAGTAATTTTTTAGTGTGTGTGTTGTTATTTTTCCCTCCAATGGGGCTTGGAACTGGTGTTGACAGTAGCAAAAAGCTGTCACCCTGACTTTAACAAAATCGACAATAGCACCCGGCTACTAACCTTAAATAAGTTAGCCATGTAGGAATAATCAGGAATATAACCATGTGTTTTATACCACAAACTGTGCAACCATGCAAGGATGTTGGATTTAAAGTAGGTTATCCGAGGGGACCCTCGTGCATAAAGGCTCTGTTCGGCATTTATAATGACGTCATGGCGTCGATTTTTCCCAAGCGTCTAGTCTGAGGGTCCAGGCATGCCTTAGGTTCTGTTTAAGCACTTGCAAAGAGATGTCATAGCGTTAATTTTCCCAAAGCATGTGGTCCGAGGATCCGTACGACATCCTGATTTTGTTCAACCTTTAGGTGCTTGCCGAAAGTTATTAGTTTCCCATAGGTTTGTGGTCCGACGAGCCATGGAAGACCTTGGTTCTGTCCAACACTTAGATAGTTGTCAAAAGTTGTTAGTTTTCCCATAGGTTTGAGTTCGAGGACCATGCAAGACCTTGGTTCTGTCCAACACTTAGATAGTTGTCAAAAGTTGTTAGTTTCCCCATAGGTTTGAGTTCGAGGACCATGCAAGACCTTTGCTCACATCTTTGTTGAGTGGGGAAAGGGTAGGCGATCCGAGGAGCCAAACTCCTTTTAGATTCTGCGGATCACTCAGATACATGTTTAAAGTAGCTAATCTCCTCAAGGGCTGTGATCGAAGGGTCTGTACAAGGCCTTGATTTCGTTTAACCCTTAGGTAGTTGCTGAAAGTTATTAGTTTCCCCATAGGTTTGAGTCTGAGGACCATGCAAGACCTTGGTTCTATCCAACACTTAGATAATTGTCAAAAGTTGTTAGTTTCCCCATAGGTTTGAGTTCGAGGACCATGCAAGACCTTGGTTCTATCCAACACTTAGATAGTTGTCAAAAGTTGTTGGTTTCCCCATAGGTTTGAGCTCGAAGATCATGCAAGACCTTTGCTCACGTCTTTGTTGAGTGGGGAAATGGTAGGCAATCCGAGGAGCTGAACTTCTTTTAGATTCTGCGCATCACTCAGATAGATGTTTGAAGTAGCTAATCTCCTCAAGGGCTGTGATCCAAGGGTCTGTATAACACCCTGATTCCGTTTAACCCTTAGGTAGTTACCGAAAATTATTAGTTTCCCCATAGGTTTGAGTCCAAAGACCATGTAAGACCTTGGTTCTATCCAACACTTAGATAATTGTCAAAAGTTATTAGTTTCCCCATAGGTTTGTGGTCAAAGGAGCCATGCAAGACCTTGATTCTGTCTAACACTTAGATAATTACCAAAAGTTATTAGTTTCCCCATAGGTTTGTGGTCCGAGGAGCCATGCAAGACATTGGTTCTGTCTAACACTTAGATCATTACCAGTGTGTGTTAATTCCCTCAAAGCCGGAGGTCTGAGGACCCGTTATGGCTAAGGTTCCATTTACCCTCTTCAATGGATTAGAAGATATCAATGTATACTTTCCAGAACTAGCCCCGTCGTGGAGCCTCCTTGAATCGCTTTGTGTTGCTGCCATTTCTCTAAATGAAGGTCTGGTGAACTCGGCCACCAGATTCGCGAGGACCAAACCCTTTATGGGGATATGGGGCATGTACTTGATGTCAGAATCCCCTATAACTGTGCCCTATTCAGCAATCCTCCCTGTATAACCCGCACTTTGAGGTATAGACCATAACGGCTTTCCCCAAGAGCTCTTGCTGAGGGGGCCTAACCCATCTTAGCTAACCATTGCACTCACTATCACACAAGCCCTTCCCACAAACAGGGCCAATTGTAGGGTCACGATTTTTAGACTAAGCCCAAAAATGAATGGGATCTTGGCCCAGTGGACCTAGTACAATGAATTTGTAGAGAATGGGCCAAAGAGCTAGACTTTAGTGCATGGATAACCGTTAGAATGTGTTTTTTATATTGATCAAACAGAAATGAATTGGGTTTATCAAAGAAAGCTTGTCCTCAGCACAATTCGAGGAGCTCTACTTTTGTATGTATTGAGTGACAATGGTTGCAAGAGTTCTTGAGATCTTCATGATGTTTTCTCCCTCCCCCCCCTCTTTTTATAGTAGGCTTCTCCTATTATATATCCCTCTTTAGACGATCTTGGCCTTCCACTTGTTGATCATCCAAGCCTATACTTCAGTGTCTGTCTCATCAGACACTTTCTCTGGCGTTTTATAAGTTGCGGTAACTGAGGTAGCGCTGTTCAGAGGTCATTTCCTCATTAATGTGGCCAGGACGTTAGTTTGGGGCACTTAATGTGGAGGTGACAGTTTCTCCTTAAACTGCTCCTCCACCATGCTCTCATGGCTGACCCCTTGTACTCGTCCTTATTTTTGGAATGTTCTATAAGGCTACCTTTAATGGCATGCTGCTCTTCCCCTCTATGATCTTGGTTGACCGAGGACAGGCTTATCCTCGGCGATGTTCCTCGGCAATTTAGGCCTTCTTCATTCATCCTCGGATATTCCTTCTTCCTCGGCGTAGGCCTTGGGCTCAGTATAAAATGGGCTGATGTTGCTAAATTCTCTGGCTCCACAGTAATAAATACCTAACATGTAATAGAAGAATCCAAAAACAACCAGGGAATACACAGAAGAGACCTTGCTTACAGCTTTCTTTAAATTTTCACCCTGTAATTTTTCTTCTATTCTTCTTCCTGTTGTTGTTCGGGGAAGAGAGAGAAGAAGTTAAAGAGTTTGCAGTATTGGAATAAGATTATGAAAATGCTATTTGAATGTTTTGAAGTTTGGCACTTTGCTTTTGTGTTGAAACGGGAATTAGATTACACTATGTCTACATTGCTGCAATTTAAGATGCATTAGATCTTTTTTTTTAGTGTAGTAATTTGAAAGCTCGAAAATGTGTTGAAAACACAAGAGTTGTTGAGACCCCCAAATTAAAATTACGGCTCGATTGATTTCACACTAACTTAAATCTAAGTGCGGAATAATGTAAAAGCGAGCGGATAAACAAACAAGCTACTCTAATCCATAAACTAAGCAACAAAGCAAAAAAATGGAAAGTAAAAGAGTGAAAAACCTCGGTGAACTCGGTGTGTTATCGAAGAGGAAACCGAAGAACTCGGTAAAAAACCTCTCTGCCGCCCTCCAAGCAGTAATTGATCCATTAGACAATCAATTGGGATACATAGGTTAGCAAGAGACCCTCTAAGCCTAATCTACCCGATGTACCTAAGCCCTCCAAGCTCCTACTTCAACAAGGCGTCTCGGAACCGTGTCTTGTATAGCTCTCCAAATTCCGAAAAAAGCTCTATGTAGCATCTATCATCCTTGACTTCTTCCAATGCTTCCAGTAGCACCAAAACTTCACTTGAAACTTTGAAAGGATCTGGTAAATGTTTGGGCTATCAACCTCTCAATGGTATAGAAATAGAGAGGTAGGAGTTGAGAAAATTCTCAAAACAAATGTGTAGAGAATTGTAGATATGACAATCTCTAACTCTCAAGGTGTCTGGTTAGGGTTTTTCTCTCAGAAGCACTCCTCAACATTTGTGAATAATGTAGGTATAAATAGTGTAGGCACAAAAAGTGTGTTAGACTGGACAGATTGGCTGAATAGAATGTCTCGCAGGTGTCTCACGTCACCTTACCTTTGAGATACTCGCAAGACACAGCTGTCTCCATCTAACTTGACTTTTGCATTCCAGCATGTGCAAGGCACATGAGATATTTCATGGAATGCTAAGTCGCGAGCTACCCATAAAAACTTCTTCAATCTTCATATGCTTAAGTCTTCACACTACTTTCTCTATCACACAACCCTTACAATGAAATCCCAAAGTAAATACAGGGTACAAAAGATTGAATAAAATTACAATCAAATTTGGCACAGAATATAAGCCAACAAAAACACATAGTTGTAAACAACAACTTTACAATCTCCCTCTTTAGCTATTCCATGACAAAACTCCTAAAACAGACTCTAGACTTAAACATGAGTTTGGGAACAGTGGTAAAACTTACTCACACCTAATCTAAAAGCTATGAAGCACTTACATGTATATACCTGTTACCTGAAACACTTGCACACAAACAAAATTTTCATTAAACTTATGACAAGTAGAACACAAGGTAAGTACATGAGCAAGTAAAGTGCGATCAAGTTTGTAAACAATGTAAAACATGTAAGCATATCTTGATCAAACAAAAACAGTCATTAAAGAATGACTACAATGACCATTTAGCAAGTAAATGCTCATCTGGACATGCAATGTAGTTAAGAACAATCCAAATGATCAATTGCATGTCCAACACTCAACCAATGCAAAATACACGAAGTACTTGCATCTAGGATACACGATTCTACTAGGGCACAAGAGTGAAGTACTTAAGACATATAGACAATATCTTAAAAGTACACAAACAATGCTATAAAGCATAGAGATTAATCACAAATACTAAAAATAAACTGAAATTAAAAACATAGTATTTAAAGTTTTAAACAAAAGCAGTAACAATAAAAAAAACTGTAAGAAAAAATAGATGATCTAGCTTCTCACCCTATCACTGCACTCCTCCTATCAATGACACCATTTTCTCATTTTTACAACATGGACACCATCTCCCCCTTTTTGTCATGGAATAGCTAGTCTTCATTTTCTTCTAGCTTCCGTTGAATTTCGTCCATCTGAGTTTGGAGAGATGTGAACTTTGCATCAAAGTGAATGTGTTGGGAATACATGATAGTAGATAGTCTGGAAAGTTTGGTATTAATCTGTTGAAGTGTAGCCATGATGTTTCCTAACTGTTCATCAAAGGCAAGGGGGGTAGAACTTGAGCTTCCCAGAGTTGCATGACTTTCTTGTTTGGTATTCTTTTTGGTGTGACTCATACTTGCATGGAGAGTACGAATGTTAATTGGACTTGGCCTTGGGTATGGGCGCTCATCTTCCGAGGGATGGACACCTTTGAGCTTCAAAATCCTTGAGATAAGGTGACAAAAGGGAATACAATTCCTGGAAGTAGTCTGGTCAACCGTTTTGGCCAAGATGTGGAAGATATGAAAGCACACATCAATCTCTTCATCAGTGATCAGATCATTCAAGAATAATGCTCTACCGATATTCATATACCCGGTGCTTGACAAAGGATATAGGTTGCTACACATGATCAATGAGAGCAGTTGCAATTTTGGAGAAAGGGATGCCACACTAATTGATTTCCTATTTGAGGAGAATTCCAAATTAGCTCCTAAAGCTTCTTTAAGAACCTCTTCATCTGGATTCAGCTCATCATATATCGGTGGTATGGGGAGTATTGGACAGTTAATGTGCAAGATTTCCGCCAAATAAACTGGTGTCACTGAGAAACTTTTTCCTCTAACCCAACATTTTAACTCTTTTCCTTCTATAATGGCATTGGCATAGAACTCTTTTACCATGTTCTCGTATGCATCCTCAAGAGTTGAAAGCAGAAAGTTCCAATCCTTAGTTGCAAACCAAATTGGAATATTAGTTTCATAGAGAGATGGTTGGTTAACAGCCCTTTCAACCAGCAAGGGAGCATCTTGAAAATAGGTAGAATAGGTCTGAAAGGCAGCATAAGATCTAAACAAGTCAGGATCATACAATTCTATTGAAAAATGAGTCCTCTTTGACCTTGGTGACGGTTCATCAACATCAATTACCAGCTCTTTCCTTTTGTTGCTACCTCCTTTCACAGCTGAGTGCTTAAATGGAGACATCTACACAAATGAGCACACAGCAAGGAAACAAATGCAAAAACACACACCATAACACAGAACTTGATTAGATTCAAGTTAGTTCAAAGAAAAGGTAAACAAAGCAAACAGACATAACCAGCATGCTAAAAGTGTTAAAGCATGTAAACATAATCACAGTGCATGAATAAAATGAGTGTGTCTGTATGCGCATAGGCTGTGCATGTGCTGGTGCATGTGTGTGCATCTTGAGATGCATAAGGGGTGCCTAGGGTGCCTAGGTGTGTGCCTAGTGTGTGCAACATGGGCAAAGTGTGTGGCACACATAAACAGTGACCAAAACAAGTTACACAAGGTCAAATAAGTGTATACCCAGAGATTGGAATTCACTTGAATCCAACTTAGCACACAAATGTCACTAGGACATTCTGTAAAACATCTAACATGCAATAAAACACAACAATGATGTAACATGCATGAACATAGTGAAAAAGTACATAAATACAAGTCAAACTACCACAAGGGGCCAACATAGAGACAAAAACAACAAAAGAAACACAACCCAATCAAATTTGGAAAGAATTTTCACAAAAATTGATAACCCCAACCCAATTTCAAAAAAATCCCCCCAAAATATAGAACCCTAACATAAATTACTGCATAATTAAAGAAAAACATGAAGAAACTGTTTTAGAAAACATACCTTGAAGATGAAAATGCAGAAAATATGCTTGAGAATAATGGGTTTATTATAAAAATGAGTCTTGGGTTGAAAGGGGTTCGAGAGAGGCTTAGCGAGGGAAAATGAGTGTTTTTGAAAAACTGTCACATCTGCTACATAAAAACTGAAAACTCGCGTTTCTTGCGGGTTATGCAGTAGCGACGCAATCGCAAGACAGTCGCAAGAAGGACATCTGATGCACAAAAACTTTCACGAGAAGCATTAAGTCGCGAGACAGTAGCGAGACAGTCGCGATAACTTCTGTCTGATTTTGGAAAAATCCAGTTTTGACCAAATAGCATTTCGCAAGAAGATGTTGGTTGCGATATAGTTGCGATACTATCGCGAGAGTTTTTGTGTAAAGTGATGAAAAATTTATTTCCCTCAAGCTCATTTTGCCGGAAGCTCTAAGTCGCGAGCTTCTCGTGACATACCCTTTGAACCAGTTTTTAAAGAAAAACACAAAAATGCATTTTGAACAAAAACTAAAAACATGAAAGTATAAAATCACTTTCAAAAACATATAAAACACTCAAAAATCTTTTTGGATTTGATCAACAAGTACTTGAGCATACACATCACATTTGAACATGTGCAATTACATAAATGAGATAAGCATTCAATGAATCAAAGTCTTGTGTGTTGTGGGTGAGTATCAAGGGTGAAGTAGTCCTTAGACCAGAGTGAAGTTTCAATGATTAATTCAATCAAATCATACACAACTGGCACTAAATCAAGTGGTCTATCTCAATTATAGAAATGAACATATATGACCTCCCACAAAATGATTACACAACTTAGAAACTTTTCATTTGGCTTCTGCATAAATCATGATATTTGATCCTTTTTGGATAATACATCTCTTTTAGAGATCGATGTTTGAAACTTTTGATATTTCAACATTTAGAATTAGCCTTTGGCTTTTTGAGCACTATACATTTCAAAACAAAAGTTGCTTTCCCTTTTTCTTAGTCAAATACTAGTATGTGCGACAGGCTTTTGCAACTCAAGATATCTTTTTCAGTTTGAGATTTACATTTGGTGAGTTTTTTTTGTAAAAACATAAAAATAAAGTGGGAAGAGATATAGACACAAGTCTATGCAAGTATCAAGACCATCAAAACTATTGACCAATCATTCATGACAAGCTTGAAAATCTATTTACAACAATCACACATAATTTTTAAGATTTCTTCCACACAAATAAAGGTGCATACAATACAAGCTAAGCTCGTAAATGCACTCGCCATTAGTACGAAAGTACTAGGCCAAACTCATATGTGATATATACAAAACAAGCGATCAAACTTTTTGAAAATTCTTCAATTTTTATAGGTTTTTAAATTTTTTGAACACACTCAAAAACAGAACACAAACAAAAACAAAGTAAAAGTTTGTAAAAGAAACAAGAACATATTAAACATGTGAGACCTAAATAACAAGTATGCAACAGAGAACAAAAATAGGTTCACACACGAGATAGAGTTCAAGGAATGATACCGACACCGATGGTCTTACACAAAGTCTCAAACTTCGGACTATTAAAAGGTTTAGTAAATATGTCTGCCTTCTGATTGTCAATGGTGATGAACTCCAAATACACAGTCTTTTCCTCTACCAAATCTCGAATGAAGTGGTACCGTATCTCGATATGCTTCAATTTCGAGTGTTGGACTGGATTTTTTGATAGATTTATGGCACTTGTATTATCACAGAACACACACATAGTGTCTTGAATGATTCCATAATCATGTAGAAGCTTCTTCATCCATAATAATTGTGCATAACAACTCGTCGCTGCAATGTATTCAGCTTCAGCCGTTGAAACAGAGACTGAATTCTGTTTTTTGCTCATCCATGACACCAAGTTATTTTCAAGATAAAAACACCCACCAAAAGTTCTTTTCCTATCATCAATACACCCAACCTAGTCAACATCAGAATATCTAGCAAGGCACTCATTTGAGTCTTTTGAATACCAGATTCCATAATCAAATATGTCATTTATTTAGCGTATAATTCGTTTAATTGCAGTTAAGTGTGATTCTTTGGGTGCTACCTAGAATTCAGCACAAACTCTAACACTGAAAGCAATGTCTAGTCTGGTAGCAGTGAGATATAAGAGACTACTGATCATGCTTCGATAGAGTGTTGGATCCACTTCTATACCTGCTGCGTCGCGACTCAGTTTTGCTGAAGAACTCATGGGAGTAGAAATGTGCTTCTTGGAGTCTAGGCCAAATCGCTTCACAAGATTTTTGGCATATTTCTCTCGAGAGAAAAATATCCCATCTTCTCATTGTTTCACTTGAAGCCCTAGGAAGTAGTTCAGCTCTCCCACCATACTCATCTTAAACTCCCTTTTCATTTCTTCTGAAAATTCATAAGCTAGATGATCGATTCTGAATCCAAAGACAATGTCATCCACATATACCTAAGCAACAAGGAGAGAATTCTCATCTCTTTTGACAAACAAAGTTCGATTGGCTTGACCTCTCTTGAAACCATGATCTAAGAGGTATGTGATGAGGCGATCATACCAAGCTCTTGGTGCTTGTTTTAGCCCATATAATGCCTTCTTCAGCCTTAACACATGGTCAGGAAAGTGAGGGTCTTGAAACCCCTTTGGTTGCTTAACAGACACTTCTTCGTTTAAAAATCCATTCAAGAAAGCACTCTTCACGTCCATTTGATGCAACTTGAAGTTCATAATGCATGCTATAGAGAGAAGAATTCAGATTGACTCTAGTCTTGCAACTGGAGCAAAAAAATCATCAAAATCTATGCCTTCAACTTGAGTATATCCTTGAGCCACCAATCTCGACTTGTTTCGAACAACTTCACCATCTTCATTAGTCTTGTTCTTGAAGATCCACTTGGTGTCGATAACATGTGTATCCTTGGGCCTTGATACCAGCTCCCATACATCATTTCTAACAAATTAGTGCAACTCTTAGTGCATGGATTCTACCCAATTCTCATCCTTCAATGCTTCCTCCACTTTCTTTGGTTCAAACCGAGCAAGATAGCAGTTGTATGTCACATGATTCACACTATAAGCTGGTCATTTTCTCAACCGAAGTCCTTCATCTAAATCACCAATGATATTGCTTGAGGGATGATTAAGAATTACCCTTGATGATGGTCTTTTGGAAGTGGAAGGTTCCTCATCATGAAAGATTGGAGGTTAAACTTCAGGAGGGGTGAGTGGACTAGGAGATCCTTGAGTTGATCTAGTCACCCTTCTTTGTATAAGAGGTGTAAACTCCTTTTCCGGTGAATCTTTCTCAGCATCTTCACCTTGAGACATGTTGTCATCGTCCTCATTCTTCTTAAAAGTTTGTCCTTCACCATCATTATCAACATCTTTTTCAAATATAGTGTCACTGATGACCACATTTGTCGATTCCATCACCGTCTTAGTGCGCTTATTATACACTTTATATGCTCAACTATTTATGGAGTAACCTAGGAATATCACTTCATCACTTTTAGCATCAAATTTTCTAGGATTCTCCCTATCATTGAGAATGTAGCACTTGCTTCCAAATATTCGGAAATATTTCACTTTTGGTTTCTTTTCTCTCCAAATTTCATACGATGTCCTCTTTGTTCCTACTCGAAAGTAAATTCTATTCCCAATATGACATGATGTATTCACAACTTTAGCCCAGAACTTCTGTGGAATGTTTTTATTAAGTAACATTACTCTTGCCATTTCTTGGATCACCCGGTTCTTTCTTTTAACCACCCCATTCTGTTGTGGAGCTTTTACAGTTGAAAATTCTTTCTTAATGCCGTGTTCATTGCAGAACGCTTCAAACTTTGCATTTTCAAACTCCTTCCCATGATCACTTCTGATTCTAACTATGGGAACTCCTTTTTCATTCTACAGCCTCTTGCATAGCCTTTCCATCTTGTTACATGCTTCCAACTTCTCCCTAAGAAAGTCCACCCAAGAATATCTTGAGAAATCGTCAACAACCACCATTATATAGCACTTTCCACCCATGCTTTCTATTCTAGTTGGACCCATTAGATCCACACCTAGTAACTCCAAAGATCGAGAAGTAGAAACCACGTTTACTTTAGATGGCTTGACTTTTTTTGTTTTCCCAATTGACATGGACCACAAACATTCTTCTCAACTTTTCCAAACTTCAATAAACCAACCACAGCTTCAAGCTTCGAGACTTTTGCTAGCATGTCCAAGTCATTGATGCCATAACTCCAAAAGATTCACTTGAGCACTCCTACATGCTATGATTGGTTTAGGAATGACACCATAACAATTGTTGGTGGTCCTTAGTCCTTTCAAAACTTGAACACCATCTTCATTCAAAATTAGACATCCTTTCTTAGAAAATTGGACCAGGAAGTCTTCATCACAAATCTGAGTAATACTCAGCAAGTTCACTTTCAATCCCTTAATGTACAGCACATCAGTTAACAAAGGCAGTCCTGGTATATCCACGGTTCCCTTGCCAAGGAATTGTGAGTGACTACCATCTCCAAAAGTCACGAAACCATCTTCCTTCTCTTTAAGAGTTTTGAACAGAGACTTATCTCCTGTCATATGCCTTGAACAACTGCTATCAAGATACTACAAACATGAATTAAATACTTTCAATGCGGTATAAACAAAAAGACAAGCATGAGAGTGACATTCTTGACCATCAAAGCACATCTCATTTTTCTTTACATCATTCATAGATGAGTATAACTCCCTTTTCAGACAATCAATTTTATCACACAAATGTCTACTTCTTCTCTTATATTCATCAATTAAGGAAATCGACTCACACAAGCTGTTATGAATATCATGATTCCTATGAACTAAAAATTTCAGCATGTGTATAAAAATTCTAGCATATTTCTTGGATTTGAATAACTCTAAAAGCTCATTACTAGAGCAGTCTCCAAATATGCTCATAGAGTCATTTTCACAAACACCTTTACTATGCTTCATGTTGGCCTTTGCCAAATCACTTTTCATAGGACACCAAGGGGTCTAGGATCACACTCAGGTATTTAAATCATAGCGAGTATACCCATACTGATACCAATTGGAAGCTCGAAAATGTGTTGAAAACACAAGAGCTGTTAAGACCCCCAAATTAAAATTACGGTTCGGTTGATTTTACACTAACTTAAATCTAAGTGCGGAATAGTGTAAAAGCAAGCGAATAAAAAAACAAGCTACTCTAATCCATAAACTAAGCAACACAGCAGAAAAATGGAAAGTAAAAGAGTAAGGAAGAAAGATGCAAATATAAGATAACACCCCGATGTGTTATCAAAGAGGAAACCGAAGAATTCGGTGAAAAACCTCTCCCCTACCCTCCAAGCAGTAATCAATTCACTAGACAATCAGTTGGGATACATGGGTTAGCAAAAGACCCTCTAAGCCTAATCTACTCGATGTACCTAAGCGCTCCAAGCTCCTACTCCAACAAGGCTTCTTGAAACCGTGTCTTGTCTAGCTCTCTAGATCCCGCAACAAGCTCCATGTTACATCTGCTATCCTTGACTTCTTCTAATACTTCCCAGTAGCACCAAAACTTCACTTGATACTTTGAAAGGGTGTGGCAAGTGCTTGCGCTATCAACCTCTCAATGGTATGGAAATGGAGAGGTAGGAGTTAAGGAAATTCTCAAAACAAATGTGTAGAGAATTATGGGTATGACAATCTCTAACTCTTAAGGTGTTTGGCTAGGGTTTTCTCTCAGAAGCACTCCTCAACAGAATGCCTCGCGAGTGTCTTGCTGGAAGGCCTTACCCGCAAGATACTCGCGAGACACAGCTGTCTCCATCTGGCCTGACTCTTCGCATTCCAGCATGTGCAAGGCACATGAGATATTTCGCGGGATGCTAAATCGTGAGCTACCGGCAAAAACTTCTTCAATCTTCACATGTTTGAGTCTTCACACTACTCTCTCTATCACACAACCCTTACAATGAAATCCCACAGTAAATACAGGGTACAAAAGATTGAATAAAATTACAATCAAATTTGGCATGGAATATAGGCGAACAAAAACACATAGTTGTAAATAACAACTTTACATAATTAAAAGATAAGAAGAATTAGATTACACTGTCTACATTGCTGCAATTCAAGATGCATTATACCTCTTTTTTTTTTTAGTGTAATATACGTTGCTGCAATTTAAGATACATTAGACATTTTTAGATGAAGAAATTTGGATTGTAATCAAATTAAGATTTTTACCACCTTAGAAATTATAGGAGAAGAGAAATCATATATTTTAAAAAAAAAATCTAAAATTCTAAAAAAATTTATGCAATATGGTGAAGCCACTTAGTTCAACCACGGCGCATTAGACCTTTTTTTTAGATGAAGAATTTTGATTGTAATCAAATTAAGATTTTAATTCACTTAGAAATTATAGGAGAAGAAAAATTATATATTTTTTTTTAAATCTAAAAATCTAAAAAAAAAAAATTTGCATATGGTGAGTTATAATTTGCTCATAAATAATTCAAACCATTAATTATATTAGATGGTTGAATCCCACCAATCACATTCATTTGTACATTAGTTTATATGTTTTATGAAGATTTGTAGTACCTTTGAACTTTCCAAAATTACCACTGCATACCCTTGTTCACTTCGTTTATTGCCACCATTTAACTCTAGCTTTTTGATCCGTTTTATATTATATTTTGATGTTAAAAGTTTTTTTTTCTAACGAAAAATCCATAGGTGGGTTACGAAAGTGTAATAAAGCTAATCTCAGGCAGGTAAAGTGCCAAATTTCAAATCACAGGTAGGTAAGTTGTAATTTGCTCATAAATAATTCAAACCATTAATTTATATTAGATGATTGAATCCCACCAATCACATTCATTTGTACATTAGTTTGTATGCTTTTTGAAGATTTGTAGTACCTTTAGAATTTTTCAAAATTATCACTATATACCCTTGGCGTGATGATTGCTCCACAAGTACAAGTTCTTGTGGAGGTAGGAGAAATGGTCAAGATTCAAGTCTCTAAGAGAAAACTTTACACACATATACACTTAAATTAGACTAGAGTAAAATTTTTATCTCAAATAATATTTTTTTTTTCCAAATTTATATGATAATAAGTGGTTTAAAATATAAAAAATTCTATGTATTATTTATTTCATCTCCAGAATGGTTTCCAAAATATTAAACCAATCAAAACTCCACCCAATTGAAATCCATAAATTGTTTAGAAAAAAAAATGTTTTGAGTTTTCAATTTTTGTAAATCAATATCATATATGGTAGATTGTGAACACTAGCCATCTAATCTCCCATATGCCTATATTCCAAATGATCTCTATCCATTTCTTAATACCAAAATCAAAATTGAAATTTAGATTACAACTTTACTTCACGATATATTTTACCTTATCCAAGATGAAGTCAACCTCATTTTTAAAAGAATAATAAATTTTCATTTATTTTGGTTAAATGTTATGTTTGATTTTGCCTTCCATTTCTATTAGTAATATGATCAGTAAGTGCTAGTAAATGATGTTCATCAAGGCACGTCACCAATATAATGCCAGGTGTCATTAGTTTATTAATAAAAATGGATGGCAAAGTCAATATGAAACAAAATTAAATATTAAGGGTTAAAATAAAAAAAAATTGAATACATAAAGGGTTAAAAAGAAAACAACTCTTTACTTTAAGCCTTAAACTTAAAGGTAGACTTTAATAATTTTTTATCTTGTATATTTTATTTAAAAAAATGTAAGTAAACAATAAAAAGAAAAGGAGAGTCATATCATTTTAAATTGACAATAAATATAAATTTCAAAGATAAATATGACAAAAAAAGACGGTAAACTATGTATTTAATCCATATCATTTACACAATATTTTAATTTGGTTCTAACTTTTTAATTATGTCAATTTGGTCCTTAACCTTTCAGTATCATATTAATTTAGGGTCTGTTTGGTTGGAGGGGTAGAAAAGTGGGATGATAGAAAATTGTGGGAGGATGGAAAAGTGGGAGGATAGAAAAAATTTTATTTTCTCTCATTTTTATTTGGTTGGAAGTGGAAAAGTGGAGGGATGGAAAAAATAAGTTTGAATAAATTTACTCATATACCTTTGTTAAAGAATGATGCCAAATAAAAAAAAAAAGTGACAAATAACCACAAAAAAAAGAGTAATCACCCAAAATTTTTTATAAAAATAAAAAACATGTTCCAAAAAGAATCACATCTAGTAAAAATAAAAATAAACTATCACGCCCAAGCCCTAAAAAAATCAAAAGAAAAAGATTAAAAAAAAAAAAAAAAAAGAGGCAATGTTATTGCCCAAGAAAAAAAAAAAAGTGACAACTAGCAATGTGATTGCCCAAAAAAAAAAAGAGGCAAAAAGAGGGGCAACGTTGTTGCCCAGGGAAGAGAGAAGAAAGAAAAAAAAAAATGCAACTTAAATTAAGGGTATTTGTGTAAAGTGCATCTTTCAGCACTTTTCTCTTCTCATTTTCCTTCCAAATTGAGAGAATAAAAAAAGGTGAGCCTGAAGGGAAAATTTTCCCCCCTATTTTCTGTCTTTCTTATTTTCTCTCCTCAACCAAACAATGAAAAATGTCATTTTCCATCCTATTTTCCTCTCTCTATTTTCCATCCTCTCTGCTTTCACCCCAACCAAACATACCTTTAGTCTTTGCTGTTATTTCTTGGATGAAAATTGCTAACTTGACAAACAACCAAAATAAAAAATTAGTTTATTCTCACATCGATGGAAGCTAATTTTTTTTATTTTGGCCATTAGTTACATCAGCAATTTTTACCCAAGAGATAATAGTAAGGATTAAATTGACACAACATGAAATGTTAGACCAAATTAACACAATTAAAAGGATAAAAACCTTTCTTTTTTTTTTTTTTGAAAACAATGCATTCATTCATTCAATAATATGTAAGGAGTCTTGGTACAAAGCCTCCACCGCTGGTGGTGGTGAATCCTTTAACCAATACATTTCATCACTAATATTTTTTGCATACCTAGGTAATGAATGTGCCACCATATCCCCCCCTCCCCCCCCCCCCCCCTCCCCCCCTCTCTTAATACAACTAACTGAGGCATATTGCATCCCACTAAGGTAAAATCAAATATCCTCATAAATATGTCCAAGTAAGGAGTTGTGGCAAGACAAATCTGAGATAGCTCTCATCATTGTGACATTATCACCTTCAACTACAAGCATTGAAAATCCAGCTTCCATGGCAAATATCACTACTTTTCGACATGCCAAAGCCTCTGTCTCTTCATTGTTTCTCACATAAGGCCCCTTAATTGACATCCCAACCATCACTTCCCCTTGTGCATTTCAGATTCTTGCTCCAAACCCTAAACATTGTTGTCTGCTTGGTGTTGCATCTAAAATAGCCAAATGTTCCTGCACCTTCTTGTATTCTTTAAGGTATTCTACTGCTCTTTTGCTCAGCTAGTGTGGATCCTTCATTTGTCTATCGTGCACCATCGTGTTTCTTTGGTTCCACATAGTCCAAGCTTGAACAAGGAAAAGTTTTGATGAAGCCGAAAATGTGCCTCGTCAGTATGTTCCTCGTCAGAATGATGGACGACCTTCGGACCTGTTGTCAATACAAGAAAGAAACAAAGAAAGTACCTTCGCCGGCGTGAGGTCGGCTGGAAATACTCCGATGCTTAAGTCAGATTACACAATCCAAACTCAATTTGCTTACAGATCGCTATTTCTTAGCTATTGTTCTCTTATCTTCTTCTTCGCATCGGGCTCCCTTTTTATACCCTTTCCAGGGTTGGCATAGTTATGTTCATTAAATGCTGGGTTGAGCATTTCTCTCCTGACCGTTGCATTTATTGAACAATGATTGCCTCAGTTATGGTGTAACGGACGACTGTTGCATCGCTCTTGCTTTCGTAACGGCTCCTGGTGTAATTAGGGAAGGATAGCTATCCGGCGGGTGTTCAAGTGCGTTATTAATGCACGAATCCCGCGCTGACTGTGATGATGAGGTCTTGCCCCTATGTTCGTTTACTACAAGGATGCAGGATATGTCGTCTTCCTCACCGACGACAATCGCAGATTTTGTCGACGATCGGCTTCTGGTCTCCGTCAGTTGCCCCCCCATTCCGCGATCGTCATGAGTCTAGACGATATTCGGAATGTGATTGGACACGAGGATCCAGTTTTCTACAATTTCCAATGCCAATTGTTCCGATTTAAATGCGACGTGATTGCCTTACTGGGAAACGAGCATGTGTTAACTCTCGGTGGGAGGTGTGTGCGAGTTTTCCTCGTTTTTGGCACGCTTTAATTTTGGGTTTTCTTTTTAGAGAAAACCGTTCCCCTTCCATCCTCCTATTTTGCCTGTCTGTTGGAGCGACAAGCGGTTCATCTTCAGATTCATCTTGGTAAGGTTTCTTTGCTTTCTGCTTTAATGGTTGGCTTTGAGCATCTTAGTCAAGAGTGCCCTTCGGTCTCTTTTTTCTTTGCCAGGTTGGGAGTTTTTCTTGAGCATTCCTCCGGTCGACGCCCTCCCCTGGGTATGTTTGTGTCTCGCGATTCCGCTATTAGGCCTGTTTTGTTTACTCTTTACCCTTTACTTCACTGGTCTTTAGTTGAGTATCACTTAGGGATGAATCCAATCGAATATAGGGTAGATGATGTTAGGTTGAGTGAGTTGGAGACTGGGTTGTCTTCCAACACTGAGTCTCTAAATCAAATGATTAACACAGCAATTTCTAGGCTACCCTCTTCTTCTTCTTCTTCTCGTCCCTTACATGCCCGTCCTGAGTCTTGTTGTTTGAAAGTGAGTCACTTGAAGGGTTTTAAGAAGAGGTTTCAGTTCCCCAAAGGTACCTCTGTTAGGTTGCCTCGTTTGGGTGAAAAAGCTTGCGACTTTGCTCATGAGGAGGTTTGTTTTTATGAGGCTCAGTTTTTATGTGGCCTTAGATTCTCGGCTCACCCTTTCATTCTGCATCTTTTGGACGCCCTTCAAATTGCCCCTGGTCAACTCGTCCCCAATGCTTGGAGGACAGTAATAAGTTGTATGGCCATTTGGGTATCTTCCTGTGATGGGGAAATGATTACAGTGAACGAGTTTTTGTTTTTGTACCGTTTAAAGCCGTCTACCCATTATGGGTACTTTGAATTTTTACCCTGGGATAGGAAGTTCAAAGTAGTGAGGGATTTCCCTTCGTCCTTCCGTGATTGGAAATCACGATACTTTTTCATCTCTGGATAGGTTGGGAAACCTTGTCCGATGATTTGTGGGGGGAAGTCCCAAGATTGCTCCGAAAATGGGAGGTTCCAGCACTTGGTGCGTACTCTTGTGATCTCTTTCTGCTTTTTTCGTGTTTTGATTGCTTTTCTGACGTTTTTATTGTTCTGGTTTACAGATCTTGATCGTCTAGATCTCGAAGATCGATATTGTCATCGAGTCCAGGATGCACTTGATTATGCCCGCGGAATAGAAGACTTTGACAATTTGCTTGCCCTCGTCACTTATATGATTGCTGCTTAGCTCCTGAGCCGTCAAAATACGATTTAGAAAAAATCCATCGAGAAGAAAAGAGTAAGCTCGTCTGTCAACTATTTTACTTTCTTTCACTTCGACTGTTATCTGATCGCCTTTCTTTCTTTTTGCAGAAATGGCGACTCGATACAGTAGGGACAAATATGCTCGGATTAAGAACTTGAAGAGCGAACCTTTAGCCAACTTGACTTCGGGTTCAAAGAAGAGGAAATTGGGTGATGAGAAGGCTGAAGCTTCTCTTCTAAATCCTTCTGTTCATGTTGCTCCTCCTTCTCCAACTCCATCCTTGGAAGTGACTACCATTTCTCCCCCGGTGACTCGTGCCAGGGGTAAAAGCAAAGTTAGGATGAATGTATGGGATAATCCTGCCACAGCCTTAGGCCATGCGCACAACGTTATCACAAGTGACGAACTGAAGAGCTTATCGTCTGTTCCTTCTCACGAGCTCGTCAGTCGACATGTCCACAAGCTGGTTCAGGTATATCTCCTTGATTTCCTTGCTTTGCTTATTTGCTATGGAATTTGTACAACTTTCTTTTCCTTTCTTTAGGTACTTGGAGAGTCTCTACGTATCACGACGGATTACTTGAGTGCTGAGGAGAAGATTGTGGTGTCCTCATCAAAAGTCCCGTTGAAGCTAAATGTTCTAAGTTGAAAAAAGATCTGGTCACTGCGATGAGTGAGCGGAACGAGGCTAACCAAAAAGTAAAGGAGCTCACTGAATCCTTGCAAGTGGAGAAAGCTCTCGTCATTCAGAAAGACGAAGAGATCCAAGCTGCCTTGCTAAAGACTAACGAGGAGAGGGAGAAAGTCATTCAAAAATTCAAGCAATCAGAAGAATTCTCGGATCTCCAATTCTTGCAATACTTCAAAGGGTTTGAACTTTTGCGTCGCTGGACCATGAAGCATCATAGCTCGGTTGTGGATTTTTCTAGCCTGGATTTTGAGAAGATTGACACTGAAGTCCTGGAAGACGAAGCGAAGGAATTTGAGGAAGCTGAGTCTGGGGTGCCAGAAAAGGATAAAGCAGCTGAAGACAAGGAGGAAGACGGAGCAGTTGGAGATAAGGTTGCTGACGATCCTCCAACTCTTCCTTCATAAGTATCTGTTTTAAAAACAATATATTTTCCCCTTTTACGTTTGGGGGTTTCTTTTGTTAACAAACAATGGTTACCTCCTGTTTCGAGGTAGATACTTTTCTTTTGTAGTGACGGGTTTCCCCTTGGTTTTGGGGCCGTCTGTTAAACTGCTTTGTTACTTTGTTTATGCTGTCATATGCTATTGCTTATCCTATTGAATCTTTTGTTCCTGCAATCTTTTTTGATACCAGCTGAAGCTTGTGCTTTGATTTTGGCATAGAATTAGCAATTGCTTTGATTTCGTCACATGAGGTGAATCCCACCACTGAGGGATTTTTATCCCGCGGTTATTCTCATGAACCTTATCCTATGGTTTTCAGGATGACTTTTACTTTGTCAAACTTTAAGTTTTCACGGCTTAAGTTTGGGATTTGATCTCGTCATACTTTACTGACGGGATTTCTATTCTTGTGACTTAAACATAGAGTTTTTATCACTTCGATTTCTAACCCCGTCACTAATTCTGACGGGTTCTTTTAACCTTGGGATTGAACTTGGAGTCCTCATCGCTCAAGTTTGGGTTTTAATCTCGTCATTCTTATTGATAGAGATTTTTTGTGATTCAAACTTACAGATTTTATCACTTAAGTTGGGATTTACATCTCGTCATTATTATTGACGGAGATTTTTTATCCTTGTGATTTAAACTTATAATTTTTATCACTTAAATTTGGATTTATATCTCGTCATTATTATTGAAGGAGATTTTTTATCCCTGTGATTTAAACTTATAGTTTTTATCACTTAAGTTTGGATTTATATCTCGTCATTATTATTGACGGAGATTTTTTATCCTTGCGATTTAAACTTATAGTTTTTATCGCTTAGGTTTTGGACTTATATCTCGTCATTCTTACTGACGGATGTGATTTAAACTTATAGTTTTTATCACTTAAGTTTGGACTTATATCTCGTCATTATTACTGACAGATATTTTTATCCTTGTGATTTAAACTTATAGTTTTTATCACTTAAGTTTGGACTTATATCTCGTCATTCTTACTGACGGAGATTTTTATCCTTGTCTCCTCTTTTTGTTTCGATGAAAGTCCTTGGGGCATTTGTCATGAATTACGATGATTGTAATTGTGGAAACATCTGGTCCGTTTTGTTCATCCTTGTTCATAAAGGTGAGTTACAAGGACACAAATTTATGGAAACACAAAAGTGCTACATGTAAAGTACTGAATAATAAATCAATACTGAATGAAAACAAAACAAGTGCATAACAAAAAATAGATTGCTTCGTTTATCTGTATGTAAATAAACGAGATGTCCCGAATCCCGGAACTTATTAAGGCTGAATCCTCGTTCTCCTTACTGATGATACTTCTTAAGATGTTCTACATTCCATGGACGAGGTAAAGGCTTCCCCTTCTCATCTTCTAAGTAGTAACTGCCCCTTCTTGAATAACGGATGACCTTGTATAGGCCTTCCCAGTTAGGGCCTAGTTTCCCGTCGTTTGGATCTTTGGAGGCTTGTGAAACTTTCCGCAGGACCATGTCTCCTGGGTTGAACCGTTTCAGCTTGACCCTCTGGTTGTAATACTTCATCATCCTTTCTTGATATAGCGTCATCCTTTGTGCAGCCTCGTCTCTGACTTCGAGTAGACAGTCCAAGGCCAGCTTAAGACTTTCGTCGTTTCTCTACTCGTCATACCAAGCTTTTCAAATGCTTGATATTCCAATCTCTACAGGGATCACCGCTTCAGTTCCAAAAGTCATTCTGAAGGGAGTCTTGCCCGTCGGGGTCCTTATCGTTGTTCTGTATGCCCATAAGACCGCTGGGAGCTCATCAGGCCATGCCCTCTTTACCCCCTCAAGTCGGGTTTTGATCAGTTTGAGCAAAATCCGATTTGTAACCTTTGTCTGTCCATTGGCCTGTGGATGACTAGGTGAGGAGTACTAGTTCTTTATCCCTAACTCTCTGCAGAAGTCTCTGAACTTTTTGTTGTCAAATTGTTGTCCATTGTCAAAGATGATGATGCGGGGGATTCCAAACCGGCATACAATATTCTTCCATACGAAGTACTGTATCTTTGCCTCTGTTATAACTGCAAGAGGTTTTGCTTTCATCCACTTTGTAAAATAATCAATGGCAACGACGAGAAATTTTACATGTCTTTTACAACGAGGTAGAGGGCCCATTATGTCGATTCCCTATGTGGAGAATGACCAAGGCGAGGTTATGTTGGTCAAATGCTCGGCTGGGACATACTGCACGTTCCCAAACCGCTGGCATTTGTCGCATGTCTGGACAAGTTGAGTTGCATCCTTCTGCATTGTTGGCCAAAAATATCCTGCACGGACAACTTGACTGACGAATGACCGTGGCCCGGAATGATTTCCACACACTCCTTCGTGTATTTCCCTCAGGACATATTTAGCATCTTTTGGGCCCAGGCACTTCAAGTAGGGTTGGGAAAATCCCCTTTTGTATAGCTCGTCGTTTAAGATTGTGAATCTGAACGACCTGATCTTGACTTTACGGGCTTCGACTGGATCTGACGGAAGGCTTCCAGCCTTGATGTAAATGACTATGAGATCCATCCAGCTCTGTTCTGAATGTAGATAATTGATTTATAGGCCTTCAATACTTAGAAGGTATTGTACTTTCAGTAGCAAATCTGGTCGTCTTTTGCTAGTGTCTAACGACGCCGGCCTAGCAACCTCGTCTGCTTCAGAATTCTCTTCCTGAGGCACCTGGATAATCTTGACGTTATCAAAATTAGAAATTAACTGATTAGCCATGGCCAGGTACCTTTTCATTTTGTCCTCCTTAGCCTCGTATTCATTGTTCAGTTGTCCAGTCACCAACTTTGAATCAGAGTTCAGTGTTAGGCTTCTTACTCCAATAGCCTTTGCCATTCGTAGGCCCGTCAAGACAGCTTCATATTCTGCTTCATTATTTGTCGCAGGAAATTGGAGTCTTACCCTATACTTGATGACCTCATTTTCTGGGGAAGAGAGAATCACACCTACTCTGCCTATGCCTAATGCTGCTGACCCGTCCGTGTGTATGGTCTAGTGTTCTGACTCTAGACCTTGCTCGGCTGTAGTGAATTCAGCAACGAAATCTGACAGTGCTTGGGCTTTGATTGCTGTCCTGAGCCTGTAGTCAACATTAAACTGGCTTAGTTCTACCGCCCATTGAACCATTCTTCCTGCTGCATCTAGTCTACCCATGGCCTTTCGCAGTGGTTGGTCCGTCATAACCAATATTATGTGTGCTTGGAAGTAAGGACGAAGCTTCCTCGACGCAACGATCAAAGCAAAGGCTAGCTTTTCTATCCTGGGGTATCTTGCTTCTGCCCCCTGGAAAGCCTGGCTGGTGTAGTATACTGGTCTTTGAATTTGGACTTCTTCTTTGATAAGAGCCGAGCTTACTGCTGTTTCAGAGACAGCTAAGTACAAGAATGAATCTTCCCCCTCGACGAACAGGCTTAACAACGGTGGTTTTGACAAGTAGCTTTTGAGAGCTTGGAAAGCTGCTTTGCACTCGTTTGTCCAATGGAAGGCCTGCTTCAGAGTCTTGAAGAATGGGAGACATTTGTCTGTCGCTCTGGACATAAACCTGTTCAAGGCTGCTATGCGTCCTATCAGCCTCTGGACTTTTTTTACACTCTTCAGTGACGTCATATCTAATATGGCCTTGACCTTTTCGGGGTTGGCCTCTATATCCCTCTACGAGACTATGAAGCCCAAGAACTTGCCAGATAACACCTCAAATACACACTTGACTGGATTCAACCTCATTTGGTACTTCCTTAATACATCGAAAGCCTCCTTGAGGTCGTATAGGTGTTGCTTGACTTTTCTACTCTTCACTAGCATGTTGTCAACATAAACTTCCATATTTCGTCCGATCTGCTTCGAGAACATCTGGTTCACCAACCTTTGGTATGTAGCTCCTGCATTCTTCATACTAAAGGGCATGACCCTGTAACAGTATAACCCTTGACTGGTGACAAATGTAGTCTTCTCCTGGTCTTCTTTACTCATATGGATCTGGTTATAGCCTGAGAACGCATCCATGAAAGTTAGTAACTCATGGCCTGTTGTTGAGTCCACCAAATGATCAATCCTAGGGAGGGGAAAGCTGTCCTTAGGGCAGGCTCGGTTAAGATCTATAAAATCCACGCACATGTGCCATTTCCTGTTGGACTTTTTCACCATGACGACATTAGCCAATCACTCTGGATAGTATACCTCCCTAATGAATCCAGCTGTCAACTCTACTTCCTCCATAATTGCTTTGTTCCGCTCTGGGGCGAAGACTCGTCATCTCTGCTGGACGGGCTTCTTGGCAGGATCAACATTCAGCTTATGTTCTATGATCTTGTTTTCTATCCCCGGCATATCTTCGTGGGTCCAAGCGAAGACATCTAGATTCTGCTTAAGGAACTCTACAATTTTGCTTTTCAAAGCAGTGCTAAGTCCTGTCCCCACATTTGTCACCTTCGTTGTCTCCCCGTCTACCAGGTGCACTTCTTCCAGCTTTTGGGGCAATTCTTTTGATTCCTCTTCCACTACCCACATGTGGTTTTCTTTTGAGGCCAGGACTACTTGGTAACATTCCCTTGCCAACAATTGGTCTCCATATATCTAACCTACCCCATTTAAAGTTGGGAACTTCACCTTTAAGCAGTAGGTCGATGTTACTGCTTTGAGCCTGTTCAGGGTGGGTCGTCCCAAGATGACATTGTAAGATGACGGCAATTGACGACCAAGAAGTCTGTCTAAACTGTCACCTGCGCTGGGTATGTTCCAGCTGTAACGGATAGTGTGACGATTCTTTTTGGGTAAATTTTATCTCTACTGAAACTGACCAGGGGAGAATTAAAGGGTCTGAGCCTCTTAGGACCCAATTTCAGATGCTGGTAGGCCGTTATATACATTATATCTGCCAAGCTTCTGTTGTCCACTAGCACTCTTCTTGTGGCGAATCCTTCAACTTCCAGGGTGATGACAAGTGGATCATCATGGGGTTGCTTTATTCCACTCGCATCCCTTTTAGAAAATGAAATGTCATCATCATACGACCATCAGAACTTCTGGGACGGTTGCTTCATATGAACACTATTGACCTATCTATAGCACGTCTTCTTTAAAGACTTGTATGAGCCTCCTGATACTGGCCTTCCAGCTATTGTTCGTATCTCCCCCACGACTTGCTTTGGATGATCTCGTCTGTCGTCCTTTGTGTCGTCTTGATTTTTATCTTTAGTCCTATACCGAGGCTGAGGGTCCCTTTTCACAAACTTTTGAAGCTTTCCATGTTGAATCAATTCTTCTATTTGTTCTTTCAGGTCGCGACATTTATCAGTGTAATGACCATGATCTTTATGAAAACGATAATACTTCTTTGGGTCACGCTTCCTCGAGGACATGCTTAGTGGCTTAGGCCACTTCAACCCTAGCTCGTCCTATATTTGCATCAGTATTTTGTCAGCGGGCATAACCAACGGTGTGAAATTCATCCTCTTCCTTGAGGCGTCAGGACCACTCTTGCCAGCCTTTGTGTCTGAATACGAGTCCTTGCGGTCCCTCTTCTTTCCATGAGGCTCGTTGGCCTTGTCCTTCTTTTGTTTTCCCATTAAACCTTTGGCCGTAAAGGCGTCCTCCCCATTCATATACTTCTAAGCCTTAAACAGTAGATCAGTCATGGAGGTTGGTGGTGTCTTGCCCAACGAAAAGATAAGGTCGGGGTTATTGAGCCCCACTTGGAAAGTCGTCATAATGACCTGACCGTCAGCTTCATCGATCTCCAATACAGCTTTGTTGAACCGCTTCATATAATCCCTCAAACTCTCCCCTTCTTGTCAGCAAGTAAGAGGTTGGCCTTTTATGCCTCTGTCCACCAATAAAGTGGCGAATGAAGGAATCACTAAGTTGCTCGAAATTCTCAATGGAGGAAGCTGGTAACTTGCTAAACCAAACTCTTGCAGCTCCTCTAAGTGTGGCCGGGAACGACCTACAGATAACCTCATCCGGAGTTTGTTGTAGGTTCAAGATGGTTTTGAAGGCCTTTATATGATCAAGAGGGTCCTTTGTACCATCATAGAATTCTAGATGTGGCAGACGAAATTTTGAAGGCAGAGGGCATTCCAAGACACTGGGCGTGAAGGGCGAATCCGTCCATTTCAGCATACCATCTAAGTTCATTGCCGTTTCTCCCTTCATGGCGTTTTTCACTTCATCAAGCTCTTTCCTTAGGTTCTGCATCAGACTGCCATTGCCAGGCACAGACTGTCCAGTATACTCCGTCACATCCTTTCCCTTGCTATTCGCAAGGCTGCTGGCTTCTTTGTCATGCCTGCTTCGACTTCGCCGATGAAGCGAAGTGTTGCTCCCCTTCGGACGGGCTCATCGTTTCAATTCTTTGTTTTGCTTCATTAACTCTGGCACATTTGCTGTCAAAGCCTGGATTTGCTGGGCCATCACCACAGGATCATTAGGTTTTACTGCTTTGCCATCCATCTCTAGATCGGAACTTTATCGGTAGGAGCACGATGGTCAAGTTTCCCACAGACGGCGCCAAATTGATGAAGCCAAAAATGTGCCTCGTCAGTATGTTCCTCGTCAGAATGATGGACGACTTTCGGACCTATTATCAATACAAGAAAGAAACAAAGAAAGTACCTTCGCCGGCGTGAGGCCGGCTGGGAATACTCCGATGCTTAAGTCAGATTACACAATCCAAACTCAATTTGCTTACAGATCGCTATTTCTTAGCTATTGTTCTCTTACCTTCTTCTTCGCATCGGGCTCCCTTTTTATACCCTTCCCAGGGTTGGCGTAGTTATGTTCATTAAATGCTGGGTTAAGCGTTTCTCTCCTGACCGTTGCATTTATTGAACAATGATTGCCTCAGTTATGGTGTAACCAACGACCGTTGCGTCGCTCTTGCTTTCGTAACGGCTCCTGGTGTAATTAGGGAAGGACAGCTATCCGGTGGGTGTTCAGGTGTGCTATTAATGCACAAATCCCGCGCTGACTGTGATGACGAGGTCTTGCCCCTATGTTCATCTACTACAAGGACGCAGGATATGTCGTCTTCCTCACCGACGATCAATCGCAGGTTTTGTCGACGATCGGTTTCTGGTCTCCGTCAAGTTTCAACCCAGCTGCATCTAACCTGTTCATCAATGATTCAAATAGCTGCATATCATTAAAGTTAGTGGTAAATTTCTGCATCACGATGGAACTGCCAACCCAAACATCTTGGGCCACTAAACATTCCCAAATGGCGTGAATCACCATTTATGGAGCTCTCTGACAACAATGGCATGTATTATCATTTAGGCTCTGCTTAGGAGTTCATAAGGGAAGGGAAGGGAATGAAATTGAATGGAATGATCATAAAGGAATGGAAAAGAATGGAATGTATTTAAGTAAGAGAAGAGAATGAAAAAAAAATGGAATGTAATAGAATTAAGTAACCTTGATTGGATGTTTTAAAATAAAGAAATGGAAAAGAATGAAAATGAATGGAATGTAAGTAATTTTGTTTGGGAGCAGCATGAAGGGAATGTAATGAAATCATTTTATTACAATATTACTATTAGACTCTTATTTTAAAATAAAGAGTTGAATATATAGGAGTATTTTGGGAGTTTGAGTAAAAAAATTATTAAATCTAATTCCAATCCCTCCTATTCCTCCCAATTTCGAGCGGAATGAAAATTTAAGGTTTTAAGAGAATAGAGAGAAATGAGTGTTCCCTTCTACCTATTCCATTCTCTCCTACTTAAACTCCCAAATAAGGGAATGGACTTTCCATTCGCTCTATTAAAACTCCCAAACAAGGGAATGAGAGAATATTCTAAAATGATTCTTTTCATTCCATTCCTTCTTCCCAAGCGATACCTTAGTCCACTTCCTAAGCACCCTTCTAGCAACATGATAGCCAGACTTGACTGAGTAATTTCCATCTCTATTATGCAGCCACACCACTACACTTGTCACACGCCTTTGGCTTGAAGGTTAGTAACCAAATTAAAAAAGAGAATTTGAGAAAAAAAAATCATAATTTAAATTTTAACCCCAAAAAATAAAGAAAAAGTAAGTGAGTATTTCCACAATTGGTATCTTATTAATCATAATCAGGCGATACATGAGATAAGAAGTACAGCGAAATCAAACAATGTCCAACGAACGTTCTAGAGTCCAGTTAGTCAGGTCGGCCTCTTGATAAGGGTACTCCCGTAATTTCAATCATTCCCAGGCCCTTATATACTTTCGAAACCCCACGAATCGGTAAACTCGCTTAACGATTAAGATTTCGATCCTATAAATTTGCTTCTCTCTCTCTCTCTCAAACAAACGAGACCGACTTTATTGCTGTCCCGAATTCCCAGAAAATAATTTAAAACTTAATTTGATTTCTTTACAAAGTACAAAAATTTAAAATATCACAACGAAAAAAAAATTATAAAGAAATATAGAAAATAAAATAAAAGTAATTGGATGTCCATGAAATCTCAGAATCCAAACACTCACAGAGAACCCTAACCCCAAAACAAAACTCCCAAACAAAACGTTCTTCTTTCCCTCCCAACCTCTCTCTCTCTCTCTCTCTCTCTCTCTCTCGCTGAAAAGTTAGACTGAACCACTTATCTTCCTCCAGATTCAATCTCAACCGTCCGACCTAGAACCTTCAGATCTAGATTTAGTGAGTCTTCAGATCTGATACACGCGCTATGGTTGTGAACGGAAGGCCATTAAAGAGGATGAAGAGGCGCGTGACGGCTGATCTCCACGATTTCTTGAACTTTCCTTCCTCGTCTTCCATGGAAGGTAAAGAAGGTGCGTTCGGTGGACCGTTCAGGACGCGCGTGAAGGAGTTTCTGACGAAGCACGCGCTTCTCCCTCCTCCTTCGTCGCTGTTCCCTCACCTGCTTACGTGGCAGATGCTGTTCCGCGTCGGAGATGTCACCGACGGCCCTGATTCGCTCCCCGATGTGGTCTACCTTGACGTAGTTGAAGAAGATGTGGCTAGATCCAGATCTGAGTATTGCGACCAGTGCCGAGTTGTTGGTGAGTCACTCACCGAGCCAATTCACCGATTCCCTAACTCTCCCTCCCTCTCTTTATTTTCTTGTTCTATATCTTACAAATATCGTGGTCATCTCGTATTACGAGATGCTTTTTTTTTGGGTGCTAAGTAAGATAATACTTACTAAATAGTGCATTCTGTGATATTATTGAGTGTTAATTAAGGGATGAATAACTGAGAATAACTTGTTGGAAGTTCTAAAAAGATTTTTTCACTCAATTTATCGTGAGAATAGAATGGCGATATGATATGAAATAAGATATTTATTATTGAGTGTTAATTAAAGCGATGGATTTACTTGAAATAAACTGAAAAAGTTGTTGGAACCAAAGCTGCGGATATTTATGTCACTCAATTTATCGTGAAAATATCACGAGATGATGTGAATTGATATATTTTTTAGTAAATAAAATGGTGGGGATATATTTAGAAGAATGTGGGTCCAGTTTGACATGATAAGACAAATAAAAGTAGATATGTGGGGTCCATATGATTGAAATGGATGTTATAATGTTACACGTTTGTCATTGGCCGCTTGTATTCTTTACACGGGGCATTCATGTGGACCGTGTATTATTTTATTGGAATTGGAATGCTTTCGCTGTTCGTTACAGCTATCATTTCCTTATGTACCCTAAATACCCTTTAAGAAATTGGATAATTTCGTGCATTTTTATTTTTAAATTACAATTGTTTTCTAAGGCTTTGATTAATTGCTTTCATTGGAATTTTTTTTTTTTTTTTAATTTTTGAGAAAAGCTTTCATTGGAATTAGTTTTATTGATACTTATGAATTGATTTTTGTTTTTTACTTTTTTTATAGACCATCACCCTATTCATTTTACTGGTTACTTTTTTATGATTGGGCCAATGTTTGTTGTGACACGTCATGAATTCTATGCTTTTGGACATTTTGGGGGATAGAATAAGGTTTGGGTTCACATGAATCTAAGCAGCAAGATGGGCCCATCTCTTTTGTTACTACTACTTCTTCTTCTTCTTCTTCTTCTAAATATTAAGGTCATGTGAGCTTTGGTTAACATCACCTGAAAATTTTTGTTTAATTTTGTCTGTTGTTCTTTTATTTTTTTAATTTTTAAAAAAATGAAAAATACAACCCTGGAAATTTGACAATTTGTTTTGGGTTTTTATTAAAAAAGAAAAAAAGAAAAGGTTTTTGTTCTATTTGGTGCTTGTTTGTCACTATGCAAATCATCTTGTCTGATTTCTGAGTTGTGGGACATTGCTAAGATATAGCTTCCAAGATTGCAGTTACTAACTTATTATCAAAACTTCAGGTTGGAGTGGGCATCCAGTATGTGGGAAACGCTATCATTTTATAATAAAGGCTGATGGTAGTTCCATTGGTGGGTATCACAAGCCATGCATGTGCTGTGGAGATGTCTTGCATCTGTCAGAATCCAAGTGAGGACCTTTACTTTTCTCCTCTTTTTGCGTTTTTTTTTTTTTTTTTTTTTTAATGATTGAAATGTAGTAGCTTTTATGTGGGTGTCAGATATGTGATTAGTATGCTATAATCTAGCTGAAGTTTGTTTTACTTCTCTTTAATTAAATTTCAGAGGTTCAATTCAGTTATCAAGTGTTGTGACCCTAGCATATGCTGCCAAATGCACATTATGCGGAATTATGATAACTAAGTCCTCAACCATATTTTCTTAGATATACATCTTTAATTGACTTTGTCATGGAGAACTATTGGGCATTTTAACTCCCTTTCCATTAACAAACAATTTTTTACTTATCAAAAAAAAAAAAACTCCCTTTCCAAGTATTGGTGGTTGCTCAAAAGTGATTTTTCTATGTAATTGAGTTAAATAATGTTGTCACAATTTATAAATTAATTTTTGCAAGATTTAGTTGTGCATATTTATATAGAAACATCTATTAGGCATATAGCTTGTCATTGATGCTTATTTCTTAGAACTGGAATTTGGTTTTCTACCATTATGTTGTTAATAAATATCATGAGAGCATTGTAACAGTTGTCATAATTTGTTCGTAAGGAACTGTATGGACACTGAATTTTATGGCCTTCTGAGAACTCACAGATTGATTTCATTGGTGTTAAATTGGTTTAATACAAGTATTTATACAAAAGTATTACCTTTTTGCCGCATTTAATTAGTTTGAAAAGGATGGTATCATTATTTGTGCGATGCATGATATGCCCTTTATTGCAGGTGCAAGTCATGCAACCATGTGACTAGTACAGATGATGTTGAAGATTGGGTGTTCCACCAGTTGGAAAACACAACTCACCTTTTACACGGTGTGGTTCATTCAAATGGTTATGGTCACCTTCTTAGGGTTAATGGTAGGGAAGGGGGCTCAAGGATTCTCTCTGGATATCATATTATGGACTTCTGGGATCGCCTTTGTAAAATACTTGGAGTCAGGTTGAGATCTTTTATTGTAATGACAGCTTCTTGTTTGTTTACTAATGGAAGTGTTTCTATTATGTTTATGAGCCAGTTAGTTTCATCTCCTCAATCATTTTCTTTTAGAATTATATTATATTTATATATATATATATATATTTGCTTCCTTTTTTCCCCCTCCTTTTCCCCCCTCTTGCTATATTGTGAGAAGTTCAGTGAAACAGTCTGTTTTATAATCATTTAATTGGAAGATGTACTAGAATCACATATCATATTGGCTGCTACGGTGGCTACCTCAAAGAAGGTACATTGAAGAATGCAAAGAACATGAAATTTTTTTAATATTGGTGGGGAGTTGTCTATCTATATCAATTTGTTAATTGAAGGTTCAATTAAAGACTATATGATGCTGTTTTACTTTGAGAGGATTCCTGTTTTGCTTTTCATTCATCTCATGATGTGCTCACAAGATTGCTTGGTCTCTGTTTTTTATCATATCATATCATATCATGTTTCATGTTTCTTTCTATTTTGCCCTCCATCTTCTGATGCGAATGTGCTGATGGATGCCTTTATTTTTATTTAATTTTTTTGAACTATGGATGCCCTTTTAGTCCAATGTTATTTTTTAAATTTAGCCGCATCTTAAAGTCCAATTTTATTTATTCATTCCATGTTCATACATCAACAGAAAAGTGAGTGTGATGGATGTGTCAAAAAAGTATGGGTTAGAGTACCGGCTGCTTCATGCCATCTCCAAAGGCCATCCATGGTACGGCGAATGGGGTTATGAATTTGGTGCTGGTAGCTTTGCTCTCACCCTTGATGCCTATAAAATGGCTGTTGAAAACCTCTCCAGCCTGCAGTTGTCCATCCTTCTCTCTTGGGGACAGGAATCCTGCACTCGCCTGCAGGACACGATCTCACATTATCAGTCCTTAGCAGGGCATAAGCTTGTAAATATAAGAGATCTCTTTTGTTTTTTGATGAGCTTGATACATGATGCCCACAAGTCTCCGTCTAGGGTCGATGATGTCCCCTGCAAGAAGCGTCATATCTCTACTTCGGCGGCAGTCTTTTGTTCATGGAGTGCAACTGACGTTGAACGGGTGGAAGAAGCCATTTTCAGAGTTCTTCGTGCAGTGTCTGGCTCTAATTGGGTAAATTGCCGTCTTCTTAAAGGTGCTGTTTTTAAGGTGGCTCCTCCAGAGCTCCTAGATTATTGCCTTGGGAAACTTGGAGGGAAATTGGCAGCAGATGGTATCGTTGTTAAATCCCGATGCAATCCTGATTCAGGAGCCCTCGAGTACAGGTGAGTGGTCATTCTGGTTGTTACATGCTGTGTTTGCTGTTAATTGGTTTAGTCGTTTGAGAAAAGAATCATGTGATTGTTGTGCATGGGATTTTCTTTAAGCTGTAAAAAGTCTGCTTAAACTTGTGATTTGGAATAAAATATCCATCCCATTGATATGTTTACCCTTTTGTCGTGTTACTTGTTTGGACTGATTGTACTTTATCATTTACAGACTCGAGCCTGGAAGTGAGTCAATAGGTGAAACAACTGCTTGCAGTGATTCTTCGATTTCAAACTGCTCATCTGTAGAAAATCTTCTGCAAGATCTCAGATACATGTATGAATCCTTGCTCCACCCTCAAACTATGGTAAACTATGACCCTCAGGTAACAAGGAATATTGCAATCAGCTCAGCAGAGAAGCTCCTTGACTGCAAGCACTTTGTGAAAAACTTCAAGGTTGAGAACATGTCATCCATTGCAAACCCATTTGCTGTATGCCTGTCATGTCAAGTGGAGCTCATAGATGAATCTGAAGAGTTTACCACAAATCCACCGCCGGAGTTGATTATCCTTCCCCCATATGCAACAGTTTCTGACCTTAAGCTTGAAGTGTCCAAAGCATTTCAAGAGGTATATCTGATGTTTAGAAGATTTCAAGGGGAAGAGCTAGTTGGCTTTGGTGGTGTAGATGATTCCACCCAGGTCAAACTTTTGCTAGGGTCAACTGAATCAGTTCGGGTGCGAGGTAGGTGCCTTGGGAAAAATGGACTGAGTAGGTATAGAATGGAGAGGGGTGTCGAGAGGTGGACGGTGGATTGCAGCTGTGGGGCCAAGGATGATGATGGAGAGAGAATGATGGCGTGTGATGTTTGTGGTGTGTGGCAACACACTAGGTGTTCTGGCATCAAAGACTCCGATTCTGTCCCATCCAAGTTTGTTTGTCAAAGATGCAGGAATTCCAACCGAAATACCAAAGCCAGTGGACACTGCAAGGATGAGACTGTTGCTGTTGGTAGCGGAAAGAGCTTGACTGCTCCTTTTGATGTTCGCTGAGGTTTTGAACGTTTGTAAAGTTTTTTTATTTTTATTTTTATTTTTTAGGAGTTTTTTCCTCGGGCCAAAACAAATGTGTACATAAGAAACAGGCCAAGAAGATTGCATTAGGGCAGTCGACTTGTTTTTGGACTCCTACCTCCTTTTATCTTGTACATATTCTACCAATGACAGTAGTCCTTAACAAGAAACGAGAAAATGAAATTAACACGAATGATCAAGAAAAAAAAAAACAAGTACCTAATTGCTGCATTACTTTAGTTTCTTTCTTTATTTCCTCGCCATTACTTGAGTTAAAACTTTCCACCCATTTTCTTTATAATATTTCGATGGTTACAATGACTGGGAGTTTGGATTTGAATCATCTTCTTGCTAATTGAAGAGGTAATGTTACAGTCTTACAGGTTCGTGGCCTAAAATAAAGCTTTTAAAATGCTGTATCTACTCACAAGAAAAGATAACATAAACCATATTAAGTGGTGTAATATTTGATCCTATTCCTACATTGAGTGGTGTAACTTCAAATGGAAAGCAAAGAGTAACACTCTTTTTTATTGTTTTCAAGAGGACGAAATTCAGAGAGTACTGTTTTCAAGAGGGTGAAATTTAGAGAGGGGGGAGAGAGAGAAAACATTAGGCAAAGGTTAGAGAGCACTAATGCAGTTTGATTCCAAATTTCTACGACAATTATAATATGACATGGTTGTTTTTCTACCCTTAGATTTTAATAAGGATTAATGGTCAAGAAAATATGCGACTCCTTTTAAAATTATACTAAATATAATTTAAACCCATATCATATAAGGTAGAACTTTATTCAAAATTTTAAAATGCATATGTATATCAAGGGACACCTTCCACTCATGTGCATGAGATTTTCTCAAACAAAGAAAAAGGTGCATGAGATCAGTTAGTCCATGACAAACCTTAACACAAACTAAACAAATGTTAGGCATGGCTGGTGATAATTAAGGGCCACCTAACGAGCCATGTTGGCTTATGCTACCAACAGAGGAGACCGCAACACTTAACGGGTTGGATGCCACATGTACTGTTGGTTGCTCCTTGTGGAAGTCATTTAATAATATGAATTGGGATAATTAAAAGATAGATGAGTTGATTTGAGCCGACTAACTTCCTAAATTTAGAGGAAAATTCGATTTTTTTATTATTATTTAATTTTCTACTTAATTTTTTCATTAACGGATTCAATTTACTTATATAGTCAATGATGAAATAATCTTATCTCGGTCTAATCCTAAAAAATAGGAACTAATTTATATTTAAATACAAATTGAAAATAACACAAAGTTGAACATAATTTATACTACTAATAAGGCAAAAAATGACCAAATACCATGGTTGGCCAATATTTTTAGCAATTTACCACTGTTTTGGAAATATTTAGGGAGTACCACTTTTTTGAAACACGAGTTATACAAACTCGAGTTCCATAAAAAAGCTATCATGGCACATGCTAAGATGGATTTTTTAATTAAAAAGTGCCACATGGAACTCGAGCTTTTTTAAAATCGTGTTCTTAGTAAAAATAATCGCCCTCTTTAAGCTTGAGTTATTCAAAATTTAAAAACTTTAAGTTATTTGCAAATTTTTATTTGTACTTGAGTTTGCAAAGCTCGAGTACTGTGTATGACAGACTAAAAGTAAAATGTAAAAAGAAAATGGTTGATTATATTACAAGCTGAAACATCAAATAAAACGCCAAATAAAATGCAAATACAAGAGCTCCTTCTATTGCAGAAACTCAAATTGAAGCTGAGTCACTCTTTCTTTGCATCTTCGACCTGTTATGTTGACAAAGATCACACATTTTTTTCTTACCAAAACTTTACAAGCAGCTCCTTCTCTGCTTGAAACATAAAAAAGCAGAGGCCATGTAAATGCACGACTTTTGCGAAAATCAATTATATTTTATTGTAATAGCAAATAGAGAAGATTTATAATGTTTATTTTAATTTATATCAATGAACTGCGTTGACTATACATCAGAGTGAGTGCCCTGCATTTTGTGAAATTATATCATACATAGTACTCGAGTTCTAAAAACTCAATTATCAATAAAAATTATAACTTAATTTCCATGGACAAATTTGAACATTTTTAAATAACTCGAGCTTAAAGAGGTCGAGTTTTGTTTATAGGGAACTCGGTTTTACAAAATTCGAGTTTGAAGTGGCATTTTTTAATTAAAAAAATCCACCTTAGCGGGTGCCATAGTGGCTATTTTTATGGAACTCAAATTTTCATAAACTTGAGTTTTAAAAAGATGGTACATTGCTAATTATTTCGTAAAAAGTGGTATATTGCTAAAAATTTTGGCCAATAGTAGTATTTGGCCATTTTGGCCCTACTAATAACATGATTCTCTATTTGAGTTTCATCATTTTACATACTAAAATACTCTTAAATTTATATGTTTAGAAAATTTAAATAATAGGGTTAGATATGTAAAATTACTGATCAAACACTCTTAAATTTTAGATAAATGAAAATATATATATATATATATATATATATATATATATTTTCACTATATCTCTCTCACATAAGTTTTTTTTTAGCTAACTTATTTTAATTCAACCATAACCCCTTATCCATATCTCTTAAAATTAGGTACTTCTATCTAGATGTGTCAATTCGGGTTAGCGTGTCGGGTTTGTGTCGTGTCAAGGTAGGGTTATTCAACTAAATGGCTCAACCCTAACCCGACCCATTTAATAATCGTGTCATAATCTTTCAATCCTAACCCGACCAGTTAATAAGGCAGGTTAACCTGACCCAACCCATTTGACACGCTTAATAAACGAGTCGTGTTGGGTTGACATGAATGTAACACAACCCATTTCAACCTGTATAATATTAAATATAACATTCATCTAGAAATAATTTTTTTTACATCCCAAAAAGCAATGCATACACTTTAAGTCTTCAACCCACGTTCAAAATAATATAGTTCAACAAAAATATAACATTTATCTAGAAATAAGTTCTTTACACTTCAAAAGAAGTGCATACACTTCAACTAAAATTCAAAATAACAAAGTTTAACAAAAATAAAATAATATAGTTCAACAAAAATATAATATTCTTAGAATTCGCCAAATACTAAGTATCAATATTGAAAGAATTTGACCAAACAATAGACTAATCTTGACTATGACCACGATTATCATCTATAGATTCTTTGTTGATGTCCAAATTCATAACATCTTCCACAAGCTCATCCAATTCCATTTGTGTAATTTCTATGCCAAAAAAAAAAAGTATTAGTAGTTCTAGGGTCTATAAAGTTTCAATTTCCAATTATATTTCTTGTAAATTTTTGTAATTACTCACTTTTCTTTTTAAACTTAAAATATATGTTGGATATAAGAGGCATTTGACAAATCTAAAATAAAATAAATATTTATTTGTTATATAAGTTAAACGGGTTGTGTTAAGTGGGTCATTTCAAGTTGATACAAATAAATTGGCGTGTCAGACGTGTCTATTGCGGGTTACGCGGGTTGACCCATTTATGACGCGTTTTTTATCGTGTCGCTTTTGGGTCGACCCGTTTATGACCCAAACCCATTAAAGCCCAACCCTAACTCGAAAAAACCCGTGTTGGGTTCGTGTCGTGTTCGCAAGTTGGATTGAATATTGACACCCCTACTTCTATCTCTTCTTAAAATCAGGTACTTCCATCTCTTAAATTTTAGTAACTGACTTGTCATTCAAAGGAGAGAGGTGCTATGTCCACAACATTTTTACAAAATCTTCACAACAAATCCTAATTGGCAGGTTGTTACTGTAGACACTCGATTTTGCACCCATAATTTAATCATTGAAGATGGCTAGAGTGACCATCCATATACCCGACATTTAGAGTTGCATTAATTCATTCACTGCACATCATAAAAATGATCTTGAGGTTTTGATGGTCATGACGGTGTGTCTGATTTCCAAATCGGACTGTCAGATTGAAAGATATCACATAATCAAGTTTGCACAGTCTGCATGCATTTTGTTTGGGTGGAGTCGACCACGCATGATTAATTTAAATTAATTCTGATTGGTTAAACAATTAAAATTAATTAAATGATTTTATGATTGATTGTTGGTCAGTGTCAAAAATAGACTTGCTTGCATGAGAATAAAGTGGATAATCTGATAACAAAGAAGTTGAGGATAATCAAGACTTTTTGGAATATTTATCTACAATATAATTATCACTTTAAAGACCTGAATATCCGAAAAAGTGATTAAGTTTTAGAATATGGATTAAAAATGCGTCTAAGTACAATTCCTGACTTAAAAATCCTCAAAAAATGAGTCAAAATTGGACCAAAACTCAAACGTGGACTTGGCACTCAAGAGGGCCATTTGGCACTTTCCAAGTGCCGATTGGAACAAATTGTTGGCATGGCCTGAGGACTCCCTGATTGAGATAAGACCTATCTTTTACGATTTTTTAGAGATAAGGATGCGTTCCAATTTGTATATGGCCTAATTTTTTAAACATCCCAACCTCTATAAAAAGAGGAAGCAAATCAAAATTAAGGTCTCTTCTCTTCTGACTTTTCAATTCCCCTTATGTTAAAGACCTTCTGGAAGCTTTTGCTTTAGGAATTTCTTTTTTGAAAGTAAAGTATTTTAGGCTTCAAATAGGTGAACAAATTTCTTTGAATCCTAAAATATTCTTTCATTAGAAGAGCACGTTCATGCAATAGGTATTCTGTTTTTCTTCTTTCATTAATTTTGGTTATTGTTTGATGCATGAATATGTTTGGCATATTTTTATTATGTTTAGTTCTTGATACGGTTACTATGCTTAAATACGTTGCTAGAATTTTTTTTTTTAACATGTGCTTAGGTGATTGTTTATTGTAACTCTTTTTCTTAAGTTTCAAAATTTGCAATGGCTAACAAAAATTCTTTTATGAAAACCAAAAACTTATCTGTATTTTCAGATATGATTTTCTCTAAACTCAAAAATTGATATGTATTTTTCAGATCTAGTTTTTTAGTGAAAAACTAAGATGTATTTTCAGATTTGATTTTCTCCAAACACAAAAACTGATCTGTATTTTCAAATATGATTTTTTAGCTCAAAAACTGATTTGTATTTTCATTAAATACAGATCTGATTTTTTATAAACACAAAAACTGATCTGTATTTTCATTAAATACAAATCTGATTTTTTTAGAAAAAGTTTTTTTTTTTTTTTGGTCACAAAATTGTAGAGTTTGAAATTTAAAAGAAGGAATTGAAAGTTAGGTTGAATTTTTTTTTTTTTTTTAACATATGATGCATGTATAATAAATTTATCTCATGAATGTGGATCCTTTTTCAAAAAATATTTTTTTTTTATTTCTTTTACATCAAAAAAATAGGTCTGATTTTTCTTGATAAAATCATTTTTTTTTATTTTTTATTTTTTATTTTTTTATTATACTTTACACAACAGATTTGATACTTTTTAACAAAAATATTATTCTTTCTTTTACATAAAAAAAAAAAAAAAATCTGATTTTTCTTTACAAATCCTTTTTTTTTTTTATTCACAAAACAGATCTGATTTTCTTCACAAATCCAATTTTTTTATTCACAAAAAAGATCTAATTTTCTTTACAAATCCAATTTTTTTAATTCACAAAACATATATTATTTTTTTTAAAAAAAAGAGGACACATCTATAAGGAAAATTTATTTAAATTAACTTTGTCAAGTGTGTGTCGTGTGTGTTCAACATATCATTTAACATCACGCAGAAAAGGTGTATATTGGTCATTAGAGTCTACAAGGCCAGACTTTGTCTGAGCGGAATGGGTGCCTAACACCTTTTCATTCTGTAACCTAGCCCCCGAGCTTAGGGTTTTTGGATAGGTAGATTAGTGTTTTGTCTATTTGATTTTGGTAGATTGTAACTAGGACCAAATCTTTGTATTCTTTTGTATAGATTGTAACTAGGACCCAAAACCTTGTAAGTTTTAATTTACCAAAATTGTACTTGTCTTTATTTAATCAATGACATTTGGAGAATTTTGAACATGTAACTATATTTAGTTTTTCTTATTTTTTGTATATAAAAAATAAATGGCAACTCCACACCACTTACCCAAAAAGAGAGGTGCCCTTTAAAAGCACCTAAATCTCTTTTTTGAGAGCACCCAATTTTCTGGTCTCTCTTAGTGGCGACTCCAATTGGGATGTCGAGGGCTAAGCTTCTTGTTAAACTTTAAGTGACCAGCTATATACCCTTGTCTTTTGCATGATATTGTTGTTTGTTTGTTTATTTATGTCTTGAGATGTTTGTATGATTTTTTTTTTTTTTTAACTTTACACAAAACATATCTAATACTTTTTAACAAAAATCTTATTCTTTCTTTTACATAAAAACAAATATGATTTTCTTTACAAATCCAATTTTTTATATTCACAAAACAGATTTGAATTTTCTTGAAAAAGAGGACACATCCATAAGGCAATTTTATTTAAATTAATTTTGTCAATTATTTGTTGTGTGTGTTCAACATATTATTTAACATCATGCAAAAAATGGATATATTGGTCATTAGAGTTTAGAAGACCAGACTCTGTCTGAGCGGAATGGGTGCCTAACACCTTCCCATTCCATAACCTAGCCCCGAGCTTAGGGTTTTTGGATAGGTAGATTAGTGTTTTGTCTATTTAATTTTGGTAGATTGTAACTAGGACCAAAACTTTGTATTCTTTTGCATAGATTGTAACTAAGGCCCAAAGCCTTGTAAGGTTTAATTTACCAAAATTGTACTTGTCTTTATTCAATCAATGACATTTGGAGAATTTTGAACATGTAACTATATTTATTTTTTTCTTATTTTTTGTATATAAAAAATAAGTGGCAACTCCACTCCTCTTACCAAAAAAGAGAGGTGTCCTTTAAAAGCAGCTAAATCTCTTTTTTGAGAGCACCCAATTTTTCGGTCTCTCACAGTTACTGGTTGTTATTGTTAGGGCAACAAAGTAATCTTAGTGTTAAGTTCAAATTTGAACCAATAATAACTAATGACCTATGATTTGTTGAGAAAATATTGTAGACGTAGCACCTTTCTCCTTTTGAATTACAAGTTTAAAATTTAACATAAATAAATGCCTCTCTTCCTTTGTTTAATCTTTAAAAAAAAAAAAAAAAACTTTTTGTTTCTCTCAAAGGAAGGAGTAGTTCTTTCCTATAAGATAATTTTTTTTAGTGTTTTATTTTATTTTTTATCATTTTATTGCTCATATGATTTTTAGTTGCTTCTTTTTCTTTTATTTTTTTGAAAATTTTTGAAACTAAACCAAAAAAAGGCCTCATCACACATGCAAAGCGCGTGTGGTGATGCTAGTTTTAGATAATATCTTACTATGCAATTGAAAAATTATTTAAATTTCAAAATTTGAATTGGTAAGTTGATGAGACATAACATATATGAATAGTGATCACTAACACATATATGAACATTAAAGACTATGTTTGGTTGGAGGGAAGATGAAATGAAAGAAAATAAGGGGAGGGAAGGAAGACTATTCTCCCTTTTCTCTCTCCCTCTCCTTTTCTTACTTTTTATCTGTCGTACCCCTATTTTGCCAAACATAATGTAACATTTTCGACTGCAAAGTTGTAGGAAGTGTCGGCTAATGGACTAGCTATAGTGCATTGACCCGTGCCCCAAAAAAAAAAAAAAAATGGTACCAATACCACACACGTGGAGTTACAGTACACAGACATGCATTTGGAATATGAATGATACCAGCACCACTTGAGTTAGGCGTGTGCATAGCACTATATAATGAAGTGTTGAATTTCACGAGCAATTCCAACTTTGATTGGAAAATAAGTTTCCACCACTTCACTTTCACTGGACAAGAAAAGATGGGCCAGATCTTCCTTTCTCAATGGAAGCCAGCTGCATGCACTTTTTAATCCCACCACCCCCACTTTCATTTGCCATTCACTGTTGTCTTTCCTTATATCGGATTGAGATCTAAGGTATTGCACTGATACAATATCTGTAAATTGTGGAGATTGATAGTTGCAAAGAGTAAATTTTAATCTCAACTATCAATATGAATAGGGTAAAATATCATTTTCATTCTTAAACTTTCATAAAAGTTTGTTTTTCATCTCTAAATTTTCAAAAGTTCGTTGTTCGTTCCTAAACCTTACAAAACGTTTTATTTTTTATCATTTGGTTTATGTTCGTTAGTTTATGTCCTATGTAGCCTAATAGAATGATGATGTGATATCTGACTTGGACCATATTATTTTATTTATAAAATTATGGACACATGGCAAAGAGCTATTGACACATGGATTAAAAAAAAAGTCAGATTTTAATGTAAGCATTTATCAAAATCTAAATTAAAAATTCAAAACACCAAAAATATCAAAATCCTTAAGCTGACTATTCATCTCCTCCAATCTTTCACTGACAGCATCAATTCAAGTTCTATTCTTCGGTAACCACTGCCCACCCATGTCCTCATTGGTTTCATTTCCATCCATCCAAATGTTCATCCTTTTTTTTTTTTTTTTTTTTTTTTAAATGATGACAAGCACTAGAGGAAGAAGAAGGGTCAGGTATGACGACGATGACAACAAAGTAGTGGCTTTCTTAGCAACCAATAAACAGTGGCCTTTTATGAATTACAAAGACTTTCATTGTTGTCCATAAAAAATGTGCCCTCACTTGCACACCAGTCCACGCTACAAGGGGGTCTACTGTTTTCTTAAAAAAAAAAAAAAGAAAAAAAAAAAACGCAAAACACAAAACCTTCATCTATTCACGCCTCACAAACCTACAGAAGAAAACCATCAAAATATCAAAAATGAACGAAAGATCTTTGAAGGTTTTTATTTTTTATTATTTTTTTTTTAATACAAGATTTGAGAAGTTTTGGTTGGAAGTCATTGGAGATGGACAACTTAAATTGGGATTTTTTTTTTTCTTTTAATGTTTTGGTGTTTTAAGTTTTTATTTTAAATCCTAATAAATTCTTAACATAATTATGAGATGGAATTTTTTTTTTTTTTAAATGCCTTGTCAGTTTGTAAGGATGCCATATCACAATATATTTAACCTATGTGTGCCAATAACTCTTAGCCATATGTCCATAATTTTAAGAGATGTGTTACGTTCACAACATTTTCACTGCAAATCATAGGTGGTTAATTGTTATTAGTTCAAATTTGAACCTAATACTAAGATAGCTTTTTTGCCCCAACAATAACAACCAGTAACAACCTGTCACTTAAGATTTGTTGTAAAAATATTGTGAAAATGTTGTGGACATATCATTTCTCATAAATAAAATCATTTGGTCCAAGTTAGCCAATTTGTAAGGATGCCATGTCACAAAATATTTAATCCACGTGTGCAATAACTCTTCGCCATATGTCCATAATTTTATAAATAAAATCATTTGGTCCAAGTTAAATTACTACACATCATTCTAATAGGTCATATAGGACATAAATTAACAGACATAGACAAAAGGATGAAAAGTAGAACAGTTTGCAAAGTTTAGGGACAAAAAATGAATTTTTGAAAGTTTAGGAATAAAAAACAAAATTTTATGAGAGTTTAATGATGAAAATGATATTTTACCCATATAGATATCAACCCAGTTGCTCACACATTATTAATTTATTATTAGCCAAACTAAGGGAAGTCAAATTAGTAAATTCAACAAATAAAAGTTCAAATTCTTTAATTAATTTATTTATAAAAATTAAAGTTTCAACTTCTAGAAATTATTAGTTAAATAATTTGTTGTCTTGCCACTCCTAGAAATTTCCATGTCAAAGCGAGGATATCAATCTTAATATCCTAATTTAATTTCTTCAAAGGAATTTATTTAATATTTCCAAAGTAATGTTCTCTAATTCTCTCATAAATGATGGACCACATAATGATATAATTAGTAAGAATTACTATTATTTGAAATACTTAATAAAAACTCTAAGTTTTTATTTTTTATTTTATTTTTTTAAAGTTTTAACTTATGATGTATGTTTCTGATGATAGCTTTTTATCATCAAACCAAGACACCAATTAGTTTTTGGTGTAGGCGGGAATTGAACCCCAATTCTTTTATTCAACCATCAAAAACTTTACTAGTTGAGTTAACTGGAATCCACATAAATTAAAAAATCGTTTTCTATTGTTTTCTTGTTTTCTTTCCTAAAACTTGATGATTACTAGTTTTTTTTTTTTTTTTAATTCCTTTTGTTTTTTAAAAAAAGATCATCACCTCTAACCACAACATTTTTAACAATCTCACCAACACAATCTTCACATTCGTAAATAATTTTATAGAGGAAGATGATAAATAAATAAATAAACATTCTTTCCACAATCTCATCACCAACCTTTTGTAAAATTTTGATGTTTATCATTTTGTCATGAGTCTTTTTGTTCAACTTACACTTCTTATTGTTTCCAACATAAACATCTAAAGTTCAAATTCTCTTCCTCCATTGTAACTATTGAATTAAAAAAGAAAAAAGAAAATACACACATATACACACCAGGAATGATAAGGGTATTTTTGAAATAAAATTGGAATCCTTAAATAATAGAGCCTGTCAAGAAAAAGGTATTGTATCAACAATAGAGTCGACGACCTCAAAGAACCGTTGGCCCCAAAGGAGCCATTGATTTCATTAGGAACCATTTGGGACCCTGCACCTTACACCAACAGGAATGTTGACAGTTACATAGACAGGTCCAGATGAAGCTGATGGGTGCGTCCCCCTACTAGACCAACGGATGACCCCTACTGACGGAGAAGCATACTGACAAGTCCTACATGGCATTACGTGGTCTACACACATATTCATATATGGAAACATCTTGCGCACCATGCACAAAGACCCTACAACATGATTTTCACCTTCCCAGAATAGAGAGTATCCCCAAGATCTTGATAGTATTAACTCTGCCTTCTCTATAAGGAAAATCCCTGTATTTTAGGGATCTAGGTCTCCTCCCCACCGCTATATAAGCACCAATCCTCCTCATTTCCCAAGTACGCAGAAAATCCCTAACTCTCTTACTATAAAGTTCTTAGAGATTTTTTATTCACTGACTTAACTTTCAGAGGGTCTTAGGCCGGTACCCTACCAATGCCTTCTGTTTGGTTCTTGTTTTCTTATTCTTCAGGTACACATCAGTATGATCGGGAGCCATCAACTCACTAACGATTTTCATGCATCATCAGTTGGCGCCGTTTATGGGAAATGAGTGATTAGCCATATCACTACTTCTGAGACAAAGAGTTGCATGGTCTAGACGTGATCAATGGCCACCATCATCCAGGAGACAGGGAATCCCTCCAATGCCTTGGAGAGGTAAGTACAGACCTTGGCAGCAGCAGTCGAACGGCTTACCTAACTCAACTAGGAGTTGGAGCAGTAGCTAAACCAAAGGAATGAGCGTGTCCCAAAGACCAGCGTGACAAACAGGACAACAACGAGCAGAACAGTAGTTATCTCTCGACGGGGGACTGCTAGGAAAGGGAAGATTAGAAGAAAACAATGTCCCCAATAGATAGGACGGACTGGAGGACACCAACCGCCCATTGGAATTGGAAATCAATGCAATGCGCATGGCCTAGGATATGTAGATGATGAAGGAGAAGATGGACATGATGATGAATGCCATGAGGGATCCACTAACCTGGATGAGTTAGCTCAGCGGACGGACTCACCTTTCACAGTGTAGGTGACTTCCTTCCCTCTCCCTGCCAAGTTCAAGATGCCGTAGGTGGAAACATATGACGGTTCCTGAGACTCGCTCGGCCATCTAGAGTTGTTCAAAACCCTTATGCACCTAAAAGGGTTTCCAAATGAGATTATGTGCAGGGCATTCCCTACTACACTTAAGGGGCCAACAAGGGTATGGTTCAGTAAACTGGCCCCTAACACCGTCACCACCTTCAAAGAATTTAGCGAACACTTTGTCACCCACTTTATTGGAGTGTAGAGGTACAAGAGGTCCTCAACAAGTCTGTTGAACATTAAGCAATGGGAAGATGAGAGCCTAGGGTCATACATGACCCGCTTCAACAAGGAGATCCTTTTGATTGATGAAGCCGACGACAAAGTTCTGGTCATCGCGTTCACCAACAGGCTGCAATTCGAAAAGTTCCTCTTTTCCATTTACAAGAACGACTCGAAGATGATGGCTGATATGTTGTATAAAGCCACAAAGTACATGAATGCTGGAGACGCCATGATTGCCCGATGGGGCAAGCCAAAGAAAAGAGAAAGACAGGATGATCCCTGTCCTGACAAAGGAAGAAAGTCTACTTGAACAAGCGATCGAAGGGACGATAGGAGATCAAGACCTCCACCTGGGAGGACTATCAACTTCACACCCTTGAATACCTCGTTGGACCAAGTCCTTATGCAGATAAGGAACAAGGCGATGCTGACTTGGCTGGACAAGCTGAAGAGCGATCCAAACAAAAGGCCTAGAAACAAGTATTGTTGCTTCTACTGAGACTATAGTTATGACAATTCCAAGTGTTATGAACTCAAGCAGCAAATTGAAGCCCTCATCAAGTAAAGAAAATTACAATGGCTCGTCAGGAGCAGAGAAAACTTACTAAGGGACCTAAAGCCTGTCTGATGGGTCGAAGAGAGGTCAAGGGCCCCGCTGGGAGAGATAAGGGTGATCGTAGGGGGGAATACAATAGCTGGCTCCTCCAAGAAGGCAAGGAAGACATACTTGTAGATGGTGCAAAGTGTCTAGATTTCTAGATGACCGCCAAAAATGACTAGGGTTGGCAACCCAGCCATCAGCTTCATAAAAGAGGATGCCTGATGACTCCACTACCCTCATGACAATTCCCTGGTCATCAACTTGTCGATTGCAGACTTCGACACCCAACAGGTGCTAATGGAAGTTCAGCAAACATCCTCTACTACCCTGCATTCCAGCAAATGAGGTTCAACAAGGAATGTCTCCTGCCCTCAAATACATCGCTAGTCGAATTTGGCGGTACCAAGGTCTTCGCTGTCGGGACTATCACCGTACCAGTAACCATTGGAACGTACCCTCAGCAACTCACTAAGGAGGTCAGCTTCCTAGTCGTTGATTAATCCAAGTGTCATGGTCCACAAACTCAACGTATGTCCATCCTTCCCTCTCATCTGATAGAAGAAGAGAGTCTTCGCCTAGGAAAGGGACAAAGCCATAGTTGAAGAAGTATGCAAGCTACTAGAAGCAGACTTCATCAGGAAGGTATATTATCTTGAATGGTTGGCCAATGTAATGATGGTAAAAGAGGCAAATGGCAAGTAGAGGATATGCATAGACTTCACTAACCTGAACAAGGCATGCCTCAAGGATAGCTACCCACTCCCTCGTATCGACCTCCTCGTGGACTCAACGGCTAGATACTAGCTATTGAGTTTCATGGACGCATTCTTTAGATACAACCAAATCAGGTTGGACAAAATTGACTGGGAGAAGACCTCATTTGTCATGAGTGGGCTTTTTTGTTACAATGTCATGCCATTCGGGTTGATAAACGCAAGGGTGACATACCAAAGGCTTGTGAATAAAATGTTCATCCAACAGATTGGGCAAAATGTTGAAATATACGTAGACGACATGCTTGTAAAGAGCACGAAGGAGAGTAGTCACATGGATGACCTTCGGGAAACATTCAAAATGCTACGCCTCAACAACATGAAACTTAATCCTAGTAAATGCATGTTTGGGGTATCATCGGGAAAATTTCTAGGCTTTATGGTGTCACAGCGAGGTGTGGAGGCCAACCCTAACAAAATTCAGGCTATATTGGAGATGACGCCTCTGAAGAATGTTAAGGAGGTGTAAACCTCAAACGGTAAGGTGGCATCTCTTAACAGGTTTGTCTCTAGGGTGACGGACAAGTTCTTACCTTTCTTCAAAACACTAAAAAGGGCTTTTGAATGGATCGATAAATGCTAGAAGGCTTTCGAGGAACTGAAGGCATACCTTGCGTCCCCACCATTACTCAGTCTGTCCAAACCTGGTGAAGAGCTTTCCATCTACTTGGCTGTGTCCCCAACGGCCGTCAGCTCAACTCTCATTCGAGAAGAAGATCACATACAATTACCTGTCTACTAAACCAGCCGAGTGCTCTGGGGAGTGAAAGGAAGGTATCCTCTCATGGAAAAGCTAGCCTTTGCCTTGATCACGATTGCTCAAAAACTCAAGCCATACTTCCAAGCACACACTATAGTGGTACAGACGGACAAGCCATTATGAAGGGTGATGAACAATCCAGAGGTAGCTGGACGATTGGTTTTGTGGGAAATAGAGCTCAGTGAGTTCAACATATGTACCGATCAAGAGCTATGATAAAGGCCTAAGCCTTGGTTGATTTTGTTGCCAAATTCACAGCAAAGGAAGATAAAGATGAAGGACCAGCAACATGGATGATATGGACGGACGATTCATCCAATCAACTCGTTGGAGGAGTTGGGGTCGTCTTGTAGTCACCAGAGGGAGATATAGTAGAGTACATCTGTCTCTAATTTCCAATGACCAACAATGAAGCCAAGTATGAAGCGATCCTAACGGGCCTCGACCTGGCTAAAGTAACAGGGGCCTCGTCAGTAGTCATAAACTACGATTCGCAAGTTGTCATTGGACATATCAATGGAGACTATGAGGCCAAAGGGGAACGAATGAAAAAGTATTTAAGCATGGTCAAAGGAAGGGTAAGCCAGAAGCTCTTGGCCAAATTTATGCAAATCCTAAGGGAAGAGAATAAGCAAGCTGACCATCTAGCTAAGGCTGCATCGGCGGAGCACATGGTCATCACCGGTCTGGTACTATCCTTCATCCAATACTCCCCTTCTATTGACAAAATAGATGTACATGTGATTCCTATTAGAGCTGATTGGACAACACCAATCGTATCCTACCTCAGGAACGGGATGCTCTCGGAAGACCATAATGCTTCCCGTAGGCTGAAGGTGCAGTCGTCACATTTCGTACTAATTGGGAATGTCTTTTACAAAAGGGACTTCTCTCATTCGTACCTAAGATGCTTAATCCCCTACAAAGCAGACTACGTCATGAGAGAAATCCACAAGGGAATATGTGGAAACCACTCGGGAGCACGCTTGTTGGTCCATAAGTTGATACGTGTAGGGTACAATTAGTCCACTATGCATAAGGACACCTAGTCCTACGTAAAGGCATGCAATAAATGCTAATGCTTCAACAACATCATACAACAACCGTCAGAGTAGCTTACCCCAATGAACGCTCCTTGCCCTTTCGCTCAGTGAGGGCTTAACATAATAGGACCCTTCCCCATAGCAATCTGGCAATTCAAGTTCCTTGTCATAGAAATCAACTACTTCACTAAATGGGTCGAGGTAGAACCCTTGGCCATTATCATCAAGAAGAATGTCCAAGGCTTTGTCTGGAAGAACATTTTTTGTTGCTTTGGCATCCCTAGAGTTTTCATCTCTGACAAGGAAAACAATTTGACAACGATGCATTTAGGGACTTTTGCCAACAATTGGGAATCAAAAACCACTATTCATCACCCGCCCACCCACAAGCCAATGGTCAAGTTAGGGGTACAAACCGATCCTTGCTTACGATTATCAAGACTCGGCTCAAGGGGGCAAAGGGAATATGGCCGGATGAACTGCCAAGTGTGTTATGGGCATATCGGACAACGGCTCACACGCCTATAGGCGAAACACCCTTCTACCTTGCATTTGGGAATGAAGTCGTCACCTCGACGTAAGTTGGATTAACCAGCTAGAGGGTGGCCCACCATGACGAAAAAAGGAATGAAGAAGGAATGCGCCTACAGTTGGTCCTTTTAGATGAAGTTGGGGCGACGACGGAGCAACGGATCGCACTTTATCAGGACCAATGGCAAGGCACTACAATACCAAGGTCAAACCTCGGCACTTTCAGGTCAGGGACCTAGTCTTAAAGAAGGTGATGATAGCTACCAAAGACCCTATGCAGGGCAAGTTAGGGCCCAACTGGGAAGGACCTTACAGGTTCGTTAACTGCCATAGAAAGGGGACCTACCACTTGGAGACCCTCAACAGACAAAGACTCCATCACCCATGGAATACCGAGCACCTATGGAGATACTACCAATAGTAGATGACTACAAAATATGTTACTACTGTTCTTTTCTTTATGTTATTAAAGTAGGATATTAAGTTTTTTGATTATTGAAATGAAACTCTTGAGAATTATCAGACGCATTATTTATATTTTTCTACATCGTTCATATTTTTTAAAGATCTACCCTTTAAGAGGTTGTCAACAAAACTACTAAGTCCTACAGGATGGACGGATGACCAAGGGATATTGGCGAGTACTTGGTCACAAAAATTACTAAGTCCTACCTACTGGATGGATGGATGACCAAGGATACCGACGAGCACCTGGTTACCAAAAATTACTAAGTCCTACCTACGGGATGGACGGATGACCAAAGATACTAATGAGTACATAGTCACAAAAGTACTAAATCCTACCTATAGAGTGGACAGATGACCAAGGATACTGACGGGTACCTAGTCACAAAATTACTAAATCCTACTTATAGAGTGGATGGATGAACAAGGATACTAATGGGCACTTGGTCACAAAGTTAATAAGTCCTACCTACGGAATGGGCGGATAACCAAGGATACCAATGGATACTTGGTCACAAAATTACAAAGTCCTACCTACGGGATGGACAGATGACATAGGGTATTGACGGGCACCTGGTCATAAAAATCACTAAGTCCTTCTAACAAAATGGATGGGTAATCAAAGACACCGATAGATACATTGATTTTTGAAATTTATCAAAACCTACCTTGGGGTGAAGGGGTCCCTAAGAACATTGACGGTGCCTGGGTCCAAAAAATTTACTAAGTCCTACCCATATGCTTAAATTATCCTATGTCCTAAGGAACACATAGTACTACCACCGGGTGGATGGATGTAATAAATATATAATACCAACGAGTAAGTAAACACCCAGGCATAGTCAAGTCTTTACAACAGATAGGGTCCACGATTACAATAGACATACAAAGCGAAAGCAACAAGCAACAAGTGAAGTAATGGATAAAAGAGCAATAAATATAAACTCAACGTGGATAAGTATTTGCACATAAAGCCCAAAATAGGGCCTATCATTGTCTCAAAATTAGTTTTACAAAAAACATCAAGGCAACAATAAAAAAGATAAAACTAGGACGGAGGAACATTGGAAGGAGGCTGGTCTTTAGTAGCAAACAGGCCCTTAGGGGCAGATGACCTCAGGAGTGGTTAGACTGTTAGGAATGGTTTGGCCCTTAGAAGCATGATGGTCAACGGCCTCAACATTAGGCTCCTTCACCTCCTCCTCGATCGTGTGGACGGAGCCGTCAGCTTTGTCCATGACGGTATCGGCACCCCCAATAGCTAGTAGGACGGTATCATCAATGACCACCTGAGACAGGTCCAAGTCAGGGTAGACGGCAGCCACCTGCTTGAGGCAATCATTGAAGCTGTCGCCATAGAAGCTGTCGCACTCGTCATAGTACGACTAAGAGGTCTGGGGCCTTGGCTCACTCCATTTGCTCATGGAGGGCAACCAACTCCATTGTCAAGTTGGTGTTCACCTTGGCCAACTCCTCACGGCGACGGGTCTCTTGCTTCAGCAAAGCAATCTTCCCTGTTAGTTCCATATTGAGAATACGAGAAGCTTCCTTATATTGCTCTAGCTGCTTTGCCTCGAATTTTAGACGTTTCCATTGCCGATGAACCATCCCTTCCTTGGCCTCACACTTGTCCTGAAGGGCCTTCTTCCTCACCATTGCTTGCAAAAAGATAAAAATTATAATGGGGAAGAATGAAAAAAAAGAAAAAAAAAAAAGAAAAAAAAAAGGGAAAGTAAAGTGGACGGATACTTACCCTCATTAGGTCGAATAGGCCAGAAGCCTTTAGGTCCTCAATGGCGTGCTCACCGCATTCGTCCAAGTCTATGTCCTTGATGATCGAGTTGACTATTTCAATGGCATACTCCTTATGGCTCACCAGCCTCTAGAAGGGGCCAAAAACGACGGGATTGTGGGCTGACATAAGGCCCTTACCAGCCCCATGATAAGGAGGTGGAAGAGATTTCTGTTGTTGCTCCTCTTGGACTGCTCCATCAAATTGACCCATCGCCTTCTTGGCAGGACAGTCATCCTTTCCCACACCCTTCCTCTTGGAAACCACTTTAGAAGGGAGCGTCGCTTTAGGGGCAGACGTCGATGCCTCCCCTTGCTGTTTAAGGCGAGTAGTAGTAGACTTCCTCACCATGGCCCTTTGCCTACCAGCATCCATCTCTGAAAAACAATAACAAAAGAAATAAGGAAAATGGACGGACTAGAATGGACGGTTAGAAAGATAAGCAGACGGACAAAAAAAAAAAAATCTTACATTGACAAGAGAAAGCGTCTAATCATCGGGCTTCGGCTATCAACTCTAGACTACCACAGAAAGCGTGACTAGATCCTTCCACTTACTCTGCTCAAGCAAAATCTCCCAAACTCGACTGAGGAAACTCTCCTGCTTTTCGCTTATTTCCGAATGGGCTTGAGCTGAAAATAAAAAAGCAGTAGGTCAGTTACATAATCAAAACTATCGAGATAAACGGATAACAGGCGCCAATGACTCACCAGACTCCCTTAAAACACCCTAAGTGTTATCAAACCTGTCAGGCATGTTACCCACTCCTTGGGTTTACATACATAGTTTGTCCCCCAGACAAAGAAATACTTATTCTTCCAATTCCTATTGGAGTCAGGCATGTTTAACACCAAACTAAACAATGGCTTCCTTGCTAAGAAGTGATAGATGTCTTTCGATGAGTATATCTGCTGAGACTTGTAGCAATAGAAGAACTCGTCGAGAGTAAGGTGATAGTTGACGCCACTGAACTGGCCCCATATCACCTTGGCCCCAATAAAGATCCTCCACGCGTTTAGAGAAATTTGGCTGACAGTGTAGCTCCGTCAACTGCAACCTCAATCCAGCAGTAAACATGGGATCATACATACTGACATTCGCTGTCCTACCCGAATAACACTTCTCAAACTTCCTTGGCAATCGCAGGGGGATGTGTTCAGGAATCTGGTAATGGTCACAAAGATTGTTGAAAAACTTCTAGGACATGGTTAGGTAAAAATTATTCACTGTCCATATTAAGCAAAGGATGAAGGGTCTGTGACCACCACTGTCTACCTGGCTGACGACCCTATCACCTTCCCCATGATCTCCTCCCTTGTCACCGACGCCTTCTTCTTCACCCACACCCTTTTCCTTTTCCTTTTCCTCTTCCTCATCCTCCTCTTCTCCTTCCTCCTCATCCCTTTCGTACTCCTCCTCTTCCTCATCAATAGGAGAATGGGTAGACAACTCCCTTTCTAGGGACCAAGTCAAATCGTCCATGGGCTCACACCCTGATGAATAGATTTTGTCGTAGCCCACACCCTCACGGACTGATGACGACTATTCACTTGTCGCTTCTCTATCACCTGACATCTATTCACCTATAAGCGACGGATGTATTCTAAGAACCTATTCGTGCGATGGATCTCTAAAAAGCGACGACCAACCAGAAAAACAACAACTAAGAACGAATACCAACCAAAAAAACAACAACTAAGGAAGAGAAAAGGAAACTTACTTAAGGGGTCGATAGTTGCTCGATGGTTAAAACAACAGATGAAGATGGACACGAAAGCAGCAACAAAAGGGCTTAGAATTCCAGCGCTCTAGAGGTGAAAATAAAATAAAAGGAGAAAACTAAGGAAGAGGAACTAGTTATAGGATGAAGGAGTGCAGTATAAGAAGTGATGCTTCTGATTAGAAACAAGGCTAATCGACAAGTGTCATGTGTCATCTAGCATTCATTGCAAAGACTACCTACCCCGTTAATGACACACTCTTCAATAGAGCAATTAATACCCATAAAAACCCTTATTATTCCAAGACCCTTCAGGCATAGCCGATGGGGACCACAGAGTAGGAGGCATCTAGTAAGGGTATTTCTGTAATAAAATTGGGATCCTTAAAAAATAGATCCCATCAAGAAAAAGGTACATGTCAACAATAGAGCCAATGGCCTCAAAGAGTCATTGGCCCTAAAGAAGTTGTCGGTTTCATTAGGAACCGTCCAGGACCCCGCACCCTACACCAACAAGAATGCTGACGGTTACATAGACGGGCCCAGATGAAGCTGACAAGTACGTCCCCCTACTAGTCCAACAGATGACCCCTACTGACGGAGAAGCGTACCGACAGGTCCTACGTGGCATTATGTGGTCTACACATATATTCATATATGGAAACATCTTGTGCATCACACACAAACGCTCTACCACACGATTGTCACCTTCCTAGAATGGAGAGTATCCCCAAGATCTTGATAGCATTAACTTTGCCTTCTCCCTATAAGGAAAATCCTTGTATTCTCAGGATCTAGGTCTCCTCTCCACCGCTATATAAGCACCAATCCTCCTCTTTTCCTAGGTACACAGAAAATCCCTAACTCTCTCATTATAGAATTCTTAAAAATTTCTCATTCACTGACTTAACTTTTGGAGGATCTTTGGCCGGTATTCTACCGGTGCCTTCTGTTTGGTTCTTGTTTTCTTATTTTTCAGGTACACATCAGTGTGATCAGGAGCCATCAACTCACTGATGATTTTCATGCATCATCAAGGAAACTTATTAAGTGCTCTCAAAATATGATGATGTGGTGCTCCTTATTCTCATATTTATGATAGATTACCCCATGAATTTAATAAGTGGCTCATACTATGAATGTGAGAGAAATAAATATCATGTCTCCGTACTCAGAACCATTTAAGAAGAGCACCGAAGTTATTCCACGTCTACACACCAACCCACAGTACCATGATCCTCCAGAAAAGAAGGAGAAAAAAATTCCACCGGTCATCCCTAACTCAATCTGGCCAAATTGACTCACACACGTTGTGATCATTGGAACGGTTGCAACAACGAAATGGCAAACCCACATTAATATGTATTTGTTGTTTTGTTCTTAAAAGTTGCTTTCTACGTGTGGAGGTGCCAACGCACCAACAACACTCTAGACAAATCTCAAAAGTTGAATATAATGTTGGAAAAGAAGAAGGAGAAGAAGAAAATTTTAATTATTTAAACATTAATATATATATATATATATATTTGTTTCTTTTTCTTCTCATATGGGCTCAAATTTCTTTTAATAATTGAAATCTAACTCATGAGATTTTTAACTTTTTAAAAAAGAGGTCAAACATAGATAATGTTTAAACATTTAACCATTTAATGATCCCAAAAAAATTCCACCGATCATCTATAACTCAATCTGGCCAAATTGACTCACACACGTTGTGATCATTGGAACGGTTGCTACAACGAAATGGCAAACCCACATTAATATGTATTTGTTGTTTTGTTCTTAAAAGTTGCTTTCTACGTGTGGAGGTGCCAATGCACCAACACCACTCTAGACAAATCTCAAAAGTTGAAAATAATGTTAGAAAAGAAGAAGGAGAAGAAGAAAATTTTAATTATTTAAACATTAATATATATATATATATATATATTTGTTTCTTTTTCTTCTCATATGAGCTCAAATTTCTTTTAATAATTGAAATCTAACTCATGAGATTTTTAACTTTTTAAAAAAGAGGTCAAACATAGATAATGTTTAAACTTATAACCATTTAATGATCCCAAAAACTATGCTGTTATAAAAAGATAAATTAAATCATTTACACATCCTTTTAATATTAGCAGGGTAAGCCACATGATAGAAGAAAATATTTTTTTTTAGGACAAAGTTTGGTTACAAAATTAGTTATATCCTAAAGTTACAACTCTTATTAAAAAAAAAAAAATTACCACATATTTTGAAAATTTAATCGTTGAATTGTATGCATTTTATGTTCTTAATACACTTATTAAATTTCATGAAAATTAAATGTTATTTATTATTTGATCCGTCAACTTATTTTTTATGAATAATTTTATACTGTAAAACTTAAAATTTAAATATTTAATTGATAATATAGTTATTAATTTTTGATCCTCTAGAAATTTTGTAAGTATAAAAAATATTATATTTTATATATATATATATATATATAATCTATTTGTAAATTTGTCAAAATTCATATCCAATAAAAATATATTAAGTAGAGTTGTAAGTTTAAGTTACAACCAAATTTATAGCCAAAATTTGTCTAGCTTTTAGTTTTTTTGCCATTATTTTTAGGTAAATAGTAGAGAAATATTTTATAATTTGATTGAAAATAGTGGAGAAATCTTGAATCCTATAAAGCCTCGAGAGTATTTCAAGAACAAACCTCCACTAGTAGCGTTCATTTATTAAGCCAACTTATCAGAAAGAGCCAAGTGGAATCCTTTGCATCATCATTTTCTCATCAAGCTAATGGAGCACATCTTTTATTTTTGACTTTTTCAAGTAATGTCGGGAAACTTTGCTTGAGATATAATTCTTTATACAATGTGGTCATAACAGTGAACACTCTTAAAGTCTCATGACAAGTTCTGATATGTCCATTAGTCAAAAGTATTCTTTTCATTAAAATTTCTTAATTTTCCTCATGTAAACTTTTCAAAAATACTTAGTATTGCAACGTGCATGAATTTGAATGAATGATTTGGCTCATACAGATTTGATAATCACTAATTATGAATTAATTTGTTACATGCTGACCTAAGCTATTTGCAAGGTGCATGCAATAAGGTTATTACCACTATACACCATTGACGTAATGGTTACTTTACAAGTACTTATGAAGTATTGAGGAGACAAGGGCTGGGGTTCAAGTCTTTAGGAGGAGGCTTTACACACACATGCACTTTAGAGTAAAATTTCTATCTTGTATAAAAAAAACAAAAAATAAAAATTAGCGAAGAACATGATACACACAAGAAGCCACTAACTTCAACTTTTTCATTTACATAATGTTCTTTTTAGGCAACTCATTCCAATCATTTGCATTTATATATAGATTGCTTGTTCTCCACCCTTCATATACTACAAACTCCATTCCTCCCCACTATATCAAGATTTTTCCTTTTCTCAGCCTCATATTCCTCAGTTCTTTTGTTTTAGCTACCTTATTTACGTTTTAAACATATTCTAAAAAGATCTCTAAGTTTTGTTAAGATGGTTATTCGCAAATTCTTTGGTGTAATTTTAGTAATAGAGTTGATAGTGAATGTTTTTAGAGTAGCAGATGGTTTGAGCATGCAATATTATTTGATTAGTTGCCCATTTGCTGAACAAATTGTGAGGAATACAGTTACCAGAGCCTTGCAAGCCGATCCTACACTAGCTGCCGGCCTTGTTAGAATGAATTTCCATGATTGTTTCATAGAGGTACTCTCTCTCTCTCTCTCACACATGATTGTTTTCCTAGGCTTGGTTATTTTCAAACTCGGATTGAAAGATTAGGTTATGGTTTCTTGATCTTAGAATTTCTTATTTTGTTCGATTAAGTAGGGATGTGATGGGTCGGTTCTCATTGATTCAACAAAGCAAAACACAGCAGAAAAAGACTCCCCTGCAAATTTGAGCTTGCGAGGATATGAAGTTATTGATAAAGCAAAAGAGGAGCTTGAAAAACAGTGCCCGGGAGTAGTCTCATGTGCTGATATACTAGCAATGGCCGCTAGAGATGCAGTATTCTGGGTAACCAAATATTAACAGTTCTTCTGTATATGACTGCACGCTTTTGCTACAACTTTTGCACCACACACTTTGCTACAGATTTTGCCATGATTTGTTGAAGTGGTTAACCGTGAATGGTGAACCAAAAAAGAAGATAAGCTTCATCGGATTGGAACCAATAACTTAAGCCTATGTTTTTTAGGGGGTGAACAATATGTTAAGTTGAAGAAGAACTCTTTCACATGAACCAACTATTTTTTTCCACTACTCATAGTTGACTTCATTAAAGTTCTGCTAAAATGATGAATATTTATTTTCTCACTTTTTTTATCATTTTAATTTTTTCATCTTCATTTAATGATTGAGATCTAATTGTTATGGTGTTATTGATTTTAAAGGCCGGGGGTCCAGTTTATGACATACCTAAGGGAAGAAAGGATGGTAAGAGGTCTAAAATAGAAGACACAATCAACCTTCCTGCACCTTTCTTCAACGCCTCTCAGCTGATTAACATGTTTGGGCAGCATGGTTTTAGTGCCCAAGAAATGGTGGCCCTTTCGGGTAAACGTGTTACTAACTACATACTTTTGAAAATGATTAATTCTATGTGATTATGTTACATATTTCCTGTCCCTCACGCCAAGATTAGTGTAATTATTATTAGGAACATGTTACAACTTACAAGTTTCTTGTTCCTATATACAAAATTATTGTGCACACTCACTTGAAAGCTGCTGGCTATCTAATTTTATTTGTAGTCTTGGTTTGCAGGGGCACATACACTAGGAGTGGCAAGGTGCTCATCATTTAAGAGCCGATTGAGTAGCCTGGATCCAAATTTAGATTCAGATTTTGCAAAGACATTGTCCAAAACATGCAGTGCTGGTGATAATGCAGAGCAATCCTTTGATGCCACAAGAAATAATTTCGATAACCTTTACTTTAATGCATTGCAAGGAAAAAACGGAGTGCTTACTTCAGATCAAACATTGTATGCATCCCCACAAACTAACAGAATTGTGAATGGTTATGCATTCAACCAAGCCAAGTTCTTCTTTGATTTCCAACAGGCAATGCTGAAAATGAGTTTGCTTGATGTTAAAGAAGGTTCAAAAGGTGAAGTACGACAAAATTGTCATAAAATTAATTGATAATAAAGTTTCTATTAAGTAAATTAAGCCTTTGTCTTTAGAGTGTAATTGTAAAATTATGTTAGCAAATTAATAAAATGGTCCGTACCTTAGTGTGCTTTGCGTTCCCTTTTTTTATTGTTGGATGAAAGCTTTTTGCTCCTTTTAGATTGTAACAATTGCTTATCCTTCGCAGCTCATGTTTTAGTTTACTGGAATTTACTAAGCAAAGATGAAAGACAATGAAACTCGGTACCACTATCAATGGCACTTGTGGGGTTGGAATGAAGTATGATCTTCTTAGTCCCGACTCCCATGGATACTGACATGGGTACGGATATGATTTAAATACGAGTATGGTTTACGATACTTCTTGAAAAACTAGGGTATGACATGCCTAGGTTTTGACAATTAATTAATATTTTTAGGTATATTATAAATATTTTGGACATATATAATATATTTATTTTAGGTTTTAAAATTAAGGAACAACAATAAAATTCTTGAAAACACGTCTAAAATTAATTACCGGGCAATAAAAATGGACACACATAAAATGTTGTCTAAAGTACAAATTAAGAGTTCAAATAAACTAAACACCTAAGTTGCACAAGTAAGACATGGGTATGGGTACTTGGCCATTTTAACTGTGTTCATGCAACATGGATGATCTTCCTCCACAGACATGTAAATGATATCACCACCACCACCAGCAGATGTGTGCAATAACATCTTTAGTTGGAAAACAAATTTTCCCCACTTGACAAGAAAAGAATATGGATCTTCCTCTCGAAATGGACCAGCTAGCTGCAAGCACTTCATATTCCCACCACCCCCACTTCCATGTGCTTTTAACCAATTCGTATTTGTCTTATGTCTATATTAATAACCTGAGTTACTCACACATTATTAGTCAAAGGGAAGAAAACTGAACAAAATAAAGTTTTTTATTTTTTATTTTTGTGGATAAATTCAGTAGATATAATAGAGGAAGAGGGATTTGAATCTTAATTGTCTTCATTATAAACACCAAATTGTGCCAACCAATTGAGATATAAGATTCTTGACAAACACATTAAACTTCAACTGCTAATAATTATTATTTAAATATTATGTAGTCTGCCACTACCTTCTAGCAATAGCGAGTATGTTAACCCTAAGTCCTAATTAATTAAAAAGTATAAGCAGAGCTAGAGCTCTCCGAGTTGAGTATGGGAGACAAAGCTGTTTCTGATAAGAAACATAGAACAATGAGATTATATATATATATACACACACAATGGTACTGAATTTCATTCTCTTTAGAAAAATTATATTTATACTTCATTAGTTAATGCAACTGTGTATTTAAGCTTAGTTGGAGAAAATTGGCACTTGCCCTTTTCATGCAAAAAATCCAGCATTTTGCCTTCTTTCCCAAATTAATTAGAAAAATGCCTCTATTTTGAAACTCGATTTTCTCAAAATTGAGTTTCAATGAAAACTTGATTTGTAGAAAATCAAGTATGGGGTGATCAAACTTAAAAAAAAAAAAAAAAAAAAGCATGGAACTCGAGCTCGAGTTACATTTAAAACGCCACTATAGGGCTCCTGAACGCAGCTATAGGTATGGGGTGATTAAAAAAAAAAAAAAAAAAAAAAAATTGCATGGAACTCGAGTTCCATATAAAACGCTACTATAGGACTCCCTGAACGCAGTTATAGGTATGGGGTAATCAAACTTAAAAAAAAAAAAAAAAAAAAAAAAAAAAAAAAAAAAAAAAAAAACCTTGCATGGAACTCAAGTTCCATGACCTCGAGTTCCATTTAAAATGCCACTATAGGGCTCCTTGAATGCAGCTATAGGTATGGGGCGATCAAACTTAAAAAAAAAAAACCCTGCATGTAACTCAAGTTCCATGAACTCGAGTTCCATTTAAATCGCTACTATAGGGCTCCTTGAATGCAGCTATAGGTATGGGCGATCAAAAAAAAAAAAACTTGCATGGAACTCAAGTTCCAGAATTTTTTTTTTTTTTAATTTTTAGTTTGTTATAACTCAATTGTCCAAAAATCGAGTTTTAAATTGAAACTCGATTATTAAAAAATTAAGTTTTAAAACATGGGCATTTCCCTAATTAGTTTAGGAAATAGGGCAAAATGCTAGATTTAAAAAAAAATTAGAAAAAAAAAAAGGCAAAAGTCCATTTTCTCAAAGTTTAACTAGCAGATGTTTTATGCAATGCACAAGTACATTGTAATTTCATATTGATATATTTTGTAAAGCATTATTTTTATATTTCATGTATAAGTATGGTGTATGTGGGGGGGAAAAAGGCCCAGCCCAACGTAATGGGCCGAAGGCCCATAGGAGGGCTATTTTGCAACTGAGAAGAAGAAGATGGAAAAGGCAGGGCCCGTCTGGAAGTGGGACCCTCAGAAGGAAGAATTATCACAATCCGAAGAGGATATCTCCTGTCTGAAGAGGTTGTAATCCTCTAACGCAATATTATAAATCAATTGAATGTGTGAAAGGCCAAAATGACCTTCCGAGGACTCCACCTGATCGAGATAAGCTCTGAGTATGCTATGGAACGATAAGGATGGAGAAATATCTAAGGGGAAAGCTGCTACCACCGTATTTAATGCACTGCAGCAATTTTTCTAGCCGCATTTATGTGGAGAAGACCGTTGAACAGTGCATCCTAACCTACCGCCACTCACACAGAGCTAAAAGAAGATGCCTGACGTGACATGTACTCAAGCAAACTCATGGATGAGGAACAAGTGGACGATGGAGATGAGGAGAAGGGTGACTATATAAAGGAAGGAAGCTCCTAACAAGAGGGGGGAAAAAAGGAGAGCTTGATTGTAACCCTAAGATTTTTGTTCATCAGATAAACAATAGTGTAGCTTTTCAGATTTTCAGATTTTACGTATAAATTCATGTTGGCTTGTGTTTAAAAGTTGTGATCCATTGTTATCAATCCCATACTTAACATAGCTCTTTCAACCATACTCTACAAATTAATTGTTTTTGGGCTTGGGCCACAAATACCAACCTTACAATTGGCGCCGTCTGTGGGAAGGGCTTGAGTGTAAGGGGAAGTAGCAGCAGTTGATCATGGCTGAATATGGGCAACAATCGGCGAAGTCTGGGGCATCCCAGCATATTGATCCTTTTCTCAATTTGGAGCGGAGGCAAGACCGTGAAGGCAGTGTGCATACTACACACACTGAATGAACTCAACCTCGTGGCGGAAGTCATGTTTCTCATGCAGAGAAAAACAGTATGCAAATAGAGATTGAAAGGTTAAGAAGGGAGCTGCGTCATGCGAAGAGAAAACGTGCTGCCTCGCATTCTGATGACGACTCGGATGACGGGCAGGACATCACCTATGAGCAGAGGTCTCGAACTCCAATCAGTGAAACTTTTTCATATGAGGATGAGCACCCTCGTAAGAAGCAACCTCAAGGGCCACCACATGGAGGGGTGGGCAATGATGCCATGAGTAAGGATTTGAATCAAATCTCTAGGTCACCTTTCACGCGTAGGATTGAAGGAGCGAAGCTTCCTCGGCATTTCAACCAGCCAACCTTTTACTATTTATAACGGCAAAACCGACCCTGTGGAGCATGTCAGCCATTTTAACCAAAGAATGGCTGTTTATTCTAGGGATGAAGCTCTGATGTGCAAGGTATTCCCCTCTAGTCTTGGACCTGTGGCCATGAGGTGGTTTGATAACCTAAAAGCAGACTCCATCGATTCTTATCAAGAGCTCACTCAAGCTTTTGGTTCACGTTTCGTCACATGCCGAAGGGTGGCCAGGCCCTTGTCTTCTCTGCTATCCTTAAGCATGCGTGTGGGCAAGTCACTTAAGGCGTATTCAGATAGATATTGGGAGATGTTTAATGATATGGAGGGCAACTTTGATGCAATGGCCTTAGAGACGTTCAAGCTGGGTCTCCCCACTTATCATGGTTTAAGAACATCCTTGTCCGGCAAGCCTGTTACTAACATGCGTCAGCTTATGGACCGTATTGAGAAGTACAAAAGGGTTGAAAAGGATCAGCAGCAAGGGAAGGGTAAGGATAAAGTTACCCCCCAAAACAGGAAGGACTTTAGGTCAGATCGTTATAACAATAATAATCCGAGGAGAGATTTCGCCGGGCAGTCAGGCTTAGTAAATGCTCAAGCAGTTAATACAGTGTTCAAAGAGCCCATTCATGAGGTCCTGGAAAAGATTAAGAACGAGTCATTTTTTAGATGGCCGAGTAAAATGGTGGGGAACCCGGAGAGACGCAATCATAATCTCTATTGTCAGTACCACCAAGACCATGGGCATGCTACTGAAGACTGCAGAAGCTTATGGGATCATTTGGACCAGCTGGTCCGTGAAGGAAAGTTGAGGCATCTTTTACATCACTCCAGTGGCCGAGGAGGTCAAGCAAATTCTAAGTCCGAAAAGAGGGATTCTACAAAACCCCCATTAGGTATTATTAATGTCATTTTTGCAGCGCCAGGGAGAACGGGATCCTGGCCGACAAAGGTTATGTCTGTGGCTCGGCTGCCAGTAGGGGATATTAACCGAGATCCAAGGAGCCCTAGACGAGCTGAACCGCCCGTTTTAGGCTTTTCAGACGAGGATAAAGCTGGGACCATTTAGCCTCACGATGACGCTTTGGTAGTCACACTCAGGATCGAGGGATATGATGTGAAGAGGGTGATGGTGGACCAGGGCAACACGGTGGAGATCATGTATCCTGTCCTCTTCAAGGGGCTGAATCTCATGCTTGATGACTTGACTCCATACTGTTCTCCCCTGGTCAGCTTCGAGGGAAGGATGGTTACTCCAAAAGGACAGATACAGTTACCTGTGCAGACTGGCTCGAAAATAGTTGAGGTGGACTTCATTGTGGTAGATGTCTATTCCCCTTATACGGTGATTATAGCCAGGCCTTGGTTACATACGCTAGGGGCTGTTTCCTCCACTCTGCATCACAAAGTCAAATATCCTTCCGAAGGGCGCGTTTGTGAGATCCGCGGAGATCAATCCTTGGCTAGGCAATGTTTGGTGGCTGCCATACGACACGAGTCTGAGAGTGAATCCTCGACTAGGGTGGAGGGTGACCTATAGCAGTTAAAGGGTCGGTTGTCACCCGTCGAGGGTCAGGATGAAGGCGTAAAATGCAAGGACTTAATACGGGTTTTAGTTGGGACCAATCCTGAAAGGTACTTTCAAATCGGATCTCAGATACCTCAGTCAGAGAAAGAAGAGCTAATTGAGTTCCTTAAAAGAAATATTGATGTATTCGCATGGAGTACTTATGAAGCCCTAGGAGTGGACCCGGAGTTTATTTGCCATCATTTGAGGGTTAACCCTCTAAGTGTACCAAAGAAGCAACCTCCTCGACGGCCATCCAGAAAGCATGCTGAGGCAGTCAAGGAAGAGGTGATGAAGCTCAAACAAGCTGGGGCTATTAAAGAAGTTTTTTACCCCGAATAGTTGGCGAATACTGTGGTGGTAAAAAAGAAAAGTGGAAAGTGGCGAGTTTGTGTGGACTTCACAGACTTGAACAAGGCTTGTCCTAAGGATTCTTTCCGTATGCTGAAGATTGATCAATTAGTAGATGTTACTGTTGGCTATCCTCGGATGAGTTTCTTAGATGCTTTTCAAGGTTATCATCAGATACCACTAGCCCCAGATGACCAGGAGAAAACCACTTTTGTTACCCCCATTGGTAATTACCACTATAAAGTGATGCCGTTTGGTCTGAAAAATGCAGGTTCTACCTATCAGCGGATGATGACCAAGATGTTTGAATCACAACTGGGCAAAAGCATTGAGGTCTATATAGATGATATGGTGGTTAAAAGCAAGGTTATTTCTGAGCATTTGAAGGATCTTGATAATGTTTTTGAGACCCTGAGAAGACATAAGTTGCGCTTGAACACGTCGAAGTGCTCATTCGGTGTGGGATCAGGCAAATTTTTGGGTTACATGGTAACGCATAGGGGAATTGAGGTCAATCTTGATCAAATAAAGGCTATTCAAAATCTGCAGCCTCCTCAGAATTCGAAAGAGGTCCAGAAGTTAACGGGGATGACAGCTGCCTTGAACCGATTCATCTCCAGGTCCGCGGACAGATGCAAACCCTTCTTCTCGCTGATCAACAAGTGGAAGGGATTTGAATGGACTGAAGAATGTGCCTTGGCTTTCCAACAACTTAAAGACTACTTGTCTCGGCCACCAATTATGTCTAGCCCTGAGTCAGATGAGGTCTTATTTGCCTATATCGCAGTGGTCCCCCATGCTGTAAGTTTAGTGCTGATAAGAGTGGATCAAGGCATACAAAGGCCGGCCTACTATGTAAGTAAGTCTCTACATGAAGCCGAGATCAGATACTTGCCATTGGAAAAAGCCATTTTGGCCGTAGTACTTGGAACACGAAAATTGCCCCATTACTTCCAAGCACATACTGTCGTGGAGCTCACGCAACTCCCACTTAAGACAGTACTTCGAAGTGCCGATTACACGGGGAGGATAGCCAAGTGGGGCACTATTCTAGGGGCTTTTGATATCAAGTATATGCCTCGCACTTCAGTCAAAGGGCAGATCCTTGCGGATTTGGTGGCCGAGTTCACGGAGCCCAGTTTAGAAGAAGTAATGGTAAAGAGGGGCATGGATGGAAAATTGGTCAGCATGATTTCTCAACAAGATCCTGCCCGATGGGAAGTGTACGTAGACGGCGCTGCGAACTGAAAAGGTTCTGGAGTAGGGCTGGTCTTGACATCTCCAAAAGGAATCATCATTGAAAAATCGCTAAGGCTGGATTTTGGCTCGACCAATAATGAGGCAGAGTATGAAGCCCTATTGATAGGAATGGCTATGGTCCGAAGAATGGGAGGAAAGGTCGTAGAATTGTTCTTGGATTCAAGATTAGTTGTGGGCCAAGTACAAGGGGAGTTTGAAGCAAAGGATGAAAGGATGCAAGGATACTTGAATCGAGTCAAACGTCTGCAGGGGGAATTCAAATTTTTAGCTTGCTACATGTTTCTAGAAGTAGCAATGCACACGCAGATTCTTTGGCCACACTAGCTACGTCTTCGGATCAAGACTTGCCGAGAGTTATCCTCGTTGAGGATCTCCGTGAGCCCACTGGAGTAGGAGGGGATGCAGTCCGAGTGCACTAGATTCGAGAAAGTTCATGCTGGATGGATCCCCTAATCAAATTCTTGAAGGATGACACCTTGCCAGAAGAGCGGGGAGAGGCTGACAAGATTCGAAGGAAGGCTACCAGGTTTTGGCTATCCGAAGACCGAAAGTTATACAAACGTTCCTACTCGGGACCATACCTATTGTGTATTCACCCAGAGGCGCCTGAGTTGCTACTAGAAGAATTGCATGAAGGAATTTGTGGGAGTCACACTGGAGGTAGGTCATTGGCCCACCAAGCCCTTACTCAAGGGTATTGGTGGCCGAACATGCAAAAAGAGGCCCATGACTATGTGAAGAAGTGTGATCAATGTCAGCGATTCGCACCGAACATACACCAACCAGGTGGAGTCCTCAACCCACTATCTAGTCCGTGGTCGTTTGCCTAATGGGGTTTGGACATAGTGGGTCCATTCCCCAAGGCTGTAAGAAACAGGAAGTACCTTCTGGTCGGCATCGACTATTTCACGAAATGAGTCGAAGCCGAGCCTCTAGCCAATATCCGAGACGTGGATGTGCAAAAATTTGTGTGGAAGAGTATTGTCACTCGTTTCGAAGTTTCTCATACTCTCATTTCAGACAACGGCTTACAGTTCGACAATAACGCATTTCGGAGTTATTGTAGCGAACTAGGAATCACGAACAGATACTCTACTCCTTCCTATCCTCAGGGGAATGGGCAAGCTGAAGCAGTTAATAAAGTCATAGTTAGTGGGTTAAAGAAGAGGCTGGACAACGCAAAGGGTAAATGGGTCGAAGAGTTGCCACACGTGCTCTGAGCTTATAGAACTACACCTCGTAGATCTGCTGGAGAGACTCCTTTTTCAATGACTTATGGGGCTGAAGCTGTCATTCCTTTGGAAACAGGTTTCCCAACTTTGAGAACTAGCTTGTTCAGTCTGGCCAGCAATGATAAGCTCTTAGAAGCAGAATTGGATTTGATCGAAGAAAGAAGAGAAAGTGTAATGGTTCAGCTGGCTCATTACTAGCAGAAGCTTAGGTAGGGCTATGATGCCAAGGTCAAGCTAAGACCCTTAGAACCTGGTGATTTGGTACTCAAGAAAGTCGTCGGCATTGCGAAAAACTCAGCCTGGGGAAAATTAGGACCAAATTGGGAGGGACCATATCGCATTACTTCATGTGCCGGCATTGGGGCATATTTCCTAGAGGACTTGGATAGTCATGTAATACCACGCCCCTAGAATGTAAATAACCTCAAAAGGTACTATTATTAATCGAATCGTTTCTTTGTTTATTATGATAACTTGTCACTCCTTAGTGGTTCTCTAAGTGTTTAAACTTAAACTCAATCATGCTTGTAGTCCTCGGACCAGATGATTTTGGGTTAGTTAACACTCCTTAGTGGTTTTCTAAATATTTAAACTTAAACCCAATCATGCCTGTAGTCCTCGGACCAGATGATTTTGGGTTAGTTAACACTTCTTATTGGTTCTCTAAGTGTTTAAACTTAAACCCAATCATGCCTGTAGTCCTCGGACTAGATGATTTTGGGTTAGTTAACACTCTTTAGTGGTTCTCTAAGTGTTTAAACTTAAACCCAATCATGCCTGTAGTCCTCAGACCAGATGATTTTGGGTTAGTTAACACTCCTTATTGGTTCTCTAAGTGTTTAAACTTAAACCCAATCATGCATGTAGTCCTCGGACTAGATGATTTTGGGTTAGTTAACACTCCTTAGTGGTCTCTAAGTATTTAAACTTAAACCCAATCATGCCTATAGTCCTCGGAGATAGATGAAACGGTGTCATTCATTCCGCCCAAATCCCGAAGACGAACCCTGGCCGTTTGATCAACAACCCACCGTTGGATGCAAAAGACAAAAAGCCGCTTGGAGTGATTGATACAGCGCTTTGGGAATATGGGACTTACAGCAGCAATAATGAGGCGCGTGTCTCTATGCCCTCGCGCGTGTAAACGGGGGTATTTATGACTTTCCACTTTTAAATTTCTTAATTTTTCTTATTTTTATCTCTTTTTTCTTGCGTGGCAAATAAAAATCTTACCTTTTCTCCTCGGATGCAAGGGAAAAACTAAAATTTTGAGAGACTATTATGGGGGGAAAAAGGTCCAGCCCAATGTAATAGGCCGAAGGCCCATAGGAGGGCTATTTTGCGACCGAGAAGAAGAAGATGGAAAAGGCAGGGCCCATCTGGAAGTGGGACACTCAGAAGGAAGAATTATCACAATCCGTATCTCCTGTTCGAAGAGGATATCTCCTGTTCGAAGAGGTTGTAATCCTCTAACGCAATATTATAAATCAATTGAATGTGTGAAAGGCCAAAATGACCTTCCGAGGACTCCACCTGATCGAGATAAGCTCTGAGTATGCTATGGAACGATAAGGATGGAGAAATATCTAAGGGGAAAGCTGTTACCACCGTATTTAATGCACTGCAGCAATTTTTCTGGCCACATTTATGTGGAGAAGACCCCTGAACAGTGTATCCTAACCTACCGCCACTCACACAAAGCTAAAAGAAGATGCCTGACGTGACATGTACTCAAGCAAACTCATGGATGAGGAACAAGTGGATGATGGAGATGAGGAGAAGGGTGACTATATAAAGGAAGGAAGCTCCTAACAAGAGGGGGAAAAAAGGAGAGCTTGATTGTAACCCTAAGATTTTTGTTCATCAGATAAACAATAGTGTAGCTCTTCAGATTTTCAGATTTTACGTATAAATTCATGTTGGCTTGTGTTTGAAAGTTGTGATCCATTGTTATCAATCCCATACTTAACCTAGCTCTTTCACCCATACTCTACAAATTAATTGTTTTTGGGCTCGGGCCACAAATACCAACCCTACAGTGTATATTTGAAAATTAATTATTAACATATAAGAACTTATTGTTTGAATGAAATTACAAATATTTACTTATTTTAACTAACTCAACTGTATAATTTTTTTCATATATATTTTTTTTAATATTGGAAGTATAATTACATATTACAAATCAAAAATTTTGTTAAAAAATAGAAATATTAGAAAAATATTATATAAATTACGAAGATCCTTCTGTCTATGTGCCTAGGAAAAGACAAATTTAAATCATCCCTCCAAACTTATTGTAAAAAAAAAAGAAAAAGAAATATGTAAATTCCTTTATTATATTAATAATTAGTGCACCAACCATTACAACAAACTTTGAACTATAGTGATGAAATCTAGAGAGAAAAAATAATTTCATTTCTAAATAATAACATTCAGCAAGGAAAAACAAAATTCATCACCGAATATTATAAAAATTTAAAATATGGTGATGAAATCAATATTTTGTCTCTAAAGATATTCAAATTGGTGATGATTTTTTTTTTTTTTTAAAGATTAGACGAAATATGTTTTTCATCACCATATGTTTTAAGCGACAAAATAAGGAAATTTTGTGATGAAAAGTTTCATCACTATAGATCTTGTTTATTGTAGGTAACTATTAAAAATTAATACTTAGAAATGATGTACACCTCATTAACCACCTTACAATAAATTAATATTATGCCATTAAAGAAATCTTATTATTTTTTTACTGAATAGAAAAGAATACTAAAAATAATTCAACAAATGATTAATAGTCTTGTATTTAGTGGAAGGTTAAATGAATAATCCCGTTTCTCTTGAAAAGAAAAGTGACACATGGCACTATTGAAAGATGAGTGGAATGCTAAATAAAAGAATTCTTTAAAAAAAAAAAATGTGATACATGACATTATTAAAATATGAGGTAGAAGGCTAAATGAAAGAAATCTAAAAAAAGTCGTCATATGGTATAACAGCATAATCTTGCTTACAAACTTTCTACTTATATTTAGTTATATACATAGATATTAGAGAATAAGAGCATTCTCATTAGCCCTCTCATGAAAAATGCCATTTTGACACATCAAAAATCTATTTTACTATTTTACTACATTATTTTACAATATACCATTTATCAGATGTTCTATTTTTTCATTCTAAACATTAAAATAATATATACAATACATTAAAATAATATATTTACTCAAAACCCAACAATATACAAACATAGCCCCAGCAGTCACCACCAACCAAGAACCAAGAACCATTGCTATAACCACCGCCACAACAACCACCGCCACAAACTACAACCACAATCACCAGTCCTCCAACAAATTCCAAATCCAAAAACCTCAAAAAAAAAAAAAAAAAAAAAAAACTCAAAACCTTCAACAAAACCCCACCATACACTGATACACAGCACAGCCCGCCACCACCATACCCAAGCATAGCCCGCCACCACCACTCATAGGTAAAACGCACCACCACCAACAAAAATCCACCAGCCACCGCCACCACCACCCAATACTACTTTTAAAAAAATCCACAAAATCAACACAAAACTATCCCAAGAAAAAGAGCTTGAAAAAGAACCAACTCACCCATAATCACAATCACATGGAATCCACAACCAAAGGAAAAAAAAAAAAAAAAAGAAGGAGATCAGAATCTCCACGGCGATGGCCTCATCGGCGAGGCTGAACTCCATGGTGACAGTCGATCTCAATGGCAATGGCCTAGGCGGAGGAAAAAAAAAAGACAGAGATGGAGAGTGACAGGGAAAAAAAAAAGATAGAGAAGGCGTAGAGAAAGTGACAAAAAAGAAAAAAGGGGGAAAAAAAAGCAAGAAAAAGGGAGAGGTGGAACTTCTGAAGAAAGAAAGAAGAAGAAAAAAGAAAGAAAGGATGAGAGTGAACTGAGAAGATGAAGTGAGGCGGAGAAAAGAAAGAGAGAGAAGAAAGAGTCATAAATGAGAGAGAGAAATAGAATAAAAAAGTATTTTTTTTATAACACATCTGTCCGTACCGTTCCAAAAATGGAACGGAACTATTCACGTGTGTCAAAATTTATAGAATATAGAACACCTCATGAGAAGGGTTTTTGGTGTTTGGTGTGCCAAATGCCAAATATTTGGCATTTAGCACACCTGATGAGAATGCTATAAGAACTATACATAAGTTTTGGTTAAAAAAAAAAAAAAACTATATTTAAGTTCTACCATTTTTGTCTCAAAGTTGGTTGAAGTAATTGAAGACAAGATACATAAAAATTTTAAAAATCACTACTCTATTATTAATTGCAAAAGACAAAGAACATAACATGTGATGGCTAAGGGTGTCCATGGGTTTGTCTGGGTTGGGTTTGTGCCTAACCTGCAACCAAGTAGACCAAGTTGGGTGAACATTTTCCAAACTTGCCGCCGATCAGTGAAGGAGTCAGGTTGGATTGGTCAAGTCTTTGATAGATGGTGATCGGTCTCTATAGAGTTAGGGAGGAGGAGATCTGTTCAAAACTTGCCAGATTTGGCGAAATCTGACCAAGGAATTCCATAGATGTCGAAGAACGATGACCTTTTGGTGGTGGAATCAATCGGGTCAGTTGAAATCGGGTTTCAATGCAACAACTTGCCAACCAATTTGCCAAAATTAGGTTTTAGACTTTGATAACTGCCTCCGACAGCCACAGGAGTAAAATCAAGCAGTTTGCGGATCAAGTCTGTCGGTTTGGGCAGGTTGGTCAGGTCTGTGAGTGATTTGAACTGCCCTAATATAGAATGAAGTAGGGGAGAGAGAGAGAGAGAGAGATTAAATTTAAGCCTACTTTTCGGAAAGTTTTGATTGAAATCTTTTTTTAAAATTTTGTAGAAAAGTCGGTACAACAAAATTTAAAGACATTTTCAAAATAATCATATTCTGAGTTGTGATGGGTTTGAATAAAATCTTATTTTATTTTTTAGCTTATGATGTATTGACAGCTCAATTTATCATGAAAATATTTTGAAAATTTGTTATAACTATAGAAAAACTCCATTTTTTTTAGCAAGCTAACTAAGCATTGACTTATAAGAATACAAATTTTTTGTCCTAATTTTTAGGTTCCACTCTTTTACTAATTATAATCCCTTATTGTTGGCAAACTTTTTGCTTGAGATATAAAATGTAATCATGACGGTGAACACTCTTAATATTCTACCAATGATATTCTTAGACTCTATTAGTCTTATTTTTCGATAAACAAACTCTTACGCTCTGTTTGTTTTGACGTAAAATAATTGCAAGGAAATATTTTCTCATTTTACAGTGTTTGTTTTATAGTAAAACATTTAGTTAAAAGTAAAATATTTTCAATCAACCAAATCAATCCAAGCAAATTTGTGTAAAATATTTTACACTTAAAATTTTGGTAAAATATTTTACAAATTCTCTCGAACTCTCACCCGACAACTCTCAGGCTATCTATTCTCTCCCTTTCCCACTATCTCTTCTTTCCTTCTCAACCTCCTTCTCTCCCAAAACCTACTGGCACCACCCACTAACCGGCGCAACCCAACAGCGGTGCCACCCACCGACTGGAGCCACTCACCGACTGGTGCTACCCACCAGCGGTGCCACCCTTAGGACTTTGACTCTCAGCATCAATGTTCCCAACATGAATGTCGAGTGCAAGGACAAATCGATGACCACTACCTCTTTTGTGGTGAAGATCGGCGATAAGGTCGATAGTGGGGTAGGTCGTCGTCAGATCTGAGTGCCGATGTCCCTCTCGGTGGTGGGGTGGGTCGTCGCTAATGGGTTTTAGTGGGCTGGGTCATTGGTGTTGGGTTTTGGTAGGCTGGGTTTGGTGTTTTCAAGTTTGGTTTTGAGGTTGGTGGCCAGAACTGCCATCATGGGTTTTGATGGTGGTTGAATAAGAGTGGGTTTCATTGATCTTTGATTTTGGAATTTTTGTTTTCATTTGGGATTGTTGCTTCCTATTGGTGGTTGTTGTTGTGGTGGTGTGGCCGTGTGAGTGGTGGTGTGTAGTCACTGGATTTTGGTGGCAGCGGGGCAGTGATGGCTTTTTTTTTTTTTTTTTTTCCGAGGTGGTTATTAGTGGTGGTGTGCTTGTATTTGGAGGCAGGTGGCTGTTTACATTTTCAAAGCTCTAATATTGCCAAACACTTGAAAATGTTTTCAATGAAAATATTTTACATCGAAACAAATAGAGCGTTAGTGTTGCATACTTGCATTCATGAATTTGAATAAATGATTTGGCTCACACAGGTTTAATAATCACTATATTAATTTGTTATGTGTCCTCAAAAGAAAAAAAAAATTGTTACGTGTCGACCTACATGCAATAACATAATTAGATTGACCATTTGGACAAGAACATGAAGAGAAAGCAATACTAAAACCTTTTCCTTTTCCATACACGTTTTGGAGGCAACTCCTTCCAATTCTTTACATTTATATATACACATTGCTTGCTATCCACCCTTCATATACTACAAACTACAACACCTATGAAAGCACAGGTACGGATTTGGGTGCGGGTGTAGGTGCAGTGTGGCAACTCAGCAATTTTTGAAAAAGTAAGGTGCGGATGTGGTGGGATACATTTCTTAAAATATTATTAAAAAAAAATTTATTTATATTTTCTATATACTGCTAAGTACACTTTTTCATATAATTATAAACATATACCAATTTAAGAGCAATAGTAGATAATAATTAAAACATGATGCTCATAAATTAGAATACAACCCACAAGTTTGAAACTAAAACATTCCATGATGTTCAGAAATTAGAATATAATCCACAAGTTTGAAACTAAAACAAAATAAAAGATAAGTGTTCAAGACAATCAAATACAACCATCATCCTCATTGTCAAGATCAATAGCTTCACTTTGAACTTCACTTTCACTAATAGTAACACTAGTGCTAGCATTCCCAATAACCATGGCCTCTAACTTTAGCTCATCAAGTGTAAGGGTAGGATTCTCAAGAATTCCAACTCCTCCATGTATGTCACTCTCATTCCAAGAGTCTCCTGCAATATCCCACGTCTTTATTGCTGCATTTACATACTCCTTATGGCACCTTGACAAGAGTCGAAGATTAGAATGCACATATACCAAATCCTCAGCATGTGTAGGAACCATTTTGTTTCTCTTAAGGAATGAATGAATTTGTATGTGCTTCAATTCCTCTTAGCACATGAGGATAAACGAGGTTGTCCAAGAAGTTTAAAGGCAAGGGTTTGAAGCGTTGGTAATGAAGAGCCATAGTATTGCCACCAAACCAAAGGTTGTAAGACCCACTTATCTGTCAAGGCATCTAGTGAATGAAACCTTCCTCCTGAAAATGTAGCAAACTCAACTTCCACCATCCGTAATTCATTTCATCTTCAAAGTATCGCTCCAAACTTTTGCTCCTTTCTATAGAAATTTCATGATCCTAATGTGGAGGGACAAGTTTTGGATTCTTCGAAAGCCATTAATAGAGTAATACCTAGTTTAAAAAATACACACATACACAGATGGTGAAATGTGTGTTTTACTAGAAAGGGAACTAAGGAAAATAAAAAAAAAGAAAGTACTTGCTTAGGATTTAAGTAATGAGCTAAGCAATGTAATGGTATACAATTTTTAGTCCATCGATCAATGAGTATATCATACACCACATTAAAATATGAGCTATACTCATTTGCTTCCAAGCCTTCATGCCGATATATTACTGCCTTCACCTTCTCTATCATTGAATCCCACATTTCATACACAAGATGAAGACAAGATCTATTTGTGTCAGCTTCTTGTAGCATATCATGAATAGGTGCTGTAAATTCAATGATATAATCAACAACATCCCACCAATGATCACTTAGAATCAAATCTTTCACTTTTTGAGCTTTTCCAATATCATCCTCCCCATAAGAAGCCCATTGGTCACTAATAGCCATGGCTTAAAGGCATTTTTTTTATCAACTTCAACCTTTTCAGCATAACAATAACCGAAGCAAATCTAGTATCAGCAACTTGGAGTTGTTTTAATGGACAAAATTCATTAAACATTGCTAACCTCATTGAATGGTTTATGATAAAAACACGTATAAAGGATGGATCATCAACAATATGTGTAATCCAACTACATTCCTCATATGTAACTTCATTATTGTCAGAGTTTTTTACTGCACAAATATTCTTCAAAGCTAGATTGAGAGTGTGGACAACACATGGTGTCCAAAATATTTTGGGACACTCACCTTCAATAAGAGCTCTAGCAGCCTTCATCGCATTAGCATTATCAGTGATGATTTAGACAACTTTTTCATGTCCAATCTCTTTTATAGCATCCTTCAACACCCCAGCAATAATAAGTTTGTCTTTGAACTCACCTGACCCATCAATTGCCTTTATAAACACTGGACCTCCATCTGATGCTGCCATAGTATTAATAAGAGGCCTCCTTTGTGGATTTGACCATCCATCAGAAACTATACTTACACTATTTGCAAGTCAAGAGTCCTTAATTGGTTTCAAAGGTCTTTCAACATTAGCTCTTTCTTTTTGCAAAAGTGTTGTTCTCAAGGCATTGTATCCAAGAGGAACATAACTCGAAATGTTATGATAATTCGGGTTCCTTGCAAAGTGAAACGGAAGCCCACCAGTATAAAACATCCTAGTAATTCTACTGTCCAATTCAGCTCTAACACTATTCTAGAATGCTCTCTCCAAAGGAGAATTCATAATCACCTTCCTCCTCTTACCATCAACCATTGAATTTGTATCACCACTCCCTTCCTGTCTCCGAAATGAGGGTATCAGCACATGGAAAGGTGGGGGGGTAAGGGAATTCGACTTCTGCATTCTCGCTCTAACTTATCATTCTTAACCTAATCATGCACTCTCTGCATTTCCAATCTATGGCCCGGTGTCACATTCTTACATGCTCTAAAACCTTTACCACTAATTTGTGATAAATGAGCATTAACCCTAGAATAGGATCCCACAAAAATTCCATCACAATAGTTGCACTTAAAATGTGTGTTTCCACCTAATTTAGAAGTAGAAACGAGAGGTTTTTCCAATTTAGTTACATTCTGTCAAAAAGGACCATTTGATGAAGGTTTTATGCTAGTAGCTTCATCCATTGAAAATTTAATAATTTCAATTTAAGTTGTTTAACCTACAAATAAATTGACAAGTATATAATAACTAAATAAGAAATGAAGTGATCAACCTAAGTCTCAACATTACAGCTTATATAAAAAATTAAAATTAAAATTAAAAAAATTAGATAATAGATACAAATTGAGGGACATATATAGAATGAGCAATAGAGTATGTGTATAATGGAGATTGGAGGGTGAGAATGAAAGCAAAATACCTGAGTGAGCTTGGGACTTAGGTCAGTGTCAATCAGCTTGAGACTAAGATTGAGATCGATAGATGGAGAAATTGAGACTGAGAGATGGAGAGATTGAGATCGAGAGAGCTTGGGCAGTGAGGTAAAGGAGAGATTCTAAGTGAGTGGTTGTGGGTTAAGGAGTGAGAGAGGGGAGACTGAGAGTGAGAAAACGAGAGAGGCTTGAGAGGGATTAGGGTTTTTTTTTTTTTTTTTTTTTTTTTTTTTTTTTTTTTGTTGTTGTTTAAAGTTTCTTCAAAGTTCAAAACAGTGAGTTTTACTTTTGTATAATTTTTTATTATTTTTACTAGAATTTCGGCGTGAGTCAAGGTCAATTTCGGCCTAATTCGGCCCGTTTCGGCCGATACGGTTCGATTGCGCCAAATCAGAGCGAGTCGGTTCGAAATTGCAAATGAAAAAAAAAAAAAAAAAAAAAAAAAAAAAAAAAAAACAACAACAACAACAACATCATAGCGCAAACGCACGGTCAGCGGCATCGACCACCACACTCCGTGTCAATGCGCATCGGGTGTGGGTGTGGCGTCCAACACTCAATATATTTACATTTTCCTTTTCTTGACCTCATATTAGCTACCTAATTAATTTAGGCTTCGAACACATTCTAATGAGATCTCTAAGTTTAGATGAGGTGGTTATTGGCAAATTTCTCGGTGTAATTTTTCTAATGAAGACGATTGTGAATGGTTTTAGTTTTGGAGTAGATGGTTTGAGCATGGAATATTATCTGCTCATGTGCCCATCAGCTGAACTAATTGTGAAGACGGCAGTTATCCAAGCTTTGGAAGCTGATCCTAGGCTAGCAGCCGGCCTTGTTAGACTGCATTTCCATGATTGTTTCATATAGGTACTCTCTCTCTTTCTCTCGTATGACTGTCTTTTAAGGCTTGGTTATTTTCTTTGTTGATGAAAAGATTTGGTTATACTTTCTTGGTCTTAGAATTTCCTGTTTTGTTGGTTAAGTAGGGATCTGACAGGTCGGTTCTCATTGATTCAACAAAGCAAAATATAGCAGAGAAAGACTCCCTCGGAAATTTGAGTTTGCGGGGATTTGAAGTTATTGATAAAGCAAAAGAGCAGCTTGAAAATGTATGCCCAGAAATAGTCTCATGTGCTGATATTCTTGCAATGGCTGCGAGAGCAGTATTTTGGGTAACCAAATATTAATTTAAAGTGAATTATTTTTCACTTTTTTTTTTGGTGTCATTTTCATTATAATGATTGAGATCAATTTGTAATGGTCTTATTGATTTTATGGCCGGGGGTCCTCTTTATGACATACCTAATGGAAAAATGGATGGTAAGAGGTCTAAAATAGAAAACATAATCAACCTTCCTGCACCCTTCTTCAACGCCTCTGAGCTCATTAACATGTTTGGGCATTGTGGTTTTTGTGCCCAAGAAATGGTGGCTCTTTCGGGTAAAATATGTTACAAGTTTTCAAAATGATTGATTCTATATGATTATGTTACAAATTTCGTGTCACTCACACCAAGATTAGTGTAATTAATATTAGGAACATGTTACAACTTACAAGTTTCTTGTTCTTCCAAAAAATATATATATATATATATATATATATATCCACCAGGTATAACTTAAACTCATCTCTCTCTCTCTCTCTCTCTCTCTATATATATATATATATATATTTATTTATTTATTTATTGTGCAAACTCATTTGAAATGTGCATGCTATCAAAATTTTTGTGATCTTGGTATGCAGGGCACATACGCTAGGAATGACAAGGTGCGCATCATATAAGAAACGATTGATGCACGGCGCTGATCCAGATTTAGATTCAGTCTTTGCAAAGACAGTGTTCAAAACATGCAGTGCTGGCGATACTGCAGAGCAACCCTTCGACGCAACAAGAAATACTTTCGATAATCTTTACTATAATGCATTGCAAAGGAAAGCCGGTGTGCTTTCTACAGATGTATGCATCTGCAGAAACTAAAAGATATGTGAATGGCTATGCATTCAACCATGCTGGGTTCTTCTTTGATTTCCAACAGGCAATGGTGAAAATTGAGTAAGCTCGATGTTAAAGAAGGTTCAAAAGGCGAAGTAAGACGAAATTGCCATAAAATTAATTGATGTTAAAGCTTTCTATCAACTAATTAGTTAGTCCCATTTAAAAATAAATAATAAATAAAAAAAAAAATCTAAGTTAGGTGTTGTAAGACTGGAAATTTCTGTTTCTTAACAGATAAATGCGTGATAAAGATCCTTACCTTAGTTTAATTTGTGTTTCTTTAGATTGTAATTAACTATCAATTAATTGCTCATCCTTGGCACCTCATGTTTTACAGTTTTAGTTTACTGGAATTTTGACCTGTACCCCAACAAAACTAAAGCAAAGATGAAAGACGAAACTTGGTTCGTGCCACTATCCGCTACCACTGGCACTTGTGTAGTTGGAAGTATGATCTTCCTCCATAGACCTATAAATGATACCACCACCATTTTTATAATTGAAATTACATACACAAATTAATCGTAATGTTCAATTGATTACTTCAATACCATAGTTTCATCTAATAATCAATTTCTTGATTTATTTCAATCCCATGATTTTATCTAATAATCAATGTCTTGGTGAATGGCAAAGCAAAAGTAGTTTCTTAGAAGAAGCAAGCTAAATATATCCAAACATTTTAAAGCCAAAGAATACTTTTTTTTTTTTTTTTGGGGAAAACAAACTCAAACTTCATTCGTTCATGAATAGAAAGAGAATTCAAATACAGTGCCTCCAATGCTGGAGGAGGTGACTCTTACAACCATACAATATCCTCAACTACCTGCCTAGCATAACAGGCCAAAGAGTGTGCAACTGAATTCACATTCCGGCGAACACAGCTTATCTCCCCACGCCCGAGTCCCCTTAACAACCACTGAATATCCTTATAGACATTACCTAGGCGAGACATATTACATTGTGGCGAGTGGATGGCCTTCATTACTATTGTGCTATCACCTGCAATCACCAAGTCAGAGAAACCAGCTTCAATTGCGAACTCTAAAGCTTTCCTGCACGCCAATACCTCCGCCTCCTCGCTGTCTGTTATTGTAGGACCCTTAGATGAAAGCGCTGCCATGACCTGACCTTTATCATTCCGGATCACCAACCCAACTCTGAAGTCTGCCATATCTGCAAATACCGCGCCATCAAAGTTGAGCTTGTAAATCAAACCATTAGGGGCCTGCCACGAATTCATCAACCCAATCGTCATTAGCTTTGGAACTGCCAAGTGGGATTGTGCTGCATTAACTTCTTTGATAGTCCCTAGCTCTTGCATTAAGCCGAGAAGGTTCCTTTAAATTACTACCACGCAGGAGCGAATTTCATTGATTCCATATCAGCCAGCATTGGACCCCAAAAAATTCAAGATCATCCACCGAGAGCTTGTGCATCAAGTCCGCAAATAGCTACATACTGTCATGTTGGCCACTCAAGCTTTTTTGATATTGGATTGAACACCCAGCCCACACATCCTAAGCCGTTCCACACTCCCACAATGCATGAATCACAAACTCTGAATTCCTCAGACATATAGGATAGCTATCATCCTCGATAATTCGATGCCAAGCCAGATTTGCATGAGTTGGCAATATATTCTGACAAACTCGCCATCCGAAGACCTTTATTTTGTTTTGTAAAGTTGTGATTTATAACTGTGTTTTATGTTGGCTTTATTCCATCACAAGAAGTGTTGTAATTGTTTCAATTTTGTTCTTTGTATTTTGTGGGATTTTATTGTATTAGGTTTAGTATTAAGTTGGTGAAGACTCAAGCTTAATTGAAGATCAAGTGGATTTCATGAGAAGCTCACGAGAAGCTAACCTGCGAAGTATCCACGTGAGAAGTACATGACTGGAAGCTAAAAAGTCATGCCTGGCTGTCAATTTCTTAAGTGTCTTACGGGTAAGGCCTTTACGCGAAGTAGTAGTGAAACATTCTGCCTAGAGGATTTTTAAGTGTAACTTTCTTACCCTTCACTCATACTATATATACCCTCATTACCCACAAATGTAAGAGAGGCCATTCAGAGAGAGAAACCCTAGATCTTTTAGAGAGAGAGCTTGAGAGGAGATTTGTAGCCTCTTCTTCTTCCCTCTCCCATTGTCATACCTTGAGAGGAGATTTGTACCCAAACATAACCCACACCTATGCAGAGTGTAGAGAGTATTTTAGAGCTTGGGAAGTTTTGAAGATTTGCCAAAAGAAGCCGGTGAGGCTTGGTAAATGCAATTGAGCGTATTGCAAGATCCGAAAAGTTAGACAAGATACAGTTCTGAGAAGTCTTGTTGGAGTAAGAGCTTAGAGAGTTTAGGTACATTGGGTAGATTAGGCTTGAAAGGTCTCTTACTATTCGTGTATCCCAACTGATTGTCTAATGGATCAATTTACCGCTTGGAGAGTGGTGGAGAGGTTTTTCGCCAAGTTCTTCGGTTTCTTCTTTGATAACACATCGCCATGTTATCTTGTGTTTACATCTCTTTTCCCTTACTCTTGTGCTTTACTTTTATTGTTTGTTGTTTATGTTTATGCACTAGAGTAGTATCGGTTGATTGCTCTTCATTTACTCTTATTTCCGCACTTAGATAAGTTAGAGTAAAAGCAATCTAGCCGTAATTTTTAATTGGGGGTCTAAACAAGCTCTTGGGTTTTAACACATTTTCGAGTTTTCAATTGGTATTAGAGTGGGTACACTCGTTTTGGGTTAATTACCTAGGTGTGATCCTTGACCCCGTGTGTGTTTTGCCATGGGCAGTGTTTTGTATGCTTCTATGGATGTTTGTGAGTGTAACATGCCATGTATTTGTAAAAATGCCTCTATGAGTGTTAATCCTCATAATTGTGATGACATGTTACTTGAATCTATGGGTGTTGTTGACAAACTCTTAAAAAAAGAAGCTAAGAAGTTTCATAAGAATTTGAGCAAGTTTTGTTGTGAAAATAATGATTTGATTGCTAAACTCAATGAATCAAATAAATTGTTTGAAAAGTATAAGAAGCTTGCTGAAAATTCTCTTGAAAAGTTGAAAGAGTTTGAATGTTTGAATATGGACTTAAATGCTAAATTTGTTTTGTCTAGCAAACTTGTTGATGATCTTAAATGCGAAAATGAATATCTTAAGATGCATGCCAAATGTTTGATTGCTGAACCTATTACTAAAAAGAAAGAAAATATATGTTGCAATCATGTTGTGTTACCCGATTTTGTGTCTATTGTGTGTTCTACCTCAAAGGATAAATCGGTGTACATTTCTCCACAAAAAAAAAAAAAAAAAAAAAAAAAAAAAAAAAAAAATCAAAAGTGGAGAGAAATGCTCTTAAGCCTAAGCCTCTGTCTAGGTCTCATCCTAAGGAATTGAGTGAATCTAAGTTTGTTCCTAATTACCACCATTGTGATGTGATCAGTAACATAAGACCTTAATGCCCCAAGTTAAAGAGAAAACAAACTCATGTGACTAGATCCTTTCGCAAAAGGCCTAATAGACCTAAACACATTATTTGTCATCATTGTGGTGCCCTTGGTCATCTTAGACCTCATTGCTCTAAGTTTCAAGCACTTAAAAGAATCAAAAGAAAAGAGAAACTTGATCTTCTTAGAGGTTGTGTTAAAAAGGGTAAACTGGATTTGAGTAAAAATAGCATGTTGTTAAAGAAAGTGTTTAATGCTCTTAACTCCTTGTCTATGTGCATCTCTGGTTCTCATTCTTCCAACCTTCGTCTCACTTCTCATAAGATACTCATTTCAAACAATTATTCCGTTTGGATGAGAAAGGGTTCCTATGGTTGAGTTTTTGCTGTTTTGGTCCTTGATCTAATACTTTCGATCTTTGTAGGATCCCTCATGCATTAAATGTTATATCTTCATACATTTTATTGTATCTTACATTTATTTGTATGCATTGCTTTTGTTTTTTTATCTTACTTTATTACTTTTGTTTTGTGTGAGTAAAAATCCAAAACCACATAAAAAGTGAAAAATTGAAAAAGTTTGATCATATATATTTGAGCACATATCACATGTGAGTTTGGCCTAGTACCTTCGTACTAATAGCGTAGTATATTTATGAGTTTAGCTTGTTTTGTATACACATTTATCTTTGTGGGAAATATCTTGAAATCTATGTGTGACTGTTGTAAATTGATCTTCAAGCTTGTCATGAATAATTGGTCAATAGTTTTGCTTCCCACTTTATTTTTATGTTTTTGCTAAAAATTCTCAATAAATGTAAATCTCAAAAAAATAATAATAATAATAATAATGAGCTGCAAAAGCCGTTGCATATATTAGTATTTGACTAGGAAAAAGGAAAAGTGACTTTTTATTGAAATATATGATGCCCGAAAATCCAAAGGCTTTATTCACAATATTAAAATATCAAAAATTTCAGGTACCGATCTTAGAAAAAAGATGTATTGTTCAAAAATGATCAAATGTTATGAATTGTAATGAAGCCAAATGAAAAGTTTCAAAGATATGTAATCATTTTTGTGGGAGATCATATATGTTCATTTCTATAATTGAGATAGACCACTTGATTTAATACTAGTTGTGTATGACTTAATTGAATTGATCATTGAAACTTCACTTTGAACTAAGGACTATTCTACATTTGATACTTACACACAACACACAAGACTTTTGTTCAACAAATGCTTATTTCATTTGTATGATTGTACATGATCAAATGTGATGTGTGTGTGTGCTCAACCATATGTGGATCAAACTAAAAAAAATTTGTTTTCTTTTTGTTTGCTTTTGAAAGTGATCTGTATCACTCATGTTTTTCAAAGTTTTTCAAGGTATTTTTGTGTGAAAAATATGTTTTCTTGGTGTTTTTGTGATATAAGCTCAGTCACGAGTTAAAGGGTCCAATTTTCAAGTTTTTTTAGCTTTGGACAGAGAGTTTTGCTACTCGAGACTATTTCGCGAGTAAAGTTTAGCAGCGATATACTAATGAAATACCAGCAAAATTTCGCGGGATTCTAACTAACGAAATTACTAGCGAAAATTTCTAGATCAACTTTTAAAGGGCATTTCGTAGGTCATTTGTTTTAAACTTCTCTCATCTTCTCCCAAACCCTTATTTTAATGTTTCTACATTAAAACCCAACTAAATTCAATTATTTTTCATTCCATTAACATCCTTAAGGTAATCTTTAACTCTTTTCATTGATTTTGATTCTTAGATTATGTTTTTTGGGGTTTTATGTTCATAGTTGGGATTTTTTTTTTTTTTAAATGGGAGCTGGAAAACTTAATTTTTGTCAATCTTTTTTGTTAGGCTTTGTTTTAAATGTTGATTTGCTTTGGATGTTTGCCCCTTGTGAAAAAAATAACATGTATTTAGGCAAGATTTTCATATGTTCGTGCATTGTTTAACATACATGTGTAGTGTGTCTATGTGTTTGATAAAATGCCCAAATGACATGTTCTCGTTATTTTGGACTTTAATGAGTACCAATTTTTGGGGATCACCATAATTATTCATGTTTATCATGTTTTGATCATTGGTAGTGTGTTTTATACACTTTGCCCCGTGAATGCTTGCTCATGCATCTCACATGCACACTAAATGCAACTTTGCTGTACACACTCTAACACTTGACATGTTTTACATTCACTTATGCTAGTTAAGTCTTTTTAGACCTTTTAGCACATACAACATGTTCTTGTATCCTTGCCATTCCTTGATCTACATTTTGTTTCATCATCCTTAGCATGTCCTATTTTCTTTATGCTTTGTAGCATTATGTCTTTAAAACGTTTTATTTTTTGTTTGAGCTTCATTTTCTCATTCATCTTACACCCCTCATGCATCATCTTTTACCCTTGTTCATATCTTCTTTTCTTTCCCTCCTTCCTCTTGTTTGATATGAACAAGGAGTATACCCTTGTTCATATTGTTATTTCTATATAACTTATGCACACATTCTTAGGGGGAGAAATTCTACCTCGTGCACATTCGTAGGGGGAGAAAGACATAGGGGAGATGTATATACCAAGGGGGAGAATATATTTTTTTTTTAGAAACCTTGTGTAAAGTTATGATTTACAACTATGTTTTATATTGGCTTTATTCCATGACAAAATGTGTTGTAATTATTTTATTTCATTTCCTTGTATTTTGTGGGATTTAATTGTATTGGGTTTAGTATCAAGTTGGTGAAGACTCAAGCTTTATTGAAGATCAGTGGATCTCGCGGGTGTGTCACTGGAAGCTAAGCCGCGAAAGAGTCATGTGAGAAGCACATGACTGGAAGCTGAAGAGTCATGCTAGGCTGTTGTTTTCGCGAGTGTCTCACGGGTAAGGCCTTCCCGCGAGACAATCGCGAAACATTCTGCCTGAAGGATTTTAATGAGTGACTTTCTTACCCTTCACCCATACTATATATACCCTCATTACCCACAAATGTGACATGAGGCTATTCAGAGAGAAAAACCCTAGATAGGTTTTCTACAACACACACACCCATCTTTTGAGAGAGAGCTACTCCTCCTTAGTGAGAAATCATTGTAGCCTCTTCTCCATCCCTCTCCCATTATCATACCTTGAGAGGAGATTTGTACCCAAACACAACCCACACCTATTCAGACTGTAGAGAGTGCTTTGGAGTTGCTGGGAAGCATTGGAAGAAGCCAAGGATGGCAAATGCAACATGGAGCTTGTTGCGGGATCCGGAGAACTAAGACAAGACACGGTTCTGAGAAGCCTTGTTGGAGTAGGAGTTTGGAGGGCTTAGGTACATCAGGTAGATTAGGCTTGGAGGGTCTCTTGCTAACCCATGTATCCCAACTGATTGTCTAGTGGATCGATTTCCACTTGGAGGGCGGCAGAGAGGTTTTTCACCGAGTTCTTCGGTTTCCTCTTCGAGAACACGTCTTGGTGTTTTCTGTGTTTGCATCCTTCTTCCCTACTCTTTTATATTTCATTATACTGCTGTGTTGCTTAGTTTATGGATTAGAGTAGCTTACTTATTCATCCGCTCGCATTTACACTATTCCGCACTTTGTATTAAGTTTGTGTAAAATCTATTGAGCCGTTATTTTAATTGGGGATCTAAATAGCTCTTGTGTTTTCAACACATTTTCGAGCTTTCACCTTGTTTTGTTTTGTTTTATTTTATGTTTGTTTTCTCGTTATTTTACAGTGCTTTGAGTTAGATTTTGTATCTATCCTTTGTTACTCTCATCGTATCGTGTTTATGTGTTGAACAGGCATTTATCCTTATGCTATTATGTTTTATTGGTTGCATGTTCGGATGATCATTTACTTTGCTATATGATCATTATAGTCATATAACTGTTTTGGTGTATGTTCAAGTTGCTCACATGTTTCACATCATATTTACTTGATCACAATTTACTTGTTACATTATACTTGTCCTTTTATCACTTGATTTATCTTGATGGTCTAATGCGTTTTGTGCAAGTGTTTCAGGTTACAGGTATGTATGTTCCAAGTTCATCACAACTTCTAGATTTAGGTGTGAGTGAGTTTTGCCATTGTTCCCAAACTCACGTTTAAGTCTCAAGTCTGTTTTAGGGTGTTTTGTCACGGAATAGCCAAATGAGGAGATTGAGAAGTTGTGATTTAGAACTATGTTTTATGTTGGCTTTATTCCATAACAAAAAGTATTGTAATTGCTTCAATTTTGTTCCTTGTATTTTATGAGATTTTATTGTATTGGGTTTAGTATTAAGTTGGTGAAGACTCAAACTTAATTGAAGATCAAGTAGATTTCGAGAAAAGCTCGTGAAAAGCTAACCCGCAAAGTAACCACGTGAGAAGCACATGACTAGAAGCTGAAAAGTCGTGCTAGGCTGTTAGTTTTGCGAATGTCTCGTGGGTAAGGCCTTCTCGTGAGGTAGTCGCGAAACATTCTGCTTGGAGGATTTTTAAGTGTGACATTCTTACCCTTCACCCATACTATATATACCTTCATTATCCACAAATGTAAGAGAAGTCATTCAGAGAGAGAAACCCTAGATAGGTTTTCTACAATACACACCCATCTTTTAAAGAGAGAGCTACTCATCCTTAGTAAGAAATCATTATAGTCTCTTCTCCTTCCCTCTCCCATTGTCATACCTTGAGAGGAGATTTGTACCCAAACACAACCCACACCCATTCAAAGTGTAGAGAGTGTTTTAGAGCTTAGGAAGTTTTGGAGATTTGCCAAAAGAAGCCGGCGAGGCTTGGCAGATGCAATCGGGCATATTACGGGATCTGGAAAGTTAGACAAAACACGGTTTCGAGAAGCCTTGTTGGAGTAGGAGCTTGGAAGGCTTAGGTACATTGGGTAAATTAGGCTTGGAAAGTCTCTTACTATTCGTGTATACCAACTTATTGTCTAATGGATCGATTTACCGCTTGGAAGGCCGCGAAGAGGTTTTTCGCCAAGTTCTTCGGTTTCCTCTTTGATAACACATCACTGTGTTATCTTGTGTTTGCATCACTCTTCCCTTACTTTTGTGCTTTACTTTTATTGTTTGTTGTTCATGTTTATGCACTAGAATTGTATCGGTTAATTGCACTTCATTTACTCTTGTTTCCACACTTAGATAAGTTAGAGTAAAAGCAATCTAACTGTAATTTTTAATTGGGGGTCTAGACAAGCTCTTGTGTTTTAACACATTTTTGAACTTTCATGTTTGGCACCTATAGCTTCCATATCTTATCCCAGACGTGGCTATTTGACACCGGAGCTGAGCTCTCACCCTCACAGCCCGCTTCCTTCAACAGTAATCTCGCAATATAGTAACCCGACTTCACAGAGTATCGTTCGTTCTTATTATGCAGCCATAGCAACACATCTGAAACATACCTGTGACTTTGTGGAATTCTCAAAATGGCATCTGCATCAAACCTATGGAAAACCGTGGCTACCAACTCCCTTATTCCACTGGTAATTACTCCAATCAATTAAGTCCAAGACCCTCCATTCCCACTCCACTTCATTTAGTGGTATAAGCACCTTATTTGAAGGATGGTTTGGTTTTCACTTATTGTGTATCACCCGTATGGAAGAACCATTTCCCACTCTCCAGCAACATCCCTTCTTTAGAATTTGTTGACCTGCAATTAAGCTTTTCAAGACATACGAGCTATTTAGGTTGTCAAATGCTTCCAGAATGCTACATCTTGGGAAGTACTTCGCTTTAAAGCACTTGTAGAGAAGTAATCCTTGGTCCTGCAATAATCTCCACCCTTGTTTAGCCAACATGGTTAGAGTGAAACTCCTTATATCCCTGAAACCCATCCCTCCTTCCTTCTTGGGCAAAATCAATGAATCCCAACTCTTCTAATGAATCTTCTTTTTGTCTCCACATCCCACCAAAACCTGGCACACATAGCATTAAGCTCATTGCTAAGCTTCATTGGCAATTAGAATACACTCGTTGTGTATGTGGGAATTGATTGAGCCACTACCTTTATCAATACCTCATTCCCAGCTCTAGATAGCAATCTTCCTTTCCAGCCCTATATTTTTTTTTACAAACCCTTACCTTAAGAAAAGAAAAGGCTTGATATTTGGACTTGCCAATCAGCGTGGGCAAACCCAGGTAAGATTCAAATTTCTCCACTTGACTCCCAAAGAATTTTTTATCCAATCCCATTGTGCACCTATAGTATTGCCACTAAAGAAAACAAGGGATTTGTCCAAATTGATACCTTGCCTAGAAACCGTGGCATACAGCTAAAGGATGTCAATGATGGCCTATACTTCATCTTGCTTTGCTTGGCAAAACAAGAGTGATTTATTTGCAAATAGTATATTTGATATGTTAGGTGCTGTCCGGCAAATAGAAACTCCATGAAGTCGTCCCTCCTCTTCTGCTTTTGCTAGCAAAGACATGAACCCCTATGCACATAACAGAAACAGATAAGGGGATAGAGGGTATCCTGGATAGCATGGTTTTAAAAATCGGACCGAACCGGCCGGTTCAATCGAGAACCAACCTCCAATTTGGTCTGGTTATGACTAAAAACCGAAAATCATCCAAAAACTGGAAATAATCAGAAACCTGCCGGTTCAACCATTAAGACTAGAAACCGGTATGGTTGAACCAATTATTGTCCAATTTGCTTAAAACACCAAAATGCAGCAATTTTGACTAGATAGTAAAGATTAGAAAAACAAAGCAATCAATCATGACCATCCTTTGCCACTAAAATAGACAAAGAATAGAAAAAAAGAGTAGTTAAGGAGAGGGAGTCTTCAATGGAGGCACCATCTAACTATCTGAGCACACACAAGAATGTCGACCAAGACAACTTAAACAAGTCTAAAATAAAAGAGAAGAAGCAGATCTAAGTTGAGAGAGAAGGGAGAAATAAACTTTAATAAAAAGAAGTGGGGATGACCCAGAGGTATCTAGCGAAAATAACAAGGAGAGAAACAAGTGGGGTAGGTTGGAAAGCAGTAGGGATATTAAATGGTTAATTATTAGAGTTTTTTTTTTTTTTTCAATGTTGTCTTGTAGTGTATGTAGTGTCGTTCTTTTGGAGGGTGTGTGTTTTGCTTTTGGGCTTTTGGCAACCTTTGGGCTATTAGCCTATTTCATGAACTTTGATATAGAGGAAAAGAGCTAAGTAACATGTTGTCACCTACCAATTTCCAATTTTGATCATATAAATAAATAATAATATATAATAAATGTAGCCAAAGCATAATATATAAAAAATGCACAATAATAATCCATATAAATTTAATAATAAATAATAGTACAATTTTTCTTTTTCTTTTTTTAAAGAATTACTAATCTATTATGTATTGTTAATTTCATACTAAATATTTTTAATACTATATAAGTTGTGGATTTGTTATTTTAATTTTCTAAATATAGGATGTGATAATTAAACTCACCTTTTTTTAATAAAAAATATATGTATTTAAAACTAATTATTCTTAGTTTTAAACTTATTACATATTTTATTATTTATATATTATAATTTAAAATTATTAATTAATTAATTATGACCTCACTGGTTCGACCATTGGTCCAACCACAGTCTGACCATAAAACCGGGAACCACTACCTTTTCCGGTTGTTTAACTGGTCTGGTTTTTAAAACCATGCTTGATAGAGCCCCCTAGATGGCAAAATATTACCATATGCTTTCCCATTAATACAAACAAAGAAAGAGACAGTGGTGACACAACTCATAATATGATTAGTCCTCATTTCAGGAAAACCTAACTTGTTCATCATGCCCTTAAGAAAGGTCCACTCTATCCGGTCATAAGTTTTGCCAATATCCAACTTCAATGCCAAAACACCTTTTTTACCTTTCTTTCTACAATGCCATAAATACATTGTCAGTGATAAGGCGACTTGGAACAAAAGCACTTTGGGTGGGCAAAATCAACTTGGGCAAAATTAGCTTCAATCTATTAGCCATAACTTTTGAAATTATTTTATAAATAACATTACTTGTTGATAAGCCTGTAACTTCATTAACATGTGTTATTTTCTCGTGTATAACACAAATATTTTTACATAAGGTAAGTCGTTACATGTAAGGTCCCAAATTTTACTAGCTCAAGCCCACTTAGAATAATGAGTTATGCCTTTCAAACCTGGCCCAAATCAATAAAATTTGTAAGAGGAGGGAAGAACAACAACAGCGAGCTCTGCCTGAGGACAACTACAAGGCAAAATTTGTGTGTTTGTATTCAGGAACAAATGAACATAAGGCTCTGTACAGGTGCTCCTAAGGAGACTGGATTTGTATAATAATGGTACTATTCACCTTCTTCTCTCAATATTCTTTCTTCTGTTCTCTTCTTCTCACCCTCGATTCATTTTTTCAATGCCCTCTGCTCTACTTATATACCTCCACCTTCATCACATCTTCACCCTCCATTTCTACTTCACCTCCCTCCTTTTTTTACACTTGTTACCTTTCACATCTGAAGCAGGTGGTGGAAAAGCCCTGCTTAGCTGTGCCTTACACTGTTCAAGTCACTTCCTCATTAATGCGACTGATAAAGCTGTTGTCTACCATTTAATGTGGATGCAACGAACTACATCAGGCTAAAATCTTCCCTATTGCCTACTGACTTTCACTTTCCTCAGATCCCAACTTCCACTTAGAATACTTTAGAGTGTCATGATTCAATTCTTCTCCTGCTTAGGCAACTTCCTTCCTTGGGCCCGTGGCTAGCAGTAATTCCACGTCAATGTCGTGACCTTTCAACTTCCTCATCCGTCCTTGGGACAATGCTGCGACCTTCCAACTTCATCCTCAATCCTCGGGCCAATGCTGCGACCTTCCAATTTCATCCTTAGTCCTCGGGTATCCACATTACCCAAAAAAAAAATTTTCCAATCAATTTGTAAATTGTGATTTTTTAAATCATATCGATCATAATTAAATATTCTATAAAAATTTTAGATCAAGATTTTGTTAAATAATTTAGAGATGATTATACTAATAATAGACTATGGGGGACTTTTCATACGGCTGGGCCTCGACCCCTTCTGCTGTATTATGACCCTTTAGTTTGAGGTAGGATTGGCCTTGCTAGGACTACGCTTCAGGCTAGCTTGTGCACAAGTCAGGCTCACCCAATGTAGACACGTTTTGACATGAGTGCTATGGGCTAAACGTAAGGTGTGGTCACATCAGGAATAATTGTTACAAGTATTACAACAATAATACACTACAATAGAATAACTATGATAATAAAATGTATTAAGTAAAGCTAACATCGTGAATAAAGTTAACAAAGTTATGGCAAAATAACACAGCAAGTGGGAATAATACTACAATAGGAAAAGGTAAATAACTTAGTAATTTCTAGCCAAGTAATGGGCAAATCATCCAATGGACATAACCAATGAAACAATTTATTTGCTGGATTATGGGCTGAACTTTTCAGCAAAAGCAAACCCAAGAAGGGAGCCAATCTCCAAAGCGGGTAACCTCAACAAAAGGCTCTTGCCATTGAAGTTACTCACTCTGAAGAAAGGGCCTAAGTGGTTTGAGCTTCGATTTACAATCTTTAGAGAATGGGTCTATCAAGAGGGAGAGAAAATGGGGTCTATTGGTGAATGCCTTTATTTTGTTCTCTTTCTTTCCTTCCTCCCTTTTTTGTTCTCTCATTTTTACTATTCATGGCTACCCCCTTTAATATCGTTTGCCATTGTAGGATTTACCCCTTTTGCCCCTCAACCATTTTTGGCTTGTTGTGGGCATCTCTCCAGAATTGCCTACTAATCTGCTGGTTGTCCAACCATTACCTCTGCCCAGAGTGTGTTGGTTGCACCACTCTCCATTTCTAGACAAAATTACTTGTCTTATTTCTTACCTCTCTGTGTTTTTGTTTCATCTTAAGGGATAAAGATTAAGGTATCTCACAACTTATCTCTATGGCATGCATCAAGTGGTTCCAGCCCACAGTTGCCTCTATTGGGTGAAACGCCATCCCAGCAAGACATTCCCCCAAAGAAGCTTAGGCAAGAACCTTAGAATAGACCCCCCTTTCTCCTCATCATCAAACCACACCCTCTGAATACCTTAACCCGTGGCCCACCTCCCATGTATTGGCTGGGTACAAGTAGGTGGTGCCCTGGTCCTTTATACATGCTCTACTTTCATCAGTTTTTGTTTCTTTATGGCCTTCACACCATTTCTGCTGCTCCTGCGTTGTCTGGTTCTGCTATGCATGCTAGTTTGTGTTTATCCTTTGTGGCATGAAGGATGCATGGGCTTTTGGGCTCATGTTTTCTTTCTTTTATCCCATCCTAGGTTGGGTATTGTCTAGGCTTAAGCCTTTATCTCCATAGCCTGCTGAGCCCATGCTTTTGTCTCTCTCCTTCATGGCTTGGGGCCTTTTAGCCATTAATCCTGCAATACTACTTCATTGTTTTTGCCACATTTACCTCTTATCATTCTTATGGGCTTATTGGCCATCATTCCTGTCATGTCAGCTCATTTAGTTTACCACTTTATTCTTTGGGCTTCCTCGGCCTATTTACTTCTTCTTTATCTCTTTTTACTCTCATGAGTTTATTACTTAATTCTTTGGGCTTCCACGGCCCTTTTACTATATCTTTAGCTCTTATTACTCTTATGGGCTTATTGGCCATCATTCCTGCCATGTTAGCCCATTAAGTTTACCACTTTATTCTTTGGGCTTTCCTTGCCTATTTACTTATTCTTTACCTCTCATTATTCTCATGGGCTTACCACTTCATTTCTTGGGCTTTCTCAGCCCATTTACCTCTTCTTTACCTCTTGTTACTTTCATAGGCCTGCTGACTATCAATCCTGCCACGTCAACTCACTGGGCTTGTTACCTTATCTCTTTACCGTTTTGCCCATCGTTTTCTTCTCTTACCTTCCTTATTGTTGGGCTTCTTCTATTATTGGACCCTTTGTCAAAAATAGGCATCAATGTAGAGTATACTAATAGTTTTAAAATTAATAAAACATATTAAAAAATTAATCAAATTTACTCATTTTAACTAATAAACGATGCTTTACAAATATATAGAAATCAATATAAGGAAATATAACAAGAATAAAAATTGAATAAAACCTTATTTTTATAGATAACAAATACGAAAAGGATCTATAACTCTTTAACCACGAAATCTGCAATTGTCTTTTGTTTTAAAAATAAAAAATTTTGTATGCATATTTCTAATTCTCCAAATATAAAATATTAATAAAAAAATATTTTAAAAAATAATGGAGGATTGCACTAATGATATTTATTTATAAATTTAACGAGCTACATATGATATATAAGAGTATTATAAAGGAAAAATAATGCATTAATTATTTATATAAACTTATATATATATATATATATATATATTTTAAAAACATATAATTTGAATCACTTTAATTTAAACACGAGTTACATATGGGATAAAAGTAATAAGTTGGAAAAAAAAAATGATGTATGTGTTATTTAACCAATTTATTTTTTAAATCTAGGGGCCCATTAGTTAAATTTTATATTTAAAATTTTATTTATTTTTATAAAAAAATAGGAAGGATGTGGCCTTCCCCCTCTCCCTTCGCCTCTAACCTTGATTTGGTTTTCAATATATAATATAGAAAATATATACTTTCCTACAATTTTTTTTATTTCTTATTTTTTTGGTAAAAAATAGATAAATCTTGAAACTCATAAAGTCTCGCAAATAAAGATTTGAACATGAAACCAGGGCTGTCTCAACCACCCAGGCCATGGCCTCAAACCCCAAGTGGGAGAAAGTCCCAAGTATTGGTAAAAAAAATTGCAAATATTAATCAATAATTAAAAAAAAAAAAAAAAAAAAAAAAACCACAAGTATTAATTAATAAAATCTAACACACTTGTCTATTAGGCTTTGGGGATAATGGGGCTCCCGGTTTCGAGTAGTAGCCTGGGGGAAGGGGGTCGGGTAGAATGTAGATTATGTAAAGCTCTAAGTTCTAACCATAGATAAAAAATTAAAAAAAAAAAAAAAAAAGTAGATGAAAGATTTAGGCTTGTAGGAGTATTAATTAAGCTATTAATAAATTTAGGGGTTTGGCTTACCTCCAGTACTTTTTTAACTAGACATTTCTTGTTGTTTTAAATATACAAGCCGTAAATACACTTTTGGTCCCTACATTTTGGGCCATTTCTCGATTTAGTCCCTAAACTGATTTTGCTCCTAGGTCAGTCCCTGAAATCAAAAAATTGATTCTATTTTGGTCCCTACCATCAACCCACTAACAGAAAAATCCTATGTGGTTAACAAAGTGCATAAGTGGCCTATTAGATGCTGATGTGGCTAATAATTTAATAATAAAAATACCATATCAACATCCATGTCAGCATTTAAATTAATAAAAAATGCTAGGTTAGAACAAATTAAAAATAATATGAATTGTTAAAAGTTATTAAATTATTAAAATGTCAAAGCTAATAAAATAAAATTATTAAATTAAAAAAGTTATTTTCATTCTCTTCTCTCTCTCTCTCTCTCTCTCTCTCTCTCTCTCTCTCTCTCTCTCTCTCTCTCTCTCTCTCTCTCTCTCTCTCTCTCTCTCTCTCTGCCGATTCACATTCTCCCTCTCTTTGATCTTTCTCCCCCAGTCAATTCTTTTTTTTTTTTTTTTTTGATAAACTCTCCCAGCTGATTAAATGCTTTGAAATGGGGTTTTGTGGATTAAGTTCTCAAGCTCAACCATGGAGTTTTATGGATCAGTGGAGGCAAAGGATCGGTTTAGGGTAGTCGGTTGGTTTGGATTCGTGGGTTGTGGATTTATGGGTGTGTTATGTTGCAGTGAAACCCAAGACCGGTGGTGGTGGTGGTTGCGAAGGATCGGTTTGGGGGGGTGGGTTGATTTGGATTTGTGGGTTATGGATTTGTGGGTGTGTTATGTTGCTGTGAAACCCCAGAAAAGTGGTGGTGGTGGTTGCGAAGGATCGATGGTTGTGCTAGCTATGTTGTTGTGATGGTCCCCAAGGCGAAGCCTCAGGTGCAAAGCCTAAATCAGTCCTCACGGCAAAGCCCAGATTGTTTCTAATGGCGAAACCTCAGGTAGTGGGTGTTGTGAAGCCTCAGGTAGTGGGTTTGTGGGTATTGTGAAGCCTAGGTTAGTCCCCACGGCGAAGCCACATCTCTACCTCTCCTCCATTATGCTATATTGAGAATTTTGATGGGTATTTGGGAAAGAGATGGTTTTGGATAATAATTTTGGTTGAATATATAATTGATTTTTGTGGAAGAATTTGGGTACAAATTTTGGAATATTATGGGTTTTTATTCTTTTACTCTTGTGTTTGAATATTCTGGGTTGTTTTTCTTATGTGTTCATGATCAAGATGAACACAAATCTTAATTGATTTTATTTTTAATTTTGTTTTTCCTCTTTTTTATTTGATTAAAACTGATAAATTATTATTTTTTAATTTAGAAACTTACGTGGAGTTGAGGTGGCATTTTTAAAAATTAAATAAATTTTTTTATTATTAAATTATTAGCCACGTCAGCATCTAACATACCACTTATGCACTCTGTTAGCCACGTAGGATTTTTCTATTAGTGGGTTGACAGCAGTGACCAAATAGAATCAATTTTCTGATTTCAGGGACTGACCTAAGAGCAAAATCAGTTTTGGGACCAAATCAAGAAATGGCCCAAAATGTAGGAAACAAAAGTGCATTTACGCCAATATACAATGATAAGTGATGATGAGTTTTAATCACCACTTTTTATTTAGTAAGTGGGTGATATGACAGTTTTTCATTAAAATAAAAGGAGATTCCAATTAAAAAAATATTGGAAGTAAGTTAAATCCTAAATTTAGGTAAAAATCTCTATGCTCGTAGGTGCACCTCATGAGATGGTTGAAACTCCCCCTTATTGTTGGAAAACTTTTTGCGTTCAGATATAATTCTTTATAAAATGTGGTCATAACTCACAACAGAGAACACCCTTACCTTAAAATCTTACGTAGCCAAGAGTGTTATTTTCTTTATTGCCTAATAATATTCCTCTTGTAAAATTTCCAAATATTTAGTGTTGCAAAAACATGCATGAATTTAATGGACGATTTGGCTCAAACAGGATTAATATAATCACTAATCGTGAATTAATTTGTTACGTGTCGAACTACACATGCAATACTAGCTATAATTAGATTGACCATTTGGAGGAAAACATGATGAACGAGAAGCCACATATTATCTTCAACCTTTTCTTTTCCATACAATATTTGGGGGGAAACTCCTTCCAACCATTTTTAATTATATATAGAATTTCTTGCTCACCACCCTTCATATACTACAAACTCCACTATATATTAAGATTTTCCTTTTTCTCTCAGCCTCATTTTCCATACTTTTTTCGTTTTAGCTACCTTATTATTACGCTTTAAAAGTATTCTAATCAGATCTTTAAGTTTAGTTAAGATGGTTATTGGCAAAATTCTTGGTTTAATTTTACTAATGGAGATGATTGTGCATGGTTTTAGATTTGAAGTAGTAGATGGTTTTAGATTTGATGTAGTAAATGGTTTTAGATTTGGAGTAGTAGATGGTTTGAGCATGGACTATTATCTGCGCAGGTGCCCATTAGCTGAACTAATTGTGAAAATTAAAGTTATTAAAGCTTTGCAAGCTGATCCTACCCTAGCAGCCAGCCTTGTTAGATTGCATTTCCATGATTGTTTCATAGAGGTGCTCTCTCTCTTTCTCTCAAAAGATTGTCTTTTTAGGCTTGGTTATTTTCTTTTTAAATTAACAAAAAGATTTATTTGTTTATACTTTCTTGATCTTCGAATTTTTAATTTGTTCAATTAAGTAGGGATGTGACGGGTCGGTTCTCCTTAATTCAACAAAGCAAAACAAAGCAGAGAGAGACTCCCCAGCAAATTTGAGCTTGCGAGGATTTGAAATTATTGATGAAATAAAAGAGGAACTTGAAAAACAATGCCCTGGCATAGTCTCATGTGCTGATATTCTTGCAATGGCTGCCAGAGATGCAGTATGCAAGGTAACCAAATAACCAAATGTTAATTTAAAAGTGAATATATATATATATATATATATTTTGTCATCTTCATTATAATGATTGAGATCAAAATTGTAATGGTGTTATTGATTAATTTTAAAGGCCGGGGGTCCTCTTTATGACATACCTAACGGAAGAATGGATGGTACGAGGTCTAAAATAGAAGACACAATCAACCTTCCTGCACCAACCTTCAATGCCTCTCAGCTCATTAACTTGTTTGGCCAGCATGGTTTTAGTGCCCAAGAAATGGTGGCTCTTTCGGGTAAATATGTTGCAAGTTTTGAATATATATATTTGATAAATTCAATAGTTACATTGACAAAAGGTAACTTTAAACCCTAGATATCTTCGTATGAAATATTAAGACTTGTCAGCTTAGTTATAAAACTCATGACTTGAATGAATGATTAATTTTTATGATTATGTTACACATTTCTTCTCCCTCACGCCAAGATTAGTGTAATTATTATTAGGAACATGTTACAACTAACAAGTTTCTTGTTCCCGCAGACAAAATTTTTGTGCACGCTCATTTGAAAGCTGCTTGTAATCTAATTATTGTGATCTTGGCTTGCAGGCGCACATACACTAGGAGTGGCAAGGTGCTCATCATTTAAAAACCGATTAGTCGGCGGCTTGGACGCAAATTTAAATGCAGACTTTGCAAAGACATTATTCACAACATGCAGCGCTAGTGATTCTGCAGAGCAACCCTTTGATGAAACAAGAAATACTTTCGATAATCTTTACTATCGTGCATTGCAATGTAAATCTGGAGTGCTCGATTCCGATCAAACCTTATATGCGTCCGCAGAAACTAAAGGAATCGTGGATAGCTATGCATCCAACAAAGTCATGTTCTTCTCTGATTTTAAACGGGCAATGGTGAAAATGAGCATGCTTAATGTTAAACAAGGTTCACAAGGCGAAGTACGACAAAATTGTTATAAAATTAATTGATACTAATGGCTTGTTTGGATGGAGGGGGGAAGGAGGAGTAGTAGAGTAAAGTAGAGTAGAGTAGTGTTGGTTAAAAATAAGTTAATTTTGTGCTAAATCTACTCTACTCTACTTTCCCTCTCTCCCTCCCTCCTTCTCAATCCAAACGGACCATAAAGTCTTTATGGAAAACTTTCAAAAAGTTTTTTTTTAGAGTAGTAGAGTAGTAGTTTGTTTGGCAAAATAGTTTTCAAATGTTTTTTTTTTTTTTTGGTTGAAAAAACTCCAAAACTAGCTTCTCCTATTTTAAAACATAAGTTAATTTTTATGGTTTTGCCTCATATAATATGACAAATAAACTACAAAAAAACAACGATATACCGAACGGACAAGCATTTTTCTTTTTCTTTAGGTTGTATGAATGGAAAGTTCTGTTAATAGATAAATGTGTGATAATGGCCCTTACCTAAGTGTGCTTTGTGTTCCTGTAGATTGAAACAATTGCTCGTCCTCGGCAGCCAGTGTTTTAGTTTACTGGAATTTTGTACCTGTTAATTATTATGTGTAGAAAAAATATGAATATAAATTTATACATTTTTGGCATTCCCTCTTTTTGGAATTGAGTGGATAATGTACCTGTCGATTTTTATGTGTAGAAAAATAAATGAATATAAATTTAAAGATTTTGTCATTCCTTTTTTTGGAATTGAGCGGATTATTGAGGTTTATATATATATATATATATATATCAGAAGAGTTCAAGTTACACCTGGTGTAACTTGACTAGAGTTACATCCATTTTAGACCGTTGATTCTTATTAAATCTAGCAACCAGCAAAAGACTACTTCTCACATCATTAATATATAATTATTATTTGACAAGTCAACTCATTTTAATTAAATTCCTCCACATCCACCACCTCTCTCTCCTTAATAATCATCTTCCACTTAACGAAAAAAAAAAAATATATATATATATATATATATATATCTTATTCTCTCCTCCCACTTCTAATTCTGTTCAAATAGGAAGATAATATACGACCTTGAAATTAACAAAAGATGTTTGTAAACATCTCATCAATAGTTCTTTTTACTTCCTCATTTGGTGTAAATTTAATATTGGACTATTAGGGGTGAATATATTGCTGAAATTCACATTATATTGGACTATTGGTGGTCAATAGAATCAGATTATATTGCCCGAATGTACATAATTTTAAGATCACTATTGAGGTGTTTTGCCTAAATTTAATTGTTCAATGAAACTTTTGAAAGTTGAAACCATTGGCTGCATCTGATATAAATACAGTCTGCCAATCCTCAACCAAGGTGATTTATTTGATGAATAGGAAGATGATTATTAATAGTGAGGTGAATGTGGGGAATTTAATTTAAATGAGTTAGACATGATAAAAAATAATTACATATTAATGATGTGAGAGGTAATCTTTTTGCTAATTGTTAGAATTAATGAGAATCAATGGCCTAAAATGGGTGTGAATCCCATGACTCATGAAATTTTAATATCTCACTTAAAAACCAAGAATTTTCATCTCCCACTACTTGGAACTTGTGTGAAAGTAGGGACGGACCCAGGTGGGGGGCAAAGGGGGCCCGGGCCCCCCTTGGGTCCAAAAAAAAAAAAATTAGTATGTAAAATTTTCAAAAAAAAAGGCTTGGGCCTCTTGGCTTTTAGCTTGGGCCCCCCTTGGTTTTTTAGCTCAGGCGCCCCAGCCAGCCAACCTAGGAGTTTTCAAAAGCCCATGAAAACCTTTAAAAAAAATATATTGTATAAATATATTTATAATAATAATAATAATAATAATATAATGTATAATAATGTGGTTTATATTAGAATATTAGATTATCTATTTATATCTGATAATAGTAGGAGGACAAATAATTGTTTAATTGTTTGATTTGATCTAATTGCACTTAAATAGTAATTTGCACTTCATTGTTCACACTTTTTTTTAACAAAAATTATTGTATAAATCTTCAAAATTTCATATCTATTAATCAATTTTTTATCCTAAATGCTGAAACATTAGATGTAACTCCTTAGAAAAGCTCTAAAATGTAAAAAGGTAAGTTCAAACCTATTAACCTAAGTACAAATAATTTAGTACAGTGAAAAAAATGTAGGCACAAGTTTACTTAAAGTTAGTTTGTGAAATAAAGTAATTTAATTTTGGCCACAATTTGGACCAAATTAACTTGAGTTTTTTGCATTTTAAGCCAACGTAAGCTTAACCTATTAACACAATGTAGGCATAACTAACTTGCTCTTCCTAAGAAAATTTCCTGGCTCTGCCAGTGACTATATGGATGTGTGTTTGATTTTTTTTTTTTTTTTTTCGCTTATCTCCGCCCCCCCCCCCCCCCAGCTTGAAATCCCGCATTCGTCCCTTTGTGAAAGTTAAATAAATCTCTATTTTTTGGGTATAAATAGAGCAAAATTATAAGAAAAAAGTAAATATGCTATATTTACATAGAACACTATCATCATTGACCCATCAAGGTCAAAAAAATAGAACACAACAACAAAGTGAGTATTGTCCACGAGAGAGAGCCATGGTCGTGCTACTAAAAGAAGGAAAGGCCCCAAGGCAAGGTCGTAGTGAGGGGACAAACTCAACATAATCTCTAGCATATGGGCGATGGCGGTAGCTTTATTGCAGCCCAAGGATAGTGCTAGGGCAAAACCCGCTTTCTTCGCAAAGCGAATGAGAGAGAAACTTAGAGGAAAACACGTTCTCCCTTTTTGAGGTTAGAAAGTGGAGAACACACGAATAGTCCCCCAACTAGTTGTAGGGGGGTGCTTGTGGTAAGCTGCCTTAGATATGAGGAGTTCGTCTAGTTAGCATTGTCTCTTGCTTGTTCCTTCTGGGACGACATGACTAGGGATGAAAGAATCCATATTTTATACTTATAAAAACACAAGATTAGGTGGGACAATGATTGACCTTTAGTTCATTCAATCAATGACGAGCAAAGGAAGTTTGGGAACATTATGAGAATGGGAAAGAGCAGCTATCCATTCACTTTCCGGAAATGGCAGCAAAAATCTATTCTAGTGTCAGTCGTGAATCCAAAATGACAGCACAACACAAACCACCATACCTCTGGAGCCTCTGCTTTGCTTGGAGAGGGTAAAGAGCTTCCAACGTAAAGCAGCCTTTCATTTCCTTGTTTCGTCGTGGCACCCCCCCCCCCTTCCCTTACAAGGTGGATTAAGCTAAATTTTTTATTTTTGAAAAGTCTCAACATTCTTGTTGAAAATCACTTTATAGCATGTCCAGTAGTCTATGATTTGGTCTTCAAATTGTAAGTTTCTGCTCATTCTCGGCTTGCCTCGCTCTCAAGTTGGCCCTTCTATTCCATCTTTGAGACCGTGGGTCTCAATGTTCATTTCAATCACAAGTCTTAAAGACTCTTAAGCTACAACACTAAGCCAAGGAAGGTTAAGACAGATCTCAACATTAAGGTAACCCCGCCAACTTATCTTCGACGACAAGCAACCTCCGCTATCCCAATTAGGATGAGAAAGGGGGACTTGAAGAACAATGGGTGAAAGCCCAATCCCCTAGGGTTAGTGGGCTGGCACAAATACTAGATCGAAATTGCACCGGTATGTATTTATGTCATCACTCATCAGCCACTTTCTCAAAGAGTAGTTGGAGAATGGGCTGGCTAGGTGGAGATGTAAATTTCTAGACTTCCCTTTCTCAAATCTAGAAATTTCTAATAGATGAAGTTTTGGTTCCGAGATGTTGAGAAAAATGGCTTAAATCAAATAGAGTTGCGCAAAATCTAATTGAAATGACATTCTATAAAGGTGGATTTAGGGCCAAAAAAAGAAGTTTATTTTACTCTACATTTAAATGCCCATAGAGGCATGATTTTCAACATGATACAAAGTAGATCCAAGTGCTTTCCCTTAGAGCATTTGCATCTGGGGTTGTTTAAAAGTTGCTATTTTACAATCTAAAAAGTTACTTTATCTATTATACTATCTCGCTTTATAATACACCCAACATCCCAGTTTATATTTTTCCATACAACACAATAAAATAATATTGCTACACCATAAAATATTATAAATCTCTCCTCTCTCTACCTCTCTGTCCCTTTGTCTATCCAACACCATTGATTCAAACGCAAGCCTCAGCCACCGAAACCAAAGCCTAAGCACCACTGAAACAACCCAACCCACACCGATTCAAACAAGCTTTAGCCACTGAAACACCCCAGTACCACCGAAACAACCAACCCACATTGATTCAAAGAAGCCCAGCCACCAAAACAACATAGCACCTCCAAAACAACCCAACCCACACCGATTCAAATAAGCCCCAACCATCGAAATTAACCCATCACCACTGAAATCAAGCCAAACCACACCGATTCAAACCAACTTACCACTGATTCAAGCAAGCCCCAGCCACAAAAAATAACCTAGCACCACCGAAATCAAGCTAGACCACCACTAATTCAAACCCACAATCACCAATTTAACATCTATTGAAAGCCACAACTTCAAACCCAAAACACAACAAATTGGAACTAAAGCAACCTGCAACGGCAAACATGCTGCTATCTACTTGAGAGAGAGGGCAACAATGAGGGTAGTGGTGATTTGGGGAGAGAGAGAGAGAGAGAGAGAGAGAGAGAGAGAGAAGAAACACATAAGGGAAGAGAGAGAGAGAGATGAGTGAATAAAATAATTGATTTTAAGTTTACAACTGGTTGAATAGTAGGTTGTAAATCTAGCAACTTACTGTAACTGGGTTGTATAATTTTTAAGATATACAACCCTAGGTGGTACATGTTTTGGGCCACATAGAGTGTAAAATAGCCATGTGGGAGGTTTTACCACCCCCCACCCCCCACCCCCCCTAATGCTATTGCTCTTATGTGCCAAAAAAAGAAAAAAAAAAAAAAAAACCGTTGTCCTTGATCCTATATTAATAAATCATATTTAAGAACCTAAATTCAATTGATAGTTTGAAACCATAAATATTATCACCATGTATCGTGGGTATACACTAACTTCAGGGGTAGATGCACAATGTTGGTTAGGGGGCATAATTTCTCAATTTTTTATAATATGGGCTATGACAATTTGTGGGTTAATAATTGCATAGCCTAGTAAATCTTTTGTGTATGTGTGTGTGTATAACAGGAAATCTTTAGTTGCTTAAGTGGTTTCACCCAAATTAAAAAACTTTAACTTTTATAGCTTTACCTACAAATTTCCAGCTATTCTTTCTTTTTAATTGCTAACCCCAGTATATTACAAGTAATTTTATTGGTTACATAGAGTCTAGATACAAATGTTTTGTAAGTAGACTTTATAACAACTTTTTATTATAGTACATTTTCTCTTGAGGAAGGTTACCCTTTTCACTTTGTTATAAATACCTACTTTTAATCTCATTTCCATTATTGAAAAATTAACCAATTGCTTAGTGCATTATCTCTCTTTCTCTCTCATAATCTCTTTCTTTCTCTATGAAGGGTAACTACCTCGAATTAAATCAATTCTCCTACAATTCCTACTCATTCCCATTAGGAACCTAGTGGGTTCCTAACATAATAGAATAGGTAGGTGCCAAAACATATTTTTAGGGGGTTGGCCTCTAAGACCAAAATGAAATTATATAAAACTTAAGTTATCTATACACCAATTTTTGGTTTGAAAATGTGAGTGAATTTTTTTATATTTTATTATAGATACTAAACTACAACTACAATTATAGAGAAATTCCTAATTTAATTTAATTTAAAAAAATTTAAATTGAAAAAAAAAATATTTTTTGAATAATTGAAATTATCTATAAGTTTTATATAAAAATTAAATTTAAAATGCATATTTATATAGTATCTGTAGGAGCACTATTTACAGCCCAAGCACAATATGTATGGGATTATGGGTTAATGAGCCAAGTACAATGAATTTGTAAAGAGTGGGTCAAAGAACTACATCCTAGTGAACCTAACAACGGTTAGGATGGGTTTAAAAGACAATCATGCAAGAGCAAAACGCGCAAGATTGGGTGAATATATTTTCCAAGGAGACAAATGTTTGTATAGCACAATGAAACTAATTACAAGTGCAGCACTGGTTGCTACAGTGTTCTTTCTCCTCTTTTTTTCCTCCCCACATCATCTGGTCCGAGGACTTCAAGCATGATTGAGTTTCAGTTTAAACACTTATAGAAGTTGTCATTATGTTAACCTCCCCACATCATTTGGTCCGAGGACTTCAGATATGATTGAGTTTCAGTTTAAACACTTATAGAAGTTGTCATTGTGTTAACTGTTGGAAAATAATAGTGAATAAACAAGTTTTGATACAAAAACAATATCTCAAATAATTATCAAGAATGTCAATAAGCAATAATAAAATAAATTTAAGTAAATTTAGGAACAATCTCACAGTGCTATAGAATCACGCTGCGATAGCGTTGTCCTTAAAGGTTGATTCGTGCCACCCAAAGTAAAACTTGGTGCGATTGGTTCTCTTGGCCAAACAACCCCCCAGGATTAGACTATAGCGTCGACCTTTGTGATGTACGCACTTCCACTCACAAAAGGTTTAAGAACAACCTTCTATTGCCTTTCCTTATAACAAATATTTTTGTTGAAAAATATGTGGGAGAGAAAGATAGTAGTGTTGTATATCTAAAACATAGAGTAGTAAAAAGACTCTCTAGAAAATATGTTATGATGAGTATTATATAGGCTATCTATGAAGATAATAGCCTATAGTTATTGGTTACTAATAACCCTTAAAAGCCCAACGGCTATATTATCAATAATTGCCCAACGGCTATATTATCAATAATTGCCCAACGGCTATTTTTCTCATAATTGCCCAACGGCTATTTTACTCATAATTGCCTAACGGCTATTTTACTCATAAATTTCTAACGGCTAGAAAGTAAATAAAAATAAAAGTGTTTGGAACACACACCCACACCAACAATCCCCCACATGTTACAAACACAAAATAGGAAAGGCACGCAACTAAAGAAAGCATGCATCAATATGGTACCAGAAGGTTTTAACCATACATAGGATAAATAAGTAGGAACTAAAAGACAATGGTGGAGTTAAAACTCTTTTAACCAAGCTATTAGTAAGCCAAACTTATCACCCACATAACTTTCTTTATTAAGGTTGTTCTTAAGCGGGTTGGCGCCTTATCCAGGCCATGCGCCACTGGGTTTCATGAGAGCTCTAGAGACCTACCCAAAAAGTCTCATAGGAAGCGGCACAACTTCCACTCACACATAGGTGGCATCCATCAGGAGTGCGTGCAGAACACCCCATCCCAACAGGTAGGGATATGGATCCATTAAGAGCCTAAAACTCAACCTCCAATAATCTGCAACTTAGTCGGTGGCATCCATCAGGAGTGCGTGCAGATACACCCCATCCCAACAGGTAGGGATATGGATCCATTAAGAGCCTAAGCTCATCCTCACCAAATTCTGCAACTTAGCACTGTCTCACACCATAGGGATGGACTCATCACTAATCTCCTTATCGAGATAGCGGAAAACACATAACAAATAACAGTGCCCATAGACCACTAATGACCTCTACCCATTTAACCTCTTGCGTGGAATCACCCATCATAGAGGTTGGGCATTAGTAATAGTGTCACAACTTGGGTATCAGTCCAATCCCCCTAGATGTCTCACTCACCAGCCTCATTGCTAGTGGTTTGGTCAAAGGATCGGCCAAGTTCCTTTCTGACCTCACAAAGTCCAAGGACATAACACCATTACCAATAAGCTGCCTCACAATATTGTGCCTTAATCGGATATGTCGACTTTTCCCATTATAAATTTTGTTCTTAGCACATGCTATGGCAGCCTGACAATCACAATGAATACAAATAGAAGCAATAGAGTTAGTAAAAAGAGGTATATCAATTAATAAACTCCTAAGCCATTCGGCTTCGGACCCAGCCTTCTCTAAGGCCACTAACTCTGCTTCCATAGTGGATCTCGTTATGCAAGTCTACTTGGTTGACTTCCAAGAGACAGCCCCTCCAGCTAGTGTAAACACATATCCACTAGTGGGCTTCACCTCATCTGTATCAGAGATCCAGTTAGCATCACAATATCCTTCTAAAACAGTAGGATAGCCGCAATATGACAAACCAAAATCAGAGGTCCCCTTTAAATATCTCAATAATTTAGATAGTGCATCCCAATGCTCAATACTAGGATTATGAGTGTATCTACTCAATCTACCAACAGCATATGCAATATCAGGACGAGTATAGTTTGTCAAAAACATTAGACTACCAATAATTTGTGCATATTTATTTTGTGAAACACTATCACCACGATTTTTAACCAAGTGCACCTTTAAGTCATACATAATAGACATAGGTCACATATCAAAATGTTTATTTTATTTTATTTTTTCCACAAAATTAGATTGTGATAGTACACTGAAATCATTATCCCTAAGGATCTTGATGCCTAAAATAACATTTGCCTCAACCAAAATTTTCATATCAAATTTAGAGGCAAGAAAACATTTAGTATCATGCACAACATTATAGCTAGTTCCAAATATAAGTTATCAACATATAAACAAATAATGACACCTTCATTACTATTTAACTTATTATATATGCATTTATCCTTATGACCATAAATCACAAATCCATGTGTAAGCATCATATATCAAAATTTTCATGTCATTGTATATGTGCTTGTTTTAATCTATACAAGGATTTAACCAATTTACAAACTTTATGTTATTGTCCAAGGACAACACAACCCTTGGGTTGCTCCATATATATATATATATATATATATATTTTCTAATTCACATACTAGAAAAACAATTTTAACATCCATATGATGTATACTAGGTTTGTAAATAGATACAATGACAAACAACATTCTTATAGATGCAATTCTAATGAACAGGAATAAGTATCAAATAATCAACATGATATTTTTTCTTATAGCCTTTAGCTACTGAGCATGTCTTATACTTATCTATGATCACATTCAGTTATAAGTTTCTTTTGAAACCCACTTGCAAACATACAATTTTGTTTTAAACACCCACTTACAACTAATAGGTTTAACCTTAGGGGAAGCAGTGTGATTAGACATAATCTAATAATTGTTTAAAAGCTTCCAACAATAATGGTGCATAAACAAATTTAATTGCATAATAACTTACATGTTCATCTTCAACAATATAGGTAAGAAAATTGTTACCGTAACTCTTTTTCTCCCTAGTTCGCTTACTTCTTCTCAATTCTTGCACATCACAACAAGATCATTAGAAGTATCAATAGGTTTATGAGACATATTTTCCTTATCTTTCAAAGGAAACTCATACTTAAAGAAAGTATTTTTAAGATTTAACAATAGTATTAAATTCTAAATACATCACTATTGATGAAGATAATTCTGTATCATGAAATATAACAAACATAACCAATAAACACACAATCACATATTTAAGAATAAAGTTTCCTCCTTTTAGGTTCATGTAGCATGACCTTAGGCAAGTACCCCCACACTTTGAGGTATTCTCCTTTTAGATTTGGGTAACATCTTAGCCAACCACCCCCACAATTCGAGGTATACCAAGTTAGGCTTATGCCATTCTTAACTTCATTTTTTTTTTTTTTTTTTTTTTTTATATTTTATAAAAATTTCCAATACCTCATCTTTGGTTCCTAATACATAAAGTTAAATAAATATAGAATGGTCATCAACAAAGATTACATAAAATCTTTTACCATCTCTAGTCATTGTGTGTTTTAAATCATCCAAATTATTATGTACCAAACTAAGGAGTTTGGTTCCTCTTGTTATGGGTTTGTAAGGTCTTTTTGTTTCAAATTCATAAAAACTATCCACCATTTCAAAACAACACATATAGCCAATAAAAATATGTATATGTATATGTGTGTGTGAGTGTATATATATATATATATATATATTTTTTTTTTTTTTTAATATCACTCTTGCACTTGGTGGATAAAAGGAATATTTATTCCCACCAAGTCTTATCCACTAGCCCAAAATACTAGTTGGATCATTTTTATTTTTTTTTAATATATATAAAGAAAATTTTAATTATTTTTCATAATTTCTCATTTCATATATTTGTGTCAAGAGATGTAAAAATAATAGCTTTTATACATAAATCCAATAGCCTCTAGCTACTAAAAACCACTCGCAGGAACGTCCAAAATTTGACAAGAATAAGACACTTAATATTTTGTAAAATTTGACATCATTATACCACAATTGTATAATACAAACATTTAATCATCCATCTTTTCTTTTTCACATGACCATAAATGATTACTAGAATATTTTAGCAAGGAAAATAAAATTTAATTAAATTATAGTATCATGTATCTTCATTATACAAAAGGAGTACCAAGTGTTGATACGGCACTATTGATTCCACTTAACAATAGAAATGCCTTCACCATAAGTCTACACCATTTTTTTTTCCTTTTAGAATTCTACCAAAAAAATAAAATTTTACCTCATTTCTCATAAAAATTATTGCTAACATTTTCCTTTTGAATGCCAAAAAAACATTTCTCAAAACACATACGTTTTTCTTCAATCTCATGTTCCTTAGATTTTAATAGACATAAAACAATTTCACAAAATATAATACACATATAGTATCACATAATTGCAAATGTAATAAGTTGATATCCACATATCAAGACAACGTTACATAATATTATTCACATATTAATTTAGATTAGAGAATCAGAATCACATTTGGATGGACGTCATTTATTTTTCCTTCTAAAATATTAGTCCACCAAATTGTTTAGATAAACCAGATAGCAAAATAAACTCCATAAAAGATATAAGTAATTATATCTAAGAATATAACCAATAGCATTTTTCCTTTATAAACATAATATCATATCACAATATAAAATTTCATGATCAATAACTTGTTTATCCATTTTGAAGCATGAGTTCAACCTTTAAGATTGTTGGAAAATAATAGTGAATAAACAAGTTTTGATACAAAAACAATATCTCAAATAATTATCAAGAATGTCAATAAGCAATAATAAAATAAATTTAAGTAAATTTAGGAACAATCTCACAGTGCTATAGAATCACGCTGCGATAGCGTTGTCCTTAAAGGTTGATTCGTGCCACCCAAAGTAAAACTTGGTGCGATTGGTTCTCTTGGCCAAACAACCCCCCAGGATTAGACTATAGCGTCGACCTTTGTGATGTACGCACTTCCACTCACAAAAGGTTTAAGAACAACCTTCTATTGCCTTTCCTTATAACAAATATTTTTGTTGAAAAATATGTGGGAGAGAAAGATAGTAGTGTTGTATATCTAAAACATAGAGTAGTAAAAAGACTCTCTAGAAAATATGTTATGATGAGTATTATATAGGCTATCTATGAAGATAATAGCCTATAGTTATTGGTTACTAATAACCCTTAAAAGCCCAACGGCTATATTATCAATAATTGCCCAACGGCTATATTATCAATAATTGCCCAACGGCTATTTTTCTCATAATTGCCCAACGGCTATTTTACTCATAATTGCCTAACGGCTATTTTACTCATAAATTTCTAACGGCTAGAAAGTAAATAAAAATAAAAGTGTTTGGAACACACACCCACACCAACATTAACCAAACTACATCATCTTGTCCGAGGACTTCAAGCATGATTGAGTTTCAATTTAAACATTTATAAAAGTTGTCATTATGTTAACCTCCCTACATCATCTGGTTTGAGGACTTCAGGCATGGCTATAGTTCTTTTCAGGTTGTTTACATTCCATGGACGTGATATTACATGTTCATATAAATCTTCCAGTTGCAAGGCTCTAGTACCTTCCTCATAAGAGAGATGGCTCTTACCCCGTGAGCGACTTTTACCAGATTGGACAGTGTGCACACTTCCCTCCCATTCCCTTCTACGTTCGAGGTTGACAAAAGGATTTTCACGTTGGGATCCTATGAATTCTGCCTGTTTGTGGACCTGAACCTACCATCATTAGCCTCCCCACATCCTAGCTGTTGTTAGGTTCACTAGGACCTAGTTCTTTGATCCACTCTCTACAAATTTATTGTACTGGGCTTATTAACCCACAATCTCATACATATTGTGCTTGGGCTGTAAATAGTGACCCTACAATTGGCGCCGTCTATAGTAAGAAACTTGTGTGATAGTGAGCACAACGGCTAACGATGGTAGGTTCAAGTCCACAAACAGCAAAATCCATAGGATCCCAACATGAAAATCCTTTTGTCAACCTCGAACGTAGAAGGGACCGGGAGGAAAGTGTGCACACTGTCCAATCTGGTAAAAGTTGCTCACGGGGTAAGAGCCATCTCTCCTATGAGGAAGGTACTAGAACCTTGCAACTGGAAGATTTAGATGAACATGTAATACCACATCCATGAAATGTAAACAACCTGAAAATAACCATAGCCATGCCTGAAGTTCTCGAACCAGATGTTATGGGGAAATTGACACGTAATGACAACTTCTATTAGTGTTTAAACTGAAATTCAATCATGCCTGAAGTTCTCGGACCAGATGATGTGGGGAGGTTAACACAATGACAACTTCTATAAGTGTTTAAACTGAAACTCAATCATCCCTAAAGTCCTCGGACTAGATGACGGACCAGATGATGTGGAGAGGTTAACACAATGACAACTTCTATAAGTATTTAAATTGAAACTTAATCATGCCTGAAGTCTTCAGACCAGATGATGTGGGGAGGAAAAAAAAAGGGAGAAAGAACACTGTAGCAACCAATGCTACACTTGTAATCAGTTCCATTGTGCTATACAAACATTTGTCTCCTCAGACAATATATTCACCCAATCTTGCGCGTTTTGCTCTTACATGATTGTCTTTTAAACCTATCATAGCCGTTGTTAGGTTCACTAGAACCTAGTTCTTTGACCCACTCTCTACAAATTCATTACACTGGGCTTATTAACCCACAATCCCATACATATTGTGCTAGGGCTGTAAATAGTGCCCCTATAGTATCTATGGTATATTTTTAATGTTATTCACATGTTATGAGACAATTTTTGTTTAGTTGAAACTTTTATTTGCTTAAGCAGTTGGATTTTATTTTTGAAAAAATAACTTCGTTTACCACTCACAATATTAAGAAATTTGTGGAATACACTAGATTTCTAGCATATAAAACAATTATTTGATACAAATAGCAAAGTATTACACCAATCAATAATTATTTTAAGAAATTATTGTTTCAAGAAATCTCTAAAAAAAAAAAACTTGTTTTTCTTTCAAATTAACATCTCATGTAACTTTGCACTCATTTATGATCTAAAAATCAACAAAATACTGAAGTGTTTGAGTACTAAAGTAAATTAAAAAAAATAAAAAATAAAAATAAAAATAAGCATATTGAAGTATTAAACACACAGTTTGAAAAGTGCATGGGTTGCTAAAACCTAAAATTTCTTAAACAGCATTTTATTACTCATACTAAATATGTATTTTATTCTGGATTTGAAATTGAATTCCCTTTAACTACATGCGTTAATAAATAATTATCATGCACTCTTGTAAGGAAAAAAAAAAAAAAAGAGAAAAGAAAATTATTGTGTATTATTTTCACAAAAATAATAAATTTTACCATCTCCGATTATTGCACTCTCACCCATTACAAATACTTTTATTTGTGAAGCGACTTTGCGTTGTGATTAGAGTTATAGACTATTACTTTCTACCATCTCGAGTATTAAGCAAAGTCATTGACTCCTGGGTCCTGACCCAACGAAATATCTTAGTCCAGAGGGCCCAAAAACAGTTGTTATATTATCAAATTAATCAAGCCAACGTTGTTTTCTCTTTCGGAACATTTTGTTTTTTCCTGAGAATTGAAGCAAAAGTTTCTCACTCCTTTCCGTTGGATTCTCATAATCACAGATCCAACAACTGCATTCTTATTTTTTCTCGAGAAAGAAAGAGGGAGAAAACAATAACAAAATCAAAGTGAAGAAAAAAAAGAAATGGAGAAAATGAACCAGGCGTTGGAGAAGATGAAGATGATAGTGGGAATGGAAGTGGACGAAGAACAGCAAGAAGAAGAGAGTAGCAGCTCCTTCGCTTTCATGGATGACTTCAATCGCAACTGCACCTTGTCCACCAAACAGGTTCCATTCCTTTTTCCTTTTCTTTTTAAAGTCTAAAGCTCTAAACAATTATAAAGACTAAACCAAATTATGTGAATTGTGAAGAGAAAAAACTTCGAGCTAAAAACATTGTGTCAAATTGCAAGTAAATTTTATTTCTTTTGGTTATGAGATGAATCTGAAATTTAATTTGCATTTTAGACTAATACGACCTAGTGTGGCAAAAACTTCTTCTGTTAAAAAATTAACCCTTATATTGTTTGCTAAGGGAAGGGACAATCAGGATTTGCCTTTTGATTTGAGAAGAACATGCATATTTACTTGTTGGTTCTAGTTATCTCAACTGATAAAGTATCTTGTGGTTAAATAAGAGATTTGAGGATCAAATCTTGTAGACACCAACAATCAATTGGTGTCTTGTATTGATAATGAAGCATGAATTACCAAAAGTTGTATGACAATCGAGTCAATTCGATGATTTAAGTTCATTACATACCTGTAGGTCCAGGACTGACTGGAATAGGTTTAGGTTATATCGAAAGTAGATGATCTTAAAGACTATTTTAAATTCAAAAGAACTGCGCAATCTTTTTTTTTTTTTTTTGGGGGGGAGGGGGGGGGGGGGTTGGTCCTCCCCTTGCAGGAAAATAGCTGGTTCCTTCACTCATGGGGCATTTCTATGGTTGATTTTCCATGTGAAGTGGGTGTTCAATACAAGTTATGATTGGTTAGATCTGTGTTTTTTGTATCCTTTATTTTAGGAATTTTTCATGGGTATGTTTGTATGTTTTGTTTTCAGCTATATAGTTTCAGTTTAGTATCGACAAGCTTTTATTTTTAGAGTATTCCATGTTTTGCTGATTGACCTTTGAACATTTTCTATTCGTTGATAAGATTCTTTTGAATTTATTGATCTCACTTACTCTTCTTTCGGATTAAACAGAGGTTTTATGGTTTTGCCATATGCTTTGTTGCTGGTTTGACTTGTACGCTCTTGGTAAGTTTTGAACATTTAGTGATTTCAGTTTAGATTTCTTTCTGGTTAGTTACTACTGATTATTTTGAATTATATATGTGCTGTGAGTGGAAAGTTAATGGAGGTGACTTCATTTGGATAAATAGAAAGGTGGCTTATTAGGTGTTCATTAAAATGTGTATCTCTGCTAAGAACCTTGAAAACTAGTAAATGTATATTGAATGAAGGAATTATTACCTATTAAAAATAAAATAAAAAAAGGCAATTATTGGCAGACTATTGAATCTATGAAGTTTTTCTAGTTAGATACATTTGGATGAACCAGATTTTGCAGAAAAGGGTAATTTCCTTTCCATCTATCCCAGTTGCTCCAATTCCCCAAATATGTGACACTTTTGTTCGTAAAAACTAAATTTAGTGCTCCAAAAATTTATTTTATTTATTTATTTCTTCCTTTGGTTTGCCTTTATATAAGCTGACACATCAAGGGCAATACTTTGAAATCTTAATTAGGATTTTCTCGGGAGAAAGTCAAGTAAAGTAGGGCTGTAGCATCTCAAGAGCTCATTGTTTAATAAATAAACTTAGTTTCATGCCTTCACATAACTAGAGTCTATACTTTAGCAACTTTATGCATCAAGATACTTAAAAAAAATCATTATAAATTGCATGAAAGGAAAATGAATCTCTCAATTAGAACGAGCTCATTAGTCATGACTAATTTATCTTAAAAGGCTCAACCATGCTTTGTTTGCTAACTGGTTCTCTGTGTCAAGGATTTCATTGAAAATTCTGCTGTTGCTCGTAATTTTATTTATTTTTCTATTGATAAGTAAGGATTCCTCCATGTCTCATTTCCTTAGATTTTTACACATCTCAAGAAGTAAGATGAATCTCGTTTATAGGTTATTGCCTTTATCTTGAGCAACCTCTTTTGCAAGTGGTTGGGTAATTTTTACTGTACCAAAAGCACTCATTTTCTGGCAACATGTGTGGTCATTGCACCATTTCTTGTTTGCAAGCTTAAATTTTACTGTTGGGCTTGCTTTCTAGGGCCAGCCCTTTGTTAGATACCTCTTACCTTTTAATATAAATTGGCTTAGCAGAGCTACCAATTTTCAATTCAGAGATTGTCGCAGAAGTAAAAAATGTATGATAAATACATTAGGATACTAATCATTACTTTAACCTTCCTATGCTTCAATGAACTGGAATGATCATAAACCTTTCCACTTGGCGCTGAGATACATATGACTACAAGTCAAAATTTCAAGTGTGCTAATGATCTCTAACTCAAACAGCATTTTGACATAGTACATTGGGGAAATTTATCCATGTGTGCATGTTGTGGGTTGAGGGTTAGGAGAATTTTTGGATCTAGAGTTTAGAGATGTAGAAGAATGGGTTAGGCCTCAAAGTTGACTTGATTTTGATAAGATGGGTAAAAAGGACAAGAATACTATTTATTGAAGAAAACAAGTTGCTAGAAAATTATGGACAGCAATCACTGTATTATTCACTGTATTACAGCTTATTCACTCAACTAACCAAGTACAAGCTTCTAATACATGTCTTAACCAATTATAACTAACTCTGAACAAGTATTTACTGCGCAAAGAATACTGCACTAATGTATTGTACTGGAGCCTTAACAGTTTTTTCCCCCTTTCCATGCAACAGTCGATGCTTGTATTCTTCAACCCAATCAAGTTCGGAATGACATTCACAATGGGCAATCTTCTTGCACTTGGAAGGTGTGTTTCTAGATTTGTAAGCTGTATGCCCCATTTTGGTATTTTCAAATTAAATAATTAGGTGGCCATGCGTGTTTCTTTCTTTTTTATTTTATTTTATTTTTTTTTCTGCCCCAGGCTGGTGGGATTGAATATGGTATTTGTACTTAATGTGGATGAGATCATGTGAATTGTTTTGGTTTTTTCATTTATTTTGGCTCTATGGATGGTCCAAATCTGATATCTTCCAATTTCCATTAAAGTATCAGATGATATCTTTTGAGCTTATACAACTTCAAATGCTTGTCTTTAAATAAATGGTATAGAAAATAAAGGAGTGGAGAAAGGCTATTGGTCATTTCATGCATGGTCTTAAATTTAGGTTTTTCTATTCACCTGTGTTTCAGATTTGAAATGTTGTGATTTCATTCCTGGTTTAAATGTAATCTTACGGTTCCAGAGCATTTTTATTTGTCCAAATTGATATGAGAGCTTTAGTTATTTTTCCACTGAATGTGGGCAGTCTTTTTTAAGAGATGAATTTCTTCTTCTTGTTCTTCTTTTGTTCCCGAATTTGGCACGTAGTGCTGGCATCCTGTTACATATTCGTATAATTGTATTGTTACTTGTGTTGATTTTTTAATTCAGCCTTTGGAAATAAATTAGGCGTGTAGCTATTTCTTTTTTTCTTTTTTTTTCATACTTACTCTCTATGGCTATTTTGTGTTCTTTGGATGCTAAGCTGGACTCTTTTGTTTGGCAGCACAGCATTTCTCATTGGTCCTAAGAGACAAGTGACGATGATGCTTGACCCTGTTCGTATATATGCCACAGCCTTATACCTTGCAAGTATGATAATCGCCTTGTTTTGTGCTCTCTATGTAAGTTGCACAGTGGCCATTTTGCTAGTTTTGTTTGTTTCTACACCCCCCCCCCCCCCCCTTTCTTTTAGAGTCATTCTAAAGGTGTTTTTTATTTTCTTGGGTATTGAAACAGGTTCGTAACAAGTTATTGACACTTTTGGCAATTATTTTAGAGTTTGGTGCGCTAATTTGGTATGTCAAGATGCTGCATTCTTTCTCATTATACCTCTCGTCTATACAATCTCATTCCTATGTATGGAGCTGAGATCAACATAAATTTCATGTGGCATATTGTATGGTGGACAAATTTAATTAACAAAATTGAATCACTAGCAAAACAAAATGATGATAAAAATTCATACAAGACTGAGATCAATTTCTTAGGTTTTGAAATGCATCTTCTCTAGATTGTTGAATGAAAATATACTTATTAGGCATGCTACAAAAAGCAAATTACCAATTTGGATGACTTGCAAAATTGATATTGTGGCATATCCTTCTTCACAAGTGTGGGTGCAGGGTGAGGCTGTTATTTAAAAAAAATTCAAAACCTTTAGAGGGTCTAACAAGTGACAAAAGTTTTGAACTCAGTGTTTACAGCGTAATGATATCACAACTGAATCTTGTGCTCTGCTATAGTTGATTTTTCTTTATAGAATGTGTGCTGAGTTTTTTAGTATTCTGGAGCTTGTATAGTTTTTGCCATGCTCACACCATTTGATTGCACCATCACCTGAATCTTGATCTTGGCAGCATGTTGATATTGATAGTCTATTATAGTTGATTTCTCTGTAGAATGTGTGCAAAGGTTTTCTGTATACTGGAGTTGTATACTGTTGGCCTTGCCCACTCCATCAATTTCACTGTGTCCAACAAACAAATGAATTCCCATATTGGCCAAAACCTACAATAAGTTTCAAGTTGTCAAAAGAGAATGGCTTTAATTTTGAATGCTCAATTGAGATAAGAAATAGTTTTAATCAACTGACTCCTTACTTATTTCATGGTTATATATGCTAGATCTCATAAAGAAATGTAAAGCTATTATGTTCTTTTGCGTACTCCTTCAGAGATGTGCTACTTCTCTTTTCATTTTTGTCATTGTTGCACCATGTTATTTATTTATTTTTCCATTCTGTCATGTGATTAACAGGTATAGCTTGAGCTACATTCCCTTTGCGAGGTCCATGGTTTCAAAGGTCATGGTAGCTTGTTTTGACACAGAGTTTTAGGCTAATACAGTAAGAAACTACTATTGATGTACCCTTGAAGTGCTTCTGACATGATTACCATTTATACATGTTATTGAACTATGGAGTCTTGTTCTACATAAAAACAATAACCGAGTCTTTTCACCTAGGCTGTTGAACTGTGTCTGAACCCAACTAATTGAACTGGAATTTTGTCTTTGTGAGCTGAAATTGTGGTGATCCTATGCAAATCTGTAATTATATCTTTACGTTTCTTCTATTTCTTCCATCTTATTCCCATTTTTTTTTGGGTCAAAATCTTTCCATTATTTCCCATACTTCCTGCGGTTGCAACTATTTGTTGTGCTGGTTTGCAATTAATATTATGTATCTCAATGTTGTAGTTGTTTCTCACTAACACAGCTAATAAATATGTAAGCAACTAATTTTTGTTGCTGTTGTCGTTGCTGTATTAGTGCTGAATATCAATTTTAATACACTATACTAACCAGAAATCCAAACCTAAAGGCGTACATAAACAAGTTCATCTATTCCAGCCTAATTTTAGCAGCCGATGATGCATTTTCTGATGGAAGCATTGCTGAGCACTTGCACATTCTGGTGGAGATGGGCTCAAATATTTTGCAGACCTGTGAAATTTATCACATGTTATTCAAGGAAAGAAATTCATAATTTCGTTATGCATTGACCATCACCATTAAATGATTAAACTAGGCTCTTTTTTTTTTTCTTTTTTTTTTTTTTTTTTTTAATTCCAAACCATAAAGAGTTCTTTGTTATTCCTTCCATTAACTTTTATCACAAGTGTTTTATTAATTGGTACTATTTTTTTTTCTTTTTGGGAATTTGAACCTTAGTTGTATCCATTAAAAGCACCAGAAAATGTCAGTTGACTACAATTTGACATATCTAACTTGGATCAATACATTGAAAAAAGAAAAAAAGACAAGATACACGAGATTAATATGGCATGAAATTGTTGGTCATAAACAGTGTGAAAGATCTTTTTAAAGTTTAATGATAGAACATATAATGTTTTCATTATTTATGAATGTTTCCATTATAATGCTAGCAAACAAAGTCACTTAGGGAGTGTTTGTTTGGAGGTGAAATAGAACGGATGGAAAACTTTGGAAAGAAAATAGGAAGGAAAATTTTTTTTGGAGTATGTTTGGTTGGGTGGAGAAGAAGGAAAAATAAATGGTAGGATCCAGGTGTTTTCTCTCACGGTCCACCAAAATATTTTCTTTTTAAAATGGGGTTGCTTAATAGGCAAAAATGCCCTTATGCATTTGCATATGGGCTTTGCCTGTATATTGTTCTTCTTCACCTTTTTTTTTTTCCTCCTTTGTCTCCTCTTCCTTTTTTTTTTTTTTTTTTTAGTTTATGTTGCTCATATTCTTTTTTTTTTTTTTCTTTTTCTTTTGCTTTCTTTTGTGTTTCTTTTTTTTTTTTTTTGGTTGTAATTGGACATCATTTTTAACTGTATATAAGTAAATTTATATAAACTCACTTTTTTCATCCCTCCACTTCTTTACTCTCAACTAAACAAAAATGAGGGAAATTAAAATTTTTTCTATCATTTCATTTTTACACCCCTCCAACCAAGCAAACCCCTTAAGTTTTTTCTTTGTAAGATAACATTAATCATAGATAATAGAAACCTGTGGAAGACTGTCCCTTTAAAGTTTTCCTTAATATACCTTGTCTCGTGACTTTAGTCAATGGCAAAATGGAGCGCAAGTCAATAAAATGTTTTCATTAGCATTGTTTCTCTTCTCTCACTTCAATGAAAAGCTAAAATTCTAATTGGACTAAACGAGCATCCAAGTTTAAAGCGTGTTTTAACAATCAAAACTTTGGAGTAGTCTTAACACTAATCATATCATTGTTAGCAAAGAACATGAAGGAAATCAGGATCAGCCGTCTAGCAAATCCACTAGCCACCATTATAAAATAAAGAAATATGAGAATCAATTGCAGTGGCCTTTATATATCACAAGGATCATGGAAGCAATTAGTGCCTAGATTATCATAATTATACCTCTAATTCTAATTTTAACTTCTTTGGGTATCCTAAGCTTTAGATAAATATATTCCTCCATTGAAGATAGATGGTAGTCAGGTCCTATTCAACCCAGTTTTTTTTTTTTTTTTTGGTTAATAATTCTTTGGCCTGGTGGCATTTTTTCAAACATTCCTCAAAATTCTAGTACAAGTTGTTATTGGGAAAAAATTCAAGACAACCCATGTTCAATGTTCGTAGCGTTATATACAACCAGTAGAAATTAAAGGTTATTAATTATAATTAAACTAATAAGGGAAAATGACAAAAGTGTAGGGTGTTGATGCCACTGGATTTGGCTATTATTGGAGTTTGACATGCGTAGTCGCTTCCGTGTGCTACCCAAGTTTAAGATTCGCAAAAAATATATCCTAGATGGGTAGAGGGAGATCACCTAGTCTCCTAGATGTGGACTACCAGCAAATAAAACCAGAATAAAATGTTAATAACTAAGTCCATAGCAGCATAAAACACCATATATATCACACACACTGAACTTTTGCTTCATTTGGACAATCATTAAAAAAGGAGGGCTGATTTCAATTTTTAAGTTTAAATCACTTCAATAAGGTTAAAGTGTGAAAGGACATTTTTTTTATTTGATGAAGTTTATAAATCGAATTGAAATTTGCTAATATGTAAATTAGAAACTAATGAATAGATATTAAATATAATTTTAAATTTCCATTCTTTTTTAAAGTATGATCTTTTTTTCATCTTCTCATTTTTTTTTTTTTTTTGTTACTCATATTGGAGTAGAATTGTGCCGTGCACCTATGCACATGCATGCATTACCATTCTCTCGACTCTCGTTGCATTTTTTTCACCTTCATATTAAATATTATATATATGAAGGCTCAAGCAAATAAAAATGAAGTTAATTTTTTGTTCTTTATTTGTATTCCCCTTTCTTTGGACTAGCAAATAACGTTAAAAGTTTAATTTGTATTAATGGAGGCGAATTAGGAACATATTTAAGTGTTTATCAGCACATAAGAGCTATAATTATGTGATGGATTCACAAGGAAAGCACTCAAACCCACATCATGTATCAAATTCAAAGTCAGTGTACAGAAGAAACCTTGCAAAGTAGAGGCGTACCCCAACTCCCAAGTGAGGATGGCCATGGAATTGAAAACTGTTCTTTCACTTAATTGTTAAAAAAAAAAAAAAAAAAAAAAAAAAAGATTAAAACATAAGGGAACAAAGCACGGAAAGCACTTTCAAGTAAGTATTTTTTTTGGGGGTTTAATGTTTCAAGTAAGTACTAAGTATACCACTTTACTAAAAAATCATTCAAGAAACCGACATCCACTGATCCACATGATTACTTTTATGCTCTCTCTCTCTCTCTCACACACAGACACACAGCGAGCGGGAACACAGTCACATACACACTTGCTCGTGCATGCAGACATAGCTTACCTTTCAGTGTTACCAAGATTTATAACGAAGTGAGTAAATGGCTCATCTATCCTCTTCCATAACCTTTTGCGACTTTTTGGAGTTCGAAAGTACAATTGTCTATTTATGATCTCATTTTGGGTAAAATTCATTAGTGCATCAAAGTCTAGTTAACTTCAAGTACATTAGCACGCTTTGTTCTATTCACAACTATGATCTTGTCATAACAAATAAAAGAAAGAGTGGATAGCACTTCCGGGAGTCCTACAGTGAACACCCTCCTGAAAGCTCTGTTGTCACATACACCACATATTATTGACTTCATTATCATTTCTTGTATCTCTAATTCAAACTGAAAAAAGAGGAACGTATTTAGAGAGAGAGAGAGAGAGAGAGAGAGAGATGAAGCAAACAAAGATGATAAAAGAAACAATTTTACAAACTTCATAAGCATGGACATTTGCCATTTGCTGAAACTGACAATCACTTCGCTAAACTAGACTAACATTTATATAACCAAAAGACAATCAGCAAATGGCAATCTTAAATGAGAAAAAGAAATATATAAACTGTGAAAAATAGTTTTGTTGCACAATAGATTCATCTAGCTAGCTGGTGGATTTTTTTTCTTTAGTGCAAATTTGTGTTTGTTGTTGTGCATCCACACCTTGAGGACTCTCCTCTTGATCCCAGACTCTTGGCAGAACTGCTGCACAGTAGATTCTTCTAGCTTCTGCATCTTCCACCCAGCCTTCTCTGCAAAGCTCAACATCTTTTCCTTCTGTTCTATTGTGAACTTGGTCCTAAACCTCTTTCTCACCTTTTCAGCTGGTCTTGCCACAACACCACATCCATCATCATCCTTCTCATCAGACTCTGAGGGGACTGATCCACTTTTGTAGGACACTATCAAGGAGTTTGCAGGGTACCCTATTGGTGACCCCAGAATTGCATTGTTGAGTATCAAAGGGGTGTGGTAACATTGAGAGGAACAGTGAGATTCTATCTCTTTCCTATGGAAGTTTCTGTGGCAGTTGCAGGCTGAACACTTGAGGGCTTCAATGGTGCCTTCATCTCCAGTACTTGGCATAAACTCACCACACCCATCAGTTGCATTCCCTCCAATTGTTGCTGCATGGTTCTTGAGGCATTCCTTGTACCTTACCACTTTCTTGTGGGGTCTGTGATCCTCCAAAGTTGGACTTGGACATGGAGGGCTTGCACTATTTGATTTTGAGGGTTGGGATTCTGAATAAGGAACTACGTGACCATTTCCTCCAGCATGAATGCAGCTTCTTGGAAATGGCATTTCCCCTTTTTGGATTGAACTATTCATCTCTCTCGCCAACGTATTAACCGAATGGGAAGCTAATTTATCCTGGGATTCTTGGGACCCTTTGGATCCTTAAAAATGAACCTATAGTTTTCTACTTTTAGCTGGTGGAAGAAATCCAAGGGACTTTCTTAAGAAAACTCAATTATAAATAAAGGAAGGAAGCTAAAATGATGGCCTAAATTCTTTTTTCATTGGAAACAGTATGAAATGGAAGAAAGAGATCCTAGCTAGATGATCAAATTAAGAGCATATGAAAAAAATTGCTGATAGAGTCTTTAAGAGTTTAAGACATATGGACGAAAAACATTCAACTTCTCTAAGATCTTGAGCTGAAAATGACAAGTTTTTAAGAGGAATATACCTTTTTTCAGACGAGAGAGAGAGAGAGAGAGAGAAGAATAAGGACAAAAAATTGAAAGAGTGAGGAAGCCTGCTGCAAGGAATAATCTCGATGCTGAATTTGGCAAGTGAAGCATCTGAAGCTCATTTATAAATGAGAAAGAGCGATTGGATTGAGTTTAAAGGGCATAAAAAAGGTCTTTTTCTTTTAATGATAGTATAAAATTAAAACCTAATAGGAGGAGTACTAATTTGTTACAGGGGAGAATTGAAGGCTCTTGTCTTACAGACAAAATGGAAAGGCAGAAAGTTGTAAATTAAGGACATTTAAAAAGGTTGCTTTGCTTGCAACACTATTAGATATCAAGCCAAAACCATGTATAGATGTCCTCTTCTCTTCATCTTCTTCATTTGAATTTCACCCTACGAATAATTTGTGATCTTTTCAAAATAATTAATTCTAATTATAAATTAGCTTGCTTTTTTGGGACCTGCACTTGCATGCGCATTCTCAATAATTGGCTTGTGAGTTTTAACTAATATCTGATTATATATATTTGGGAAATGCTAACGAGTACTTTTAAGACATTGGTTAATAATCCATTTAAAAAAAGCTTTTATGGGGAAAAAAAATTAATGTTTTGACAGTTTTTTTTCATCTCTCATAAAAGTAGTGTTAAAAATTTTCTAAAATGAATTATTAACTAATACCTTAAAGGTACTCGTTAGCATAACCTTATATATTTAGAACCTTTTGTAACAGGGGTTTATCATTTATGCTATCCTATTCCTAACCCTAGTGTATGCTTGTGGGTTAGTAGCATACATTACTTTGGATTGTCTGACTAGAATGGGCTTGAAGTTTGGGCCAAAGTTTGCATTTTGGGCTGTTGGACTTCACACACAGCATAGGCAGTGATTGGGATTTTCTTTTCATTATTGTGACTATGGACCTTAGGTGTGGGACGGAATAAAATGGGGTGTATACAATAGAGTTAATGACTTTATTACAAAGATTAGAGATGAGTTTGAAAAAATTTTACTTCTTAAACCAAAATGTTGTTGTTCTAAAATACCCCAAAATTGTTTATGGGCATGGAGGCAGATTCTAAAACTCAAAGGGATGTAAGTGGTTTTTTTTAGAATGGATAGTTGGTGATGGTAGCAAAATCCATCCCTAGCATGATGATTGGTGATGATGCCAAAAATATCACCAATGAATCATACAGTTCTCACACACTCGAAACAGCACCTGCATAACACAAAAGCTGAAGACCTTAAGAGGAGTACCGGTGTGGTACCAGCCAAATAGCTTCCGAAGGTCAAGTTAGAACTTCTCACAACTCTAAAGTGCTAGAGCGGGGTCAATTATGCGTACCTTGGTTTGTGAGGGTATTAGGGTTTTTATAGTAGTAAAGGGTTGACTTCTCTTCCTTAGGCTAGAAGTCTTTTCCTTATAGAAATCCTCATGAGCGTATATTGTCGAATCCTTTCCTTGTAGGAGACTAACACTAAGCGTAGGATACAAAACATTTCCTTACATACTCATACGTGGTGATCAAGTCAAGAATACATTGGAGCCGTTAGCTTTAGGGTTGTCAACTTTGCCTACTCCCTCATTAGGGTCGTCAGCTTTGCCTACTGCCTCGTCAGGGTCATCAGCTTTGCCTATGACCTCGTTAGGGTTGTCAGCTTCGCCTACTGCCTCATCAGGGTCGTCAACTTTTCCTACGACCTCGTTATGGGCGTCAACTTCGTCTACTGCCTCGTCAGGGTCATCAGCTTTGCCTACGACCTCGTTAGGGTCGTCAGCTTTACCTACGCCCTTCAGCTTTATTAGGCTACCCATCTTCATTGCCTAAGGTCAACTAGTCGGCTATGCAGTGAGCTTCGTGGACTCCCTAACATTGTCACTTATTAATGGATCCCGACAGAGGTTTGCTTACACTCTTCAGCTTGTTCTTATCAACTTCTTCTTATGCTTAATGTCTTTAGCTTACTGTCTTCAACTTATTCTCTTCAGCTTACTCTTCAGCTTACTCTTCAGCTTACTGCCTTCAGCTTACTCTCTTCAGCTTACCCTTTAGCTTACTACCTTCAACTTACTGTCTTCAGCTTACTATCTTCAGCTTACTACCTTCAGCTTAGAGACTGACGGCTTCATCTTGCGTGATGTCTTCAGTATGCATAATAAAGCTGACGGGTCTTTGGAGATCAACAACTTTTATTTTTCCAATTAAAAATTCCCCTTTTCAGTTGCACCCCACTCCATAACCTCGACAGCTTTAGCTGACGGGCTACGCAGTTAACATCGTCAGAAAGGTCACCCATGTGTGAAGCCTCGAGCCGCCTTTATTAAATGCTTGAGCACGTGGCGCGAACTGATCGGTTCTATTTTCAGATGAGCCTTTACAGTCAACACCCGTGGGCAACACTATTTTTGAGGAAGGTGACAATCTTACCAAGTCCGTTGCAGACCTAAAAGATGATAGCGTCGTCCTTGCCCAGCCTGTTGTGGACCAGCCCGTCGTCCCTTTGACTCCGTCAGCAAACCCTCATGCTGAAGACCCTAAATGCTAAAGACCCTTCCGCTGCAAGTGTCCAAGCCCTTCTTCCAAAGGGTGATGAAAAGCCTCAAAACCCCCCTGGCTTCATGAATTTAAGCTTTTTTCTTTCTTTATTGTAAACGTAAGCTAATTTTAGATAATATTTGACGCCCACTTGTTTTTGGGCTTTTGCTTGTAAAAACATCACTTTATTTGTAGTATTTTAAGCCCGTTACTTTTTATTTGGCATGTGTGTCTGTCCTTGGCATTTGTATGTATGTTAGGATACGCTTGTACTTGGTAATTTAAGGTGAATCCATCCGCTTAAGGTGTCTTTTAGACATGTCTTCTTTAACGGTTTCAAACCATCTTCTTCTTTGAACGAGTCCTTTTTGTGGACTGGTGGATTTGTTCACGAATCCATCCATTTGTGGATAATGTTGTCAGCTTGCTTTTACTTGATGGACTCGTCCACTTGTGGGACAAGTCATACATTCATCCACTTTGTGGATAAGTTCATTCATTTTTTAGGGTGAGGTCGTCCACTTTGTGGACTTATTGAGGTGACTAAGTGTTGGTACCTCGTCACCATATTGGTCGTCCACTTGTAGGCGACTTAGTATGGTGATCATCTACCCATAGTCAACTTCGATCATGCGTCTACCCATAGGTGACTTAACGTAATGACTATTCACCCGTAGGCAACTTTGACCACGTGTCTACCCGTAGGTTACTTAGCGTAGTGACCGTCTACCCGTAGGTGACTTAGCGTAGTGACCGTCCACCCATAGGCAACTTTGGCCGTGCGTCTACCCGTAGGTGACTTAGCGTAGTGACCGTCCACCGGTAGGCGACTTTGGCCATGCGTCTACCCGTAGGTGACTTAGCCATGTCTAAATAAACTCCTCTTATTATAATAAACCATGCATTCATAGAAAAAGTAGTTCTTAAAAAGAAAATGAAGACTTGCCCTTTGGGCTTTGTAGCAAAAATTAAAGTAAATAGAAAAACTGAGGAGTATAACTAACATTCACTAAGGTAAACTAGAAATAAAGGGGTGCCGCTCTTCATGCCATCCTTTTTACTGGTAGTACTTCCGTAGGTGCTTGGTGTTCCATGGGTGGTGTAGCTTCTGTCCGTCCAGCGTCTCCAGTTCTTGCCATCTTCCACCTTCTGTCCTGTCGCATATCCTCCTGCCTTTCTCTCTTCTCTCGAGTCAGAAGCGCGTCTTCAGCATTCATGTACTTGGTGGCCCTATAGAGTACTTCCGACATGGTCTTGGGGTCGTTTTTGTATAGTGAGAACAAAAACTTACCCTTTCGCAACCCATTTGTGAAGGCTGCTACAAGTATTTTGTCGTCGGCTTCGTCGATCGATAGCGCTTCCTTATTGAAGCGCGTAATGTAGGATCTCAGCGTCTCATCCTCTCGTTGCTTGATACTTATCAAGCATGCCGTGGAATTCTTATACCTATGTCCCCCAATAAAGTGTGTAGTGAACTAAGCGCTTAGCTCTTTAAAAGTGCTGATGAAGTTCGATGTCAGTCGGCTAAACCATACCTTTACAGGGCCCTTCAGCGTTGTAGGGAAGGCCCTACACATGATTTCATCCACTACCCCTTGAAAGTGCATCAAGGTCTTGAAGGTCTCTAGGTGATCCAGAGGGTCCTTCACTCCATCGTAACTATCTATATACGGCATGCGAAATTTATGTGGTAGGGGGAAGGAATTGACAGCTACAGTGAACAGCAAGTCAGTGCGATTTACCAAATCGTCAAGGTCGCTAGATACCTATCCTTTGAGGGCATTCATCATGACCTCCATTTGTTCCTTTATTGCCTGTATCTCCGTGGCAATGTGTGGTTGAGTTGCATCCGTGAGGGATGGCATGCTCAGATTTTGATGCTCCGGTCTACTAGGAGCATTACTGCCCTCCAGCCTTTCTCGTTCTCTTTTATCGGCACTGATGCCTTCTTAGTCTTGCTCTTAAGTGTCGTGACCTGCATTTTTCTGGCATAACTATTCCTCCAAATCGTTGTTTTGCTTAGTAAGGCGTTCCACGGCTACAGTGAGAGTCTGCACCTGTCTCTCGAGTGCAGTTGGGCGTGGTTCGTCTCCTTGAACGTTGTTGGTGATCGCCATCGAGCGAATAAGTATCATGCAACTCTTTGTCCGGGAAGCGATAATATGGCTTACAAGTCATAAAAATCTTTCCCGATGATGCTGAAAATATCACCAGTGAGTCACATAATTCTCGCACACTCGAAACAGCACCTGCATAACGCAAAAGCTGAAGACCTTAAAATGAGTACCGGTGTGGTACCGGCCAAATACCCTCCGAATGTCAAGTTAGAACTTCTCACAACTCTAAAGTTCTAGAGCGAGGTCAATTATGCGTACCTTGGTTTGTGAGAGTATTGGAGATTTTATAGTAGTAGAGGGTTGACCTCTCTTCCTTGAGCTAGAAGTCTTTTCCTTATAAGAATCCTCATGAGCATATATTGCGGAATCCTTTTCTTGTAGGAAACTAACACTAAGCGTGAAATACAAGACATTTCCTTACATACTCATATGTGGTGATCAAGTCAAGAATACATTGGAGCCGTCAGCTTTAGGGTCGTCAGCTTTGCCTATTCCCTCGTTAGGGTCGTTAGCTTCGCCTACTGCCTCGTCAGGGTCGTTAGCTTTGCCTATGACCTTGTTAGGGTCGTCAGTTTCGCCTACTGCCTCGTCAGGGTCGTCAACTTTTCCTACAACATCATTAGGGTCGTCAGCTTTTCCTACGACCTCGTTAGGGTCGTCAACTTCGCCTACTGCCTCGTCAGGGTTGTTAGCTTCGCCTATGACCTCGTTAGGGTCGTCAGCTTTGCCTACGCCCTTCAACTTTATTAGGCTACCCATCTTCATTTCCTAAAGTCAACTCGTCGGCTATGCGGTGAGCTTCGTGGACTCCCTAACATTGTCACTTACTAATGGATCCCGACTAAGGTTTGCTTACCCTTTTCAACTTGTTCTTATCAGCTTCCTCTTATACTTACTGTCTTCAGCTTACCATCTTCAGCTTACTCTCTTCAGCTTACTCTCTTCAGCTTACTTTTCAGCTTACTCTCTTCAGCTTACTTTTCAGCTTACTGCCTTCAATTTACTCTCTTCAGCTTACCCTTTAGCTTACTACCTTTAGCTTACTGTCTTCAGCTTACTATCTTCAGCCTACTGCCTTCAGCTTAGAGACTGGCGGCTTCATCTTGCGCGATGTCTTCAGTATGCATAATAGAGCTGACGGGTCTTTGGAGATCAACAACTTTTATTTTTCCAATTAAAAATTCCCCTTATCAATTGGCATCCTCAAGGGGAGCTTAGCTATAATTGTGATGATCAGGCTATCTTTGCAACAGGTAATTTATCCTTCTGCTAAGATATCTAGTTCCTTATTAGATGGGCAATGGCATTGGAGACTCCCTAGAACCCTTGACCAAAGGCTTATGCATCAGGGTTGTCAGCTTGAATAGATTTAAAGGAAGAAACTTTAGTCTGTGGGTTCATGCTACCAATTACTGATTTTCTTGGGATAGACGAGTTGATGTCCCCGCATAGTGCTTATATATGCTATAAGTTCATTTTGAATATTTTATTAAAAAATTAATTACTATTATAGTATTTAAGGAATTAATTCCAATTATATTATACATATTATTGTTTTTTTTTTTTTTAGTAAACAGTAACACACACTAAAATAGTAATATTATTGTTTTAAACTGGGTTTATAATACATTACATAACCATAATATAATTATAAAATAGCCTAACTTTTGTAGTTGTAGACTGGAGTTATAAACCGCGAACAATAGACATATACAACCAATGTGGGATAAACATATTATTGTAAATAAAGAAAATGTAAATTGTTATGATTATTATAATTAAGAATATGAAATTATTTCTTGAGTGAATTGAAAAATATTTAATTATTCCCCCTAATTTTGGCACAAAGATGAAGGGAATTCTATTTCTTTTTAAATAATGAGCCACAAAGCATCACCTTAGTGAATTCAAAAAATTAAGTTGAAATATAATTAAAAATATGAACATATTACTTTAGTAAATTCAAAATTATTTAATTATTTTGAATAATTTAAATACCTAATAATTTTTATATTCTCGATTGCATCTATTATTAAGTTTCTTTTGCCGTTTAATGGTTTTTGTATTGTTACCAAAGCAACTTATTAACTTAACATGAGGAAGACCGTCACATTCTAAATATATTATTATTATTATTTTAGGTTGTTAATTTTTGTATTTAATGTTGACTTTATTCTGTAAGCACATTTGATTGTATTTCATGCTTAGTTTCTCGTATTCTTGGAATTTTTTGTATTTGGGTTAGGCTTATGGATTAGAATTAGTAATGCTACCGAAGATAATTTCGCACCTATCAAATGAAGTTGGCACCTACGAATTTGCCACATTACCGCCATTTAAAAAGCAGTTGGAACTCTTTTCGTGAGTCGCTAGGCTTGGAGTTTTTGGCTTTTTGCACCCACGAATTGCTCGTACTAGAGACATGTCTATTACTCATATCACCTACTATTCTAGCCCCTTACCCACTACATATACACTCTATTCCCATGAATTTTACACTAAGCACCTGCCTAAGAGTTGAGAGAATTGAGCCTATTTTGTGATAGCAAAACACCATTAATTCTCATTGTCATCATACCATAGAGAGGAGGTTACCCAATTACAAACATCACCATCCTTGAGTGTTGTGACTTGTGAGTGTTTTGGAATGCTAGGAACCATAGGAGATTGCCTAATTTTAGCCTTGGAAGTTTGAAGGTGCAATCAGGCTTGGTTATGGGATCCGAGAAGCTAGTTGAAGAAATGATTCGGCGAAGTCGGTTGTGAGTAATCATTATCTTATCAAAGAGATTTAAAAAAATCAAAAGCCTAGTATAAGACAGTGAGACATACGTAGGCTTTAGGAATTAACGTATATGGATGTTACTTGAAAGGCAGGAAACAGACAGAAGTAAGCTTTGAGATAGCTCCTCTTCTTTAATCCATTTCTTTGCAATTATTTATTATGCTAATGTTGTCAATTGGCCAAAAAAGCCACTCCTGACTACCTTAAACAATGCCAAATTGCGTCTAGCTTTGCCTTTCAAACTTCTTAAGTTTTTTTTTTTTTTTTTTTTTTTTTTTAATGAACGTGTGATCTTGCTTCGATCATGAGACCTTTTTCAGTGACATCCCATTCAAATTATCTATATTTTTTCTTCAATTTTTTTTTGGGTCTATCAATTTTTGTTTCACAATCATTTAATTTAGAATCTAAAAAAGAGACTGAGAGAGTACATATACCCCCCAAAATAATAATAATAATAATAATAATAATAATAATAAAAAGCTAAAATTATAAATTGATCCTTTAAGTTTTAACTTTTACCATTTCAGTCCTTTAATTTTTAATTTTGTTATTCAGTCATTTAACTTTCAATTTTTGTCAATTTAGTATTCTGTTAGGCCTCAATTAAGCAATGGCATTAAGTGAGCCACCGAGAGAGTACATATACCCACAAAAAAAAAAAAAAAAAATCAAAAAAATCAAAATTGATCCTCTAAGTTTTAACTTCTGTCATTTCTATTTTCTAAGTTTTAATTTTGTCATTTCAGTTCTTTAACTTTGAATTTTTGTTAATTCAGTATTCTGTTAAGCCTTAATTAAGCAGTGGTGTTAAGGGAGCCAAAACAACGCCGTTTAGGCTTATTTATTTATTTATAATAATTTCGTAATTAAAATAAAATAAAAAACTGTTGTTAAAAAAAAAAAAAAAAAAAAAAGAGAAAACAATTAAGGGGAACGACGTCGTTCCCCTTCTTCCCCTAAAAATCAAAACAATCCGAGATAGAGGATTTTGGGGAGAACGAAAGAGGGGGAAAGAGAGAAAGCAAGTCAAGACAGAGAAAGAAAGCGAGATCAAAACCGAGAGAGAGGGGGAAGACAGACTCAGATTGAGAATGAGAAGAGGTTTCGCGGTGGGCTAGGTTCTACTTCGGCAGCTCAGGCTCTGGTTCTAGCCAAGTGCATCTTTGGGTAAGTTCTAAAAACCATTGTTATTAATACCGTTTCGGACCCCATTCCGGTTTGTCCAGTGGAATGGAATATTTTGATACCAGCCAATTTCGGCGTACCGTTTCAGGGTGCTTCGGGGTTCCTAAAAAATAATTTATATATATTCTTGTAGAACATAAAATTGTCAATTCTAATAAATAAATAACTAAATATCAAATAATACAAATCATTTATTTTAACTCTCAAGTCTTAAACATCAATTTAACATCACACAATAAGAAGATTTACAAGACAATAACTAAATATCAAATAATACAAAACATTTAACATCAATTTAACATTTATGTGAAAATATTATATTAATAATTGTGCAAATTTAATTTAATTTTTATTTCTATACATTGTCTTACATGACAGCTGACATGCATAAACACTTCCCTTTTTTTTTTTTTGTCATTCTCTTTTTTCTCATCCACTCATTTCTTTCACAAGTCCTCTGTCAAACTCTTCTGCTTCTCCTTTTCTTATTTTCCACCAACGCCTTGTCTTCTTCTTCTTTGACCTCTCTTTCTTTCTCCATGTAACCCCCAAGCAGCTTTAGATCCAATAACTGAGGTCTATGGCTATTTGATACAAAGTTACAAACACCTCTCTCTCTATCCGTAGACCCAAAACCAAATTCAATCTCCCTTTCGGAAACCCAAAAACCAATTTTAATTCCTAAACCTTACATGAGCCAGATCATTTTATCTCTGGAGGATTTTTTGTAAGTATTTTGGACCTTTACTCTTTTTTTTTTTTCTTTTTTTTTTCTTTTTTTAAATAATAGGCCAAATCCTGTTCCAGCCAAAATTTGCATCTCGGCCAAAATTTGCCAAAATTGACTGGAATGACTGGAATGGCCCGAAACTTCCCGAAATTTGACCCGAGGTGGAACGGGGGTATTCTGGTACTGGTTTGCATACCGGTACAAAAAATTCCGGCTGTTCCGGCCGGAACGAAACGATATCAATAACAATGCTGAAAACCCATCTTTTTTGCTTTGTGTTATAATCTTATAGATGGGTTTTGTGCTAGATTCTGTTGTGTGTTATGATAACTTTTGATTTCATAAATTTGGCCTCAAGAGGGGAGTGAACGAGTTCTATAGCAATTATTTTCTTAATTGATTGGTTCTTCTTCTTTTCTTTTCTTTTTTGGAAAAAAAAAAAAAAAAAAAAAAAAAAAACTTCTTTTCTATTTTTAAGATTGATTTTATGGTTACAATTGTTCTAAAAGCCAAACCAAATGCAATATGATTTTATGGTTACAATTGTTCTGCTTTTGTTGGCTAGTACCTGTTCATTGAGGATTTTAGCTTTGTACTTTATTGATTTTACAGCAAATTAAGAAAGGAACACGTACTACTATATACTAATAACAAAAAATAGTAGAATTTGGTATGGCAATCTGGAAGTGTAGGCGTATTGTGGCTAATTTCTGTAAGGGAGCAGTTTAATATCAGATGCAAGTTGTGTTTTAGATGAATATCATATGCAAGTTAAAAACTATTGCTTCTGTCCTAATATCCACATCCTCCACACCAACACCACAACCAACTAAATTCACAGCACCAACAACACTGACATCCCTGACTAACAATTGTTTTTGAATAGGGGTTGCATGTTCTACATAAATGTCTATTTTAGGATCAATGGGGTCAAGACACTTAAATAGTTCCCGAGTATCAGCATCATTGGTCAAATATCTTAGGCCATTGTGAAGATCCAACCCAAGCACAAGAAAATAAAATTGGACATAATCCGACACCCCCAACTCCACACAACAATGCTTAACCTCCGGTACAGAAAAGCTATCTAAATCCACATTATCATAGACTTTCACCTTACCACATATATACTTCCTCTTAATCAAGTGGTGCAATACTCCTTTGCTACTAATAGAGTGGCTTCTATTGACTCTTCTTTGATAAGGCAAGGAGCAGGGGACATGAGAGATTAGGATGTTTGTTTTATTAGGATCCTAATGATTGAGAGGCGGAGTTGGTGGATGATTTATTTCAGTTTTTGGCAACCAATTACCTGTAGAGGATGATGGTGACCATTTGAGATGGAAGTTGACAAAGAATGGGGATTTTAATATCTGGTCGTTTTGGAGAAGATGGAAAGGAGATTAGCAGGGTGGAAGAGGTTATATCTATCTAAGGGGGATAAGGTAACTCTTGCTATAAGTACTCTTTCATCCTTACCTACATACTTCCTTTCCCTTCTGCCTTTACTTAGGAAGGTAGCAAATCATATGAAGAAGTTACAACGTGATTTTCTGTGGAGTGGTATTAATGGTGATTCTAAATTACACTTACTCAGTTGGGTTCAGGTTTGTAAGCCGCTGCAAGTTGGAGGGTTGGGTATTAGGTGATTGAGGAGTTTTAATTCTGCCTTGTTAGGAAAATGGTTATGAAGGTATGGCATGGAGACTGATGCTCTATGGAGGAGGGTTATTGAGGTGAAGTATGGGAATGATTGGGGTGGTTGGTGCATGAAAAAGGTGACCAGTGCTTATGGTGTTAGTTTGTGGAGACATATTAGGAGTGGTTGGATGAGATTTTCTAAACTACTTCTGTATGATGTGGGGGATGGTACTAGAGTGAAGTTTTGGAAGCATGTGTGGCGTGGAGATCGTACTCTTCAAGAGGCTTTTCTGGAACTTTATTGTATTAGTAGAACAAAGGATTCTTCAGTAGTGGAGGTTATGTGTTGGTCTAGTGGGAGGATTCATTAGGATGCTAAATTTCGTCGTCCTCCACAAGATTAGGAACAAGAATCCTTTGATCTATTTAAGGATATGGTCTACTCTTCGACGGTACAGGGATTAGGTCCAAATTGGGTGTGTTGGAAGTAGTAAGGAGTAGAGGTTTTGAGGTTAGAGGATTCAATCTTTCTTTCTACCCTCCTACCATCTTATCCTTCCCTTGGAAGATGATTTGGAAATCAAAGGTTCCTCCAAGGGTAGTTTTCTTTTCATGGTCTGCTTCCTTAGGTAAGATTTTAACAACAAATAACCTTCACAAACGACATGTGCTAATTCTTGATTGGTGCTATATGTGTAAGAATTATGGGGAGTCAGTGGATCATCTTCTTCTTCATTGCCCCATTGCTTGTGAGTTATGGTCGTTGGTGTTTTGTTTGTTTGTTTGGAATTCATTGGGTTATACCTCAGAGGGTTATTGAGTTGTTTGAGTCTTGTTAGGGTAAGTTTGGACGACATAGAAATATAGAGTTGTGGAGAATTGTGCCTCATTGCTTGTTATGGTGTATTTGATTCGAAAGGAATGCTAAAAGCTTTGAGGGATGTGAACGCTCTATGTTAGAGATTGTAAAGTTGTGATTTACAACTATGTTTTATATTGGCTTTATTCCATGACAAAATGTGTTGTAATTACTTTATTTCTCTTCCTTGTATTTTGTGGGATTTAATTGTATTGGGTTTAGTATCAAGTTGGTGAAGACTCAAGCTTTATTGAAGATCAGTGGATCTCGCGGGTGTGTCGCTGGAAGCTAAGCCGCGAAAGAGTCATGTGAGAAGCACATGACTGGGAGCTGAAGAGTCATGCCAGGCTGTCGTTTTCGCGAGTGTCTCGCAGGTAAGGCCTTCCCGCGAGACAGTCGCGAAACATTCTGCCTAGAGGATTTTAATGAGTGATTTTCTTACCCTTCACCCATACTATATATACCCTCATTACCCACAAATGTATGAGAGGCTATTCAGATAGAAAAACCCTAGATAGGTTTTCTACAACACACACACCCATCTTTTGAGAGAGAGCTACTCCTCCTTAGTGAGAAATCATTGTAGCCTCTTTTCCATCCCTCTCCCATTATCATACCTTGAGAGGAGATTTGTACCCAAACACAACCCACACATATTCAGAGTGTAGAGAGTGCTTTGGAGTTGTTGGGAAGCATTGGAAGAAGCCAAGGATGGCAAATGCAACATGGAGCTTGTTGCGGGATCCGGAGAACTAAGACAAGACACGGTTCCGAGAAGCCTTGTTGGAGTAGGAGCTTGGAGGGCTTAGGTACATCGGGTAGATTAGGCTTGGAGGGTCTCTTGCTTACTCATGTATCCCAACTGATTGTCTAGTGGATCAATTTTCGCTTGGAGGGCGGCGGAGAGGTTTTTCGCCGAGTTCTTCGGTTTCCTCTTCGAGAACACATCTTGGTGTTTTCTGTGTTTGCATCCTTCTTCCCTACTCTTGTTTAATTTCATTATTACTGCTGTGTTGCTTTAATTATGAATTAGAGTAGTTTCTTGTTCATCCGCTTGCTTTTACACTATTCCGCACTTTATATTAAAGTTGTGTAAAATCTATCGAGTCGTAATTTTAATTGGGGGTCTAAATAGCTCGTGTGTTTTCAACACGTATTCGAGCTTTCAGAGATTAAGTCTTTTTTTTTTTTACACACTCTCCTCGATTGGAGTGTGGTCTTTTGTCATTTTTCTTGTTCTTCCCTTCCTGTTTTACTTGATTGTTGTAATCTTGGTTATTGATTTATGCCCCCATAGTACATTCCCAATGTACTCGGGTTGGCTGTTTTTTGTTATTTAATAAAATTTTCGTTACTTATCAAATATATATATATATATATATGCTCGTTTTATCATAAGTTGCGTAGTTCTTCTTTCATTGTTTTTTTCATAGAAAGTTATTTGGAAGGTTAAGGCACCCCAGCATGTCTCTTTCTTCGTTTGGACAGTCACTTGGGATAGGATTCTTTTTTTGATAGGTAAGAAAGATGTATATTCAAAAAACTATTAAATGCAAAGTAGCACCATCATATCAAAAGTACAAAAAAAGATGGAAAAGCAAAAACATAAAAAAGCACTAATTACAAAGAGAAGAAGAGAGCTCATAAGGGAAGGGAATCACTAGATGTGAGTCCCCAAGCCCTAGCCCAATCAAAAAGGGAACCAGAAAAGAGAGCAAGCAGTTGGTCATTAGATCTATCCAAATCCTCAAACGTCCGCCAATTGAGTTCCCTCCAAATACACCACATCAAACACGATGGAACTAATTTGTGGAGTAGGGGATTTGATTTTGTTGACTGGTGCATCATGTGGCTTTGTCTTTGGTGCTTTCGAGATTTCGTGGGTTTTCTCAAGATCGGTTGCAGATTTCTTTTTTGGTTGTTGGAATTGGTTGGGGAAGCATTCATCTAGCATTTGGAATTTAGCTCCGTTTTGTCTGATGTGATGTATTTGTAGGGAACGAACCGTCGGACTTTTGAGGACTTAAATAGATCCAATGATCAGTTGCTTGCTTTTTTATTGGTTCCCTTTTTTATTGATCTAGGGCTTGGGGACTCACATCTAGTGAATTTCTCCCTTTGTTTCTTAGCTCTTTGTTTCTTTGTAATTAGTTTCTTTTTTTTGTTTGTTGCTTTTTCTCTTCTTTTGTAATCTTTGATATGCTTTGTGCTTCTTTACATAAAATAGTTTTTGAATATACATCTTTCTTACTTATAAAAAAAAAATGTGAAATTTTGACCAATCATCTTTCTTGTGAAAGTTGTAAATTAAAAAGTCAACAAACAACACAACACAAGTATTTTAGCCAATAAAGACAATGTTAAGTACCCCATACACACCAAAATATTAGTAGAAAAATAAAGTGCTAACTTCTAAGTACCCCACACAACAAACAACTCCAAGTGGGGACCAACTTATTTCAAAACAATAAAACTACACGTGAAGATGTTCAACAAACAGACAAATTAAGTAGATTATCCACACACACACACACACACACACACAAAACAATATAAAGTAGATTATCTCAATGCATTTAATCTCACCTATCAGTTAACAAAGTCCAACATAAACAAACAAAATGAAACAAAAATACTCTTCAACAGAAAAAGTCACCGGCTTTATATAACACACAGCAAAATCTAGCACAAAACCCATCTACTACTACCTATACCCAAAAAAACACAAATAAAAAATTCTAGGTTTTCATCGCTTACCCAAAATTGTACTTGGCCGGAGTTGGAGCTGATGGAGTTAACCCTAACCTGCTAGAGTATACCCTAGCCAAGGTAGTGAAAGGCGAAAGGCACCCTTAAGGCGCCAAGGCCTTGTATCACCCAAGGTGACAAGGCACCAAAAAGGCGCTAGCCCAAGTGAAGCAAGGCACCAAATTCTAAATATAGTTATTTTACATATAGGGTTCCAATCTAATGTATTTGATGTATAAGAATATTATATGAACAAATCTGACTCCATTCCTAATGGATAGGAGCTAGTCTATAAAACCAATTTTTAGGTTTGAATCCCAACCAAAAAATAAGTCTCCATCCAAATATCAACAATTAACTAAGTCTAGATAATTATCAAATATCAACTAACTCTGAATATTAACCATAAATCACCATTTAAAAATTAGTCTTCATCCAAATATCAACTAAATCTGAATGTTAAACCAAAATATTGTTCATAACTTCATATTAGAAAGAAGAAAACTCCTAAACAAAACATTGAACTTCATGACTATCCATGACGAAACAAAAGCATTTGAAGATTGAACATTCTTCCTATTAGACTGAACATTCTGCCTATTAAAATAGCCTATTTAATAGCCTAAATGTGGTTGTTAGTTTTAATCTAAAGGTCATCATTAGACTCTTCACTCAAGTTTTCATCACTTTCAAAGCCACTTGAAGCAAATTTATAACCATCAACATTCTCTTCCTCGTTCTCATCAGAATCAACATCTTCCTCTTCAATATTTGGTTTTGATGTTGAGGCCTTTGAGATTGCCCCTGATTTTGTTTGGAATCTAGTATTCTTCCTTGGTTCTCCAACACTAGCAGCTCTTGCCACTACACCCCATGTCAAACCATCATCATCATCATCAAAAGCCAACTCATCTTCAACATTCATAGATGATTTAGCACCCATTTCCCCCAACAACCATTCATTATTTTCATCTATATCATCAAAGGAGATGGGATCAATAACATCACACTTATCATATCGTGCCTTCATCTTTTGATTATACTACACAAAGAACAGATCATTTAGTTGTTTTTGTGCAAGTCTATTCCTTCTTTTTGTGTGAATCTACAAGCATTTATGAAAACTAAGTATTAGACTATAGTGAATAATTAAACCATTGAAATTTTCTATGAAATAAAGTAACTCATCAAAGGATAAAATCTATTTATTATACTTAAAGACTCACCTGCTCAAACACACTCCAATTGCGCTCACAACCACATGCACTACAAGTCAAGCTCAATATTTTTATAGCTAACTATTGCAAATTTGGAGTTGAGCTCCCATACAAACTCCACCATTCAGCTATGTTAAAAAAATAAGAATGAGTAATGATATATGATATATCATAGAAGATAGATTTTTTTATTTGTAAAAAGTGCTACTGTTCTAGTCATTATAAGTTAGATATAAATGCTTTCTTACTTGGAGCCCCTGTCTTTCTTAATCTTTCCGCCAATTGAATGCCAAAGAGTCCTTTAGCTTTCTTATACATGGATAGCTAGCCATGATCTTGTCCTGAATTTCAGTACTAGGATCTAGCCTTTGTATACAATCCTGCTGTAATTTATGATTTGTCGCTATGTTAGGATCAAAATAGAAATGCTCTGGATTCAAGAAATGACCCGCTGCATGCAAAGGCCGATGTAGTTGACATTCCCATCTCTCATCAATGATTTTAAAAATATTTGAATGCCTTTTTTCATTCTCATTAAAAGCTTTTATAATAGCTTCTTTGGCCTTATCCATTGTCTCATATATGTAACCCATAGCTGGTTTTCTCTCATTGTCAACAAGGCAAAGAACTTGAACAAGAGGGCCCATAACTTTTAGAATGTAAACTTTAGTATTCCAAAAAGAAGGCATCAAAATCGTTTCTACTACGTGTTTAGCATTTGCTTCCTTTGCCCATCTACTACGAATCCACTCCTCAGAAGTAAACATGGCCCTTAGGTTATGCTTTTGCTTATAAGTGGATTTATTGTAAGATATGAAGTGCAAAACCTAGTTTTCCCAGCCCTAACCAGCTCTCTTTGGTTTATGTATTCTCTCATCATATTTAACACACCCCCATGGTTGTAGATATATCTAGTCAATTGAATGGCCCTTTCCAAAGTTTTACAATTCTAGGAATTTTCTCAATGTCCTCCAATTTAAGGTCAATGCATTGTGCAGCACATGGAGTCCAATACAAATTTGGCCTTTTTGCTTCCAACAACTTCCCAGCCAACACATAATTAGATCCATTATCTGATACTACTTGGACTACATTAGCCTCCCCAATCTGTTCTACAAATGCATCAAGTAATTCGAAAGTTTTTTCCCTAGTTTTCATAAAAGATGATGCATCAATTGACTTCACAAACATGGTTCCAGAAGGGCAATTCACCAAAAATTTCATCAAGGTTCTATTGGTTCTACTAGTCCACTCATCTAACATAATAGAACAACTATATTTCCTCCAAGATTCCTTGTGATCACTCAATAACTCATTTGTGTAAGCCACCTCATTTTTGAGAATTAGAACTCTTAACTCATGATAACTAGGAAACTTCATGTTTGGACCATCCTGCCCAATAGCTTCAACTGCCCATTTAAATTCATCTAAGCGAGCAACATTGAATGGTATACCGGCTATATAAAATAGCCGGCCAATATACTGACAAGCTTATGCTCTTTTCTCTTTGTCAAGTTTATCATTGATGTTAGTTGGCTTCATCTTACCATGCTTCCTAAGTGCAACCACTTTTTTGGCTTTAATGTCACAAAAGAATCCATGGGACCTTTCAATTTTTTAGACTTTGGCATTAATTTCACAGTTTTCACTTGGGTGCTACTGCCAACCCCTCTCTTACTAGAGTATGATTTTTTTCCCTTTTTGGATAACTTCTACTTCCTCTACCTCATCATCATCTACATCCTCAATTTCAATCATATTATCTATATCATCAAAACCAAGCATCTTGTCATAGTTCTCCTTCTCACTCTTATTAGCTGCCATATAATGCGCAAGCTCTTCTCTAACATGATCAAGACATTTTAAACACTTTGTAATGTTTTTAAAATTCCCCACTTGATGCTGCTTTGCTCTATGTATCCCTCCCCTTGTGACTTTATTACAAACGAGGCAAGTCACTGCATTTTTGTCTTCAACATTAGCTAAATAATTATATTTCCATCCTGGATCTTTTCTCCTCCAATCATCTGAAGCCATTCTACATATAAAAAATAAAACCCAATACAATACATTTAATAGGATTCTATATTAAGCTAGCTATGTACCATTTACTATGGTTTAAGCTCTAAAAATTGAGTGAAGTAATGAGTTCGAGAAAAGGGAAAAATATAGGAAAAGAAAATAAAGAAAAAGATAAGGGAGAGTTGCTATAAGAAAGTCAGAGTATGAGAGAGAAGGGTAAAGGGAAAAAAAAAAGTTAGAGTCCAAGAGAGAAGGGTAAGGGGAAAAAAAAACAAAGAGGAGAGAGTTGCTAGAGACAGAGAGTCCAAGAGAGAAGAGAAAAGGGGGAAAAAAAGTAGAGAAGAAATAGAGAGGAAAGAGTTGCATGCTCTGAAAGTGTGGACACAAAGCATAGGAAAAAATTACCTAGGCAGTGAGAGAGAACTCAAGAAAAAAAAAAGTGTAAAAAAAAAACTAAAAGAATAGGAAAAAATTACTTGATGTTGGTTGACTGCTGGCAGCTACTGGCCCACTCTCTTCCAAACTCTAGAAGAAGAAGAAGAAAGACCTACTGCTTTGCTCTGAAAGTTGATGAAGAGGAGTGGTTCCCGAAATTTCTTATTGGATCTTTTGTTTTATGGTTTTTTTATATTAATTTATTTGATATAGTGGGTAACAGCTCATCCCCACTAAGGTAACAGTTTTAAAACCAACCTTGCACCCTTTTAAATTTACAAAACATGCCATTAGTGTCTTTAAATTGCAAAATTTACTCAGGCACTCGCCTCTTGCCTAACAAAATATATCTGGGCGAGCGCCTAGGCTCCAGGGGCGAGCGCCTAGGCTCCAGAGGCGAGCACCTCACTAAAGGTGCCTTGCCTCAGTGCCTTTAAGGCACTTTTCTGGCCCTTGCCTCGCTTAGGTGCCTAAGTGAGCACCCGAAACGACTTTGACTACATTGACCTTAGCCCACTGGAGTAGACCCTAGCCCATCACAAAATCCATCTCCTTCTCTCTCGGTCTTGATATCTCTCAATCTTGGTCTCAATCTCGGTCTCTCTCAATCTTGATCTCAATCTTGATTGCCGATCCCTAACTCTCTCTGTTTCTCCCTCTCTTTTTCCCCCCAATTTTCTCAGCCAAGGCATAAATTCATTGAGTTTTTTGGTTTTGTATTCAGGGGAAGAGGAATGCTGTTGTTCCCCTTAATTTTTTTTTTAATAACAATTTTTTATTTTATTTTAATTACGTAATTATAAATAAATAAAAAGAGCCTAAACGGTGCCGTTTTGGCTCACTTAACGGCACCACTTAACTGAGGCCTAACGGAATATTGAATTGACAAAAATTGAAAGTTAGAGGACTGAAATGATAAGATATTTGGGGAATAGCATAGTAAGGGGATAGAATATAGTAAGTTAACACAAGTTTGAAAGATAATTGCAAACTAGCATCTTGAGTTTTTTAAACTCGAGTTCCATATAAAACTTAAGACCTAAAAACTTGCTTCCTACTTGCTGAGTTGGACACTATTATGCCAGATAGATCTCGAGTCTTAAAGACTTGAGTTCTACAAAGCAAAATTGAGTCTTTAAGACTCGATTTTCTACGGGAAATGCCACTGATCTTGAGCCTGCAACACTCGATTTCTACCGGAATAAAAATCTAAGGGTATGTTTGGTATGCTGCAATAGCTCCTGTAATGGAATAGTTATTCATGGGTAATAGCAATTCGGTCATTTGGTTACATTTTTATTACATGGATTAGTTATTACATTGGAATAATTATTCTTTAAATTGAAGAATAACAATTCCTCTTTAAAATAGATGTAATAGCTATTCCTTTGTGTGTATAATAGGTTTTAAAATTAATATATTTCCAAAAATACAAAATTTCCTTATACATCATCTTTTACAAACTTTTCATATGTAACAACCAAACTTATGAATAGTAATAGTTATTCCATTACAATGTCTTCTATTCCCAGTAATAAAGATTACTATTCCCAATGTAATCTACATTCAGTGTACCAAACGCACCCTAAGTGTTTATGTATCTGGTTTGGGGTTATATGGAAATGAGGGAAAAACAAAATTCTTATTGGATTGATGTGGTTTGATAATGAATATAGAAGGAGAGGGGTTGTATTTTACTACTAACCTCAGTGCGAGACAGTGAGAGAGTAAAGTGAGGTTTTGAGCGAGAGGTCGCCAATGAGAGGAGACGAGAGTTTTTTGCCACCAATGAGATGCACTTGTCTTCGATGGGTTTTCTGCCACCGATGAGATGGGCTTGTCTCCAGTAGAGTGAGGGTTTGGGGTTTGTGTGTTTGGGTATGAAGAAGAGTGAGAGTGAGAAGTGAAATAAAAGTTGAGCTGTGTTCTGTGATTGAAATATGATCACAAATTGAGTATTAGAAACTCGATTTCAACGTGGCTCCTCATGGAAAAAAGTTCATGTGAGATGTTTATAGCTCAGGATCTCAAGTATTAGTAGGGGTATGTCGGTTCAGTTTCAGTCGGTTTTCTAAGTGTTGGCCAAGCGAAACCAAAATTTTCAGTTTGTGAAATTCTCAACCAAAACCGACCAAAATAATTGGAAAACCATCGGTTTTGGTGGTATTTCGGTTTCCGTCGGTTTTGGTCGGTTTTCAGTTAAGCACATAGGGCTATCGATTTTTCCAAAACTCTAAGTCAACATCACAATCACAAAAAGAAAATAACAACTCAACATCACATTGGTTTATTGATTTTTCAATAAGAAAATAACAACTCAACATCATAGTCACAGATTCACAAAAAATAGCACTGATTCAATATTAAACAAAACTCAAAATACAAAAAAGAGAGAGGAGAAATTAAAAAGAGAGAAAGTCACCGTGAGAATGAAAAGATCAAGCCGCATGGGGAGGACAGCGTGGGGAGGCTGGCGTGTGAAGGCCAACATATAGAGGCGGCAGCAGAGGCAGATTCGTGTGGATTCTGTTGAGTAGAGGCTGTGAGGCGTGACAGTGAATACGTATGGGCTATGGGGTATGTGGAGTAGCTGTGGAGGGCGGCGTATGGAGGCCGGTGTAGAGGTCGGTGGCAGATGTCAACTGATGGAGGCTAGTGTGTGTGAGAGGGAGTGATGGAGGCTTTGTGTGAGAGAGAGTGATGGAGGCGTAAGGGAGATGACAGATGAGGTGAGGGAGATGAGGGAGATGGAGGAGTGTAAGTTAAAATGGGGTAGGTAGGGTTTTTATTTTATTTATTTTTAATTAGTTTCTATTTAACTTAATTAGTTTAATTTTCGTTAATTAATCTAACTTATCTAATGGGTAGTGGGCTTCACTAATGTTGGCAAGGCCAAGCCCACGTGTATAGACTTTATATTATATATTAATATAAAATATAATATAATAATATATTTTGGTTCTGTTCGGTTGGTTCGGTGCATTCAAATCTGCCACTAAAAACCGAACCGAAATTTTCAATTTTTTATATAATAAAATTGAAACCGAACCAAACCGAAATTTTTGCATTGGTTCGGTCAGTTTGAAGTGGTTTTTTCGGTTTATTGGTTTTTTGCACACCCCTAAGTATTAGAAACTCGATTTCTACCCAGAACTCGAGTTTTAAAAACTCGAGATGCTATTTTTCCACTTTGTTTTGAAACTAGGCAACTAACGAAATCCTTAGCAATCTAATGTTAAATGAAAAAAAAAAAAAAAAATTCCTGAAATAACAAAACTAAAACTTAGAGGACTGAAATGAAAAAAGTTAAAACTTAGAGGGTTAGTTTTGAATTTTAACCAAAAAACTTTTACAACTTAAGTATTTGTTGAATTTTTACATATTCCGAGAAAAGAGTTACATTTCAGCAATCTTGAGTTTGTACGTGGATAAGTAGAATTTGCATGTTCTATTCACACAAGAAAAAAAAATAATAAAGTTGATGTTTAATCCAAATTCTACACAGCAGTAAGCATAATTAATTACCTAGATTAGGAAGCGTAGAATGATAGCGGAATTCGAAATGTTGTTTACACAACAAACTTTTTATTATTATTATTATTATTATTATTAATCTTGTAAATGAGATATTTCATTAATACAAAAGAGAGTTTTATAAAGTTTCAAACATAGTACAAACTGCAAACACCAAAAATGCCGAACTAGATCTGACCAAGACAATAAGCTGAAGCTGCAACACCACCACCCCAACACAATATTATAAATATTTTAGTTGGAATGGAAGTGAAGAGTTAGTTAGGGACAGATTCAGAGGGGACTAATCCAAGGAAGTCATTTTAGAACTAAAAAGACTAATTCTATTTGACCCTATAAAAATATTTACGAAATCAGAGAAAGCCAATTTGTTGATAATAAAAGGCCAGGTTAACAGGTGCCCTCAGGGTATTAATGAACTACTTAAAAAAGTTTTTGATACCGCTTTCATGAAAAATATAAAAGGAAAAAGAAAATATATATATATATATATATATACCCTAAGGACATTGGTTTATGAAATAATTTTTATAAACGTTTATAGGAAAAGAAAAAAATAATTGATTTTTTTTACAATTTTTTATATTTCCAATGAAAGTGTGCTAAGGGCTCGTTAAGTGGACCCAATATAAACAAACTATTAAAAAAATTGGTTTTTTTTTTTTCATTGAAATTTTTAAAAAATATTTCTTAAATTAATTTTCATAGGGAATTCATTAACTTTTCCCATAATAAAATTAAAATTTTGAAGCCACTTTCTCCCTTTCTTGATAAATGAGTTTTTGGTCCCAAAAGAAGAGGAAATAGGGGATTCGAATTGATGACTTGCATGGATCTCCACTTCATAATAGCTAATAAAAAAAAAATTTGTCCATTTTTATGTTGTTTTTGTTTCTTCCTTTAAATTAAGTCTTAGCAAAATTGTTATTTATTTATTTATTTATTGATTTTTTAATTAGTGTTATTGTGGATAACTGAGTTGAAAGTTGAAAATTTTATCTGAATTTGTTATTATTAGAAAGAGTTGTTGATGATTTATTTATTTACTTTTAATGTGTATAATTAGTTATACTGTTAGAGAATGAGTTCAAAGAGGAAAGCTGGTGATTTGGTGTCGAAGGAAGGGTTTGGTTCGGAAGCAAAGAGGCAGAGAGTGGTGGAGGAGGAGGAGGTGGAGTCATCTCCATCACCGCCGCCTCTTCCAATTGCGAATCCTCTTTCCAGATTAGCGAATTATGACGATGATGAGGAGAAGGAGGAAGATGAGAGGCAGATGGCTAAGCAAAATGGTGGTGGGGAGGAAGTGGAGAACGGCAATGGAGGTCAAGGAATAGAAGAGGAGGAAGAGGATCAAATTGAGCAAGGATATGGTCAAGGAAGGCGTAACCGTGAGGTTGAGCGCCAGAGGGACTGTCCTTATCTTGATACTGTTAATCGCCAGGTATACTACTTGTCTTTGATGCTTAAGATAAATTGACAAAATGGGCTTTTTTTTCTTTTTTTTTTTAACTACAATGTCAATTATTTGAGTTAATTGTTAATGTTTTACAGGTTTTGGATTTTGATTTTGAGAAAACTTGTTTGTATATGCATTGTTAACCTCAGGCATGTATCTATGTGTAGGGGCCTTTTTTGTGTGCGTTAGGCTAGGCTGCCTCCTGCGGTAGTAGGCCTAAGTATTCTGAGTAAGGGAGTTGAGAAACTGAATTTGGTCCAGCTTGTGCGCAAACGATGAGTCCAAATTCAAGAGAAGACGCAGCGAAGTGGATTTATCCTCTGTTTCTGCCGCAGAAGACTTTTCTCCAGTTTTTGCCGCAGGATTAACTTTTCTACTATGCAGCAAAACTGTCTGCCACGTAGTAAGACTGTCTACCGTGTAGTAAGACTATCTGCTGTGTAATAAGATTGTCTGCTGTGCAATAAAGCTTTTTGCTGTGTAGTAAAGCTTCCTGCCATGCTTTAAAACTTCCTGCCGTAAAGCCTTGTGCAATAGAGCTGTCTGCTGTGCATTAAAGCTGTCTGTCGTGCTTTAAAGCTATCTACAATGTCAATGACCACTCTTCGTTTTTACTGCAAAAATACTTTTCTACTTCCTGGGCACAAACAAATCTAAAACCCAAAGAAAATACCCATCAAACAAATGTTAGTTTAAATGGGTTAGCATATTCTCAAATATATACATACATATATGAATATATATACTTGTACGTATTCACATATACATATATAAAATATATTTTTCCAGAACATGAGAAACAATGGTATATGTATAGATATACTTACGGCAGGATAATAGTTAGTTTGTGTCAAAAGTAAATCACGTAATAACAAATAAAAAAGAAAGCTTCGGCAGAAAAGGTTTAGCTTGTATAATAATTAACACGGTAAATATAATAAAAAGATACTACAGCAGAATAAATAATATAGCAAGTAAAGACAGCACAGCAGAACAACTGATGCAGCAGACGTGATAAAAACGTGCTATGGCAGGATGACTAAATACGGCAGATATAAGTTATAATGAGAGAAATTCAATATATTTGCAATCAAAATTAAGTACTAAATCTGCCCATAGAATAAGTAAACCAAGAAGGAACCCAAACTCTAACTTCAACAACCTTATCATGGGCTCCTGCCATAAAAGTTGTTCATTTTTTAGAATAGGCCTAAATGGCTACTAGCTATTACTTTTGGAGATTTCAAAGAGTGGGTTTGTTAAGAGGAAGGGAAAAGATGGTCTATTGATGCATACCCCTATTCCTGCCGCGTTTTCTTTCTTCTTTTTCTTTCTTTCTTTCTTTCTTTTTCTCCCCTCTGGGTGTTTTTCTTCTTCCCCTGTTTTTCAATCTTTCCCATGTTTTTTCCTCTACCTCGGTCCTCCCTTCATTTCTGCTGTGGTTACCTTCCTTTTATAGTGAGCTAATTCAATGGAATTTCTCCCTTTTACCCCTAGGGCTTCACCAACTATTTTTTGATTTGTTGTGGACATCCTTTCAAGATTACCCACTCACCCATTGGTTGCCCCGACCACTGCCATCTGCTCAGAACATGTTTGCTACACGACAAAATTCTCTTTTGTTTATTCCTGCCGTATACCTCTACCTTACTACCTAGCTCTATGTCATGCATCAGTGGTCCCAACCATTTATTACTTCATTTGGGTAAGATATCATCCCAGCAGGATATGTTCCCAAAAGAAGTCATGGCAGAAAACCAAATATAGACCCCCTTTTCCCCCCACCACCAAACCACGCCCTCTAAATCCCCTTGACCGTGGGCCCACCTCCCTTGTATTGGTTGGGTACAAGTTGGTGGTGCCTCGACCCTTTTGTGCTTGCTCCGCTGTCTTGTTTTTGTCTCCCATGCCATTCCTATCGTAGCAGATTATTTTTGTTTCATCCACTGCGTGTTTTTGTCTTATTTCTTCACCCGTTTCCTGTTGCATTTGTCGTTTCCTTTAGTTTGACTCTTCCTTCACGCAATTCCTGCTACTAACACTTCCTGCCGTTCCTTGATTCTTTTCATCGTTCTTCTTCATATCAGTTTTCATGCCTATCTTTTTTATACAAAAGGATTTGGGCTTTGGTGGACCAAATAATGTTGACTGGATCAAAAGGTTCTTGGGCCCAATTTATCTTCATCTGCCGAAGCCATCCTGTCAGAGAACTGTATTCTACGGCAAAGTTGTATTCTGCGGCAAACTTGTATTCTGTGGCAGACTTGCGTTTTGCCATAGATTACTTTCACTTGCACTTCTTTCTTTGGACCCTTCTTGTTCTTTGGTCTTCTTGGTGGGCCTTTGGGCCTTGCTCTTCATTGAGCTTTCTTCCTCATAAGCCTTTGGGTACAGATTTCCAAAAATGGTCCTCAACATTTAGCCCCCTGAGCATATGGATTGTTCCTACAATTCGTATACGAAACTCATGCAGTTTTTCTTTTGCGGGTTGTTAAACAACTTACATGCGAATGTTTCTCTTCTTTTCCTCATAAGCCTTTGAGTACAAATTTGCAAAAATGATCCTCAACACTATGTAAATGCGTTTCTAGTGTGTGTACAGCTCATTTTGACGAGTTACATAATTTTTTTTTTTTTTGGGTTTTAAGTATTGTTTTCGGTTGCTATTCTGTGCTTTGCAGGTTTTGGATTTTGATTTTGAGAAGTTTTGTTCTGTCTCTCTGGCGAATTTGAATGTGTATGCGTGTTTGGTCTGTGGGAAGTATTATCAAGGAAGAGGGAAAAAGTCTCATGCATATACTCACAGCCTGGAAGCAGGCCACCATATTTATATCAATCTTCGGACTGAGCAGGTTTATTGCCTTCCTGACGGATATGAAATTGACGACCCCTCATTAGATGACATTCGACATGTTCTGAATCCCAGGTGTGCTTATATTTTTGCAAAGTTCTTTCACTATATTTTCCCTTATCTATTTCATGCTGTCATGCCCTCTATTAGCATATCTCTCCATGTGTGTGTGCGTGTGCATGTGTGTATGTGGATGTGATGGCTGTCAATTGGATATGTTTGCTTTGATCCTTGTGGATTACATTTTTCCTTTGAAAGAGAACCACCATGGTCTCTGTGTGCGTATGTGTGCTTGAGTGTGCACAGCCACATGCATCCTATGGATGTGGATGTGATGGCTGTCAATTGGATATGTTTCCTTTGATCATTGTGGATTACAGTTTTTCTTTGAAAGAGAACCACCGTGGTCAGCTTCATTAAGTTTCTCAGTACTATTTGTGATAGTAATATGCTATCTTTCATTCACACTGTATTTTGTGTTTTATTTAAGAATTTAATTTAATGGATTATGTACTTTTAAGCACTTAATTGTTGATTATTTTTGGCTACTATACATGCAGGTTTGCTAGGGAACAAGTGGAACAACTTGACAAGAACAAGCAGTGGTCTAGGGTACTTGATGGTTCTGATTACCTTTCAGGAATGGTACTTATTTTTGGCCTTAAACCACATTTCTGTTTTATTGTTGGAGATTTTATACGATATTAAATGGGACCTTTTGAAGTGTTAATCATGATTTTGGCAAATTTCAGGTGGGGCTTAACAACATTAAAGAGACGGATTTTGTGAATGTCACAATACAATATTTAATGAGAGTTACTCCTTTAAGGAATTTTTTCCTTATCCCTGAAAATTATAAACACAGCAAATCTCCACTTGTTCATCGATTTGGAGAACTCACAAGAAAGATCTGGCATACAAGGAACTTTAAAGGACAGGTATGTTCCCAGTCTGTCACATTGAGTTAATGGTTCTCGAACATGAAATTCATATTTATCAAAATTCTTAATGTTTTACAGGTAAGCCCACATGAGTTTCTACAGGCAATTATGAAAGCCAGTAAAAAAAGGTTTCGGATTGGTGCGCAGTCTGATCCAGTTGAATTCATGTCATGGCTTCTTAACACACTGCATGCTGATCTTAAAACAAAGAAAAATAGAAGCATTATTTACGATTGCTTTCAGGTTGTCTCTATAATCGTTCTTGGTGACTTTGTTGCTAGTAGTTGGATAGTCAGTTGCAATTATCTAAAGACATCTGTACACTTTATAGGGAGAATTGGAGGTTGTGAAAGAGATTCATAACAAAGCTTTCTTGGAGAAGAAAGATAACAGTGATGACCAGCATGCTGCTTCAAAACTCACAGATGGTGGAATTGAACATGATGCTGTTGTGACAGAAACTTCCAGAATGCCATTCTTAATGCTTGGACTGGATTTGCCACCACCTCCTCTCTTCAAAGACGTGATGGAGAAAAATATAATACCCCAGGTATTTTGATTTCTCAGTGTGTTTGGTTGCATAATAAATGAGATGTATGTTCTGTTGTCCTTAGTAGTTTTTCCTTTAGGGTTGATTCTAATTGACTAAGGGTTTACATTTTAATATGGGGTTCAAGTGATGGCCTAACGGTAATGGAATTCTTTATAATGTCCTGTGTTTGTGATATGAACCACACCTCCCCTCTCCCACTATTTGCCAATCTTTAAAAAAAAAAATGAGTTTCTATAAAATAAAAAATTTTACATTTTAATATTGGTAGAGACTAGAGAGGGATAGAGAGAGGCTATTTAAAATTGTGGAATTGGCGAAACCCTAATGTGTAGTACAATTGGTTAGGGACCACACCTCATCAAGTGGAGGTTACTATTCAAATTTCCTCTTCCCCTTCTCCTTGGGGCTAAAATTTATTTTTGAAAAAAAAAAATTGTTGAATTGGCAAATGCTTTTTAAGGCCTTATTAATTCCTTGAAAAGTGTAATGCTTAGGAAAGGGGTGTGGGCAAAATTGTCTATGTGTGGTTGTGATGGGGTTAAAGGTTTAGGAGGATTTGCGGACGTTGATTTTAGAACCTTTTTAGAAGAAATATTAGGGTTCAAGAGAGAACGGATTTGATTTATGGTTAAAAAGAGAAGAAAGAAAAAAGCCATAGAATTATTTTCTAGCGTGTGAACAATGTGTGAGAAAAATAGTACCATGAGCCATACCATAAATAATTCTGTGAGAAAGAAAAGAAGAAAGAAAGATGAGAAAGGAGGAAAAAGAATGCTACGGTCAAGTTGCCTCAATTCTCAAAACGCTTTACATTTTATTGATCAACTCTAACTTATTTGAGTACAACTGCATAGACCTTACTCTTAACCTCTCTTAGTAGAACTAGAGCAGGGCTTCTACTTTGACTAGTGAACCAAATCCTAATTGAATTGAACCAAAGCCCACACATAGCAACCCATTAACTATATAAGACTGACTAATTAATAAAAGAAGACCCATGGTCCATAACTATTGTTCATACTGGCAATTGTAGAATTGCTAAAATACCCTTGACTCTAGAATGACAAAATAAAACATTAAAACCTAATTAACTACCATGGGAACTTATTGTTTAGCTTTGCCTTAACCTTAGATTTCCAAAGAGGATATTGTTTCTCTAGCCATGCTATGGTTATGCCATCTGTATGTGTGTGTGAGAGAGAGAGAGAGAAAGAGAGAGTTAAATTTGGTTGTTCTTTCTTGGGATTTACAGCTGCAGTATTCAAAGCCATTTTGTTACTGTGTAAAAGTTAGAGAAACCCAGTGGTAATACTCTAAAGTGACTCTGAATTGGAATTTTTCCTTTTTTCTTTTTAAATAGTAGAATCGGCAAGTTCTTTTAAGTTCATTTAAGAAGTTATTTTTGGTTCTGTTTAGTGCTAAGAATTGGCAAGTTATTTATTTATTTATTTTCCCCTTTCTCTTGATTAACATTTGCAACATTCTATGCCACTTTGGTACTGTGTTAAAGTTGTGTGAAATTGGCCAATTCTCTTATGGCCTTGTTTAGTTTGAAAGGAAAAAATCTTGCTAAAGAATTGTTTCATTTCTCTTAAGAATGATTACAAAAATTTCAAGCATTTTCCATTTATTTCTCTCTTATATTTTGAGAACCAACTGGAAAGTATTTTTTTAGAATAAAATAAGAGGAAATTTTGGTGATATTTAGAAGAGGCTTCCTGTTTGGGAATTTAGGCTGTATATCCATTCTCAATTTATATTTGCATTGCATGACATCAGTATTAACTGCAGCACAAACTCATTGGTATATAAGTCTAGCTAAATCAAATCGGCCTTCTTTGTATTGCATGTTGGAAAAAAGGTGCTCTGCAGAAGTTTTTGAAAGATATTAGTACTAGAGAAAATTTGTGGGTTTGTATGTATTTTTGTTAGTAGTATTTCTTTCAGGCCAAATTTTGCATATGCTTTTGTTATAGGTTCCACTCTTCAACATCCTGAAGAAGTTTGATGGTGAAACTATCACTGAGGTTGTCCGACCTCGTATAGCAAGGATGAGATACCGTGTTACCAGATTGCCACAGTATCTAATTCTCCACATGCGTCGATTTACAAAGAACAACTTTTTTGTAGAAAAAAATCCTACATTAGGTGAGATTTCATTCGTATATTTAGTAGTTATATGATAAATCTACATATATAATATTATCTGAAACTAGGCCAACTCGTGTGCCTTGCGCTAAATGATGTAACTTTGTCTCAGTGAACTTTCCCGTGAAGAACCTGGAGTCGAAGGATTACATTCCCTTGCCAACACCTAAGGAGAATCAGAAATTGTGTTCAAAGTATGATTTGATTGCCAACATTGTTCATGATGGTAAACCTGATGAAGGGTACTACAGGGTATTTGTACAGAGGAAGTCAGAAGAATTATGGTAATCCCATATTTCATCAATATGCAAAAAATTGAAATTTTGATTTTGATTTTTTTTTTTTTAAATGTAACAGATATTGCAATTGACACTTTTGACATTCAATATTTGCAGGTATGAGATGCAGGATTTGCATGTTTCAGAAACACTTCCTCAAATGGTTGCACTCTCGGAGACTTATATGCAGATTTATGAACAGCATCAGTAATATAGGAGTTCAAGTCCTCTTGTTAAATGTTGATTGGTTATTTATCAAGTTTAGGTGATCATAGTGTAATATTTTTCAAACAGATTATAAAATATCATAGGAGAAAGGAGAGATTATTTTCTTGCAAGATACACTAACTTTTGAACTTTCACATGTGCTCCTCACATGGCCTTTCGCAGGTGTTGAGTCCCGAGCCAGTCACGAGATCAATTATCTTGAGAAAATATTCATCACTTAAGACTATACTCATTACAATTAAATCCCACAAAATACAAGGAAATAAAAAGTGAAAATGCATTTTTAGTTCTTATATTTTGGGCCGATTTTTATTTTGGTCCCTAAACTTTATTTGCGCCTACCTGAGTCCTGGAAAATGAAAATTCAAGTCCATTCTACCGTCGGCCCACTAATAGAAAATTCTAACATGGCAAACGAAGTGCATTGTTGGCACTATAAAATGCTGATATGGTTATAAAAATAATATTAAAAAAATTACATGATCCTCTTGAAAAAGGATTTTTTTTTTTTTTCGGTGTTGAGAATAAACGGCAAGAAAAAAGGAATTACTTGTTATTAAAAGAAACAAATTCATGTAATTTGTGTCAGCTTGACTGCTTGTTCTTGGGCGCTCCTATCCAAGTCGTTGGCGTGATCACATGCGTGTTGGATACTATAATCCAACAACTCATGGTCAAATCAACATATTTAAATATTTTCTATTTTTTTTCTTCAAAAAATTATCTTTTTAATTTCAACTAGCTAAACATGTTTTTTATTTAAAAATATAAGAAAATTATTTTTTTTCTTTATATTCCCAAAAAGAAGTTTTTGAAAATTGAAAACAAAAACTGTTACCAAGCATAACTTAATTACTTTGGCCAATGATGATATTTAGCCATTTTGAAAGTAGCCCTCAATAGACACGTTCATAATTGTAGCCAATGATGGTATTAAGGACAAAGTTTGGGTACAAACTTAATTATAGCTTAAGGTTATAACTTCAATTAATATATATTTTTTTTTTGATACACAATTAATATCTTTTTATTTGATGCGAATTTTGACAAATTTACCATTAGATTGCATTTTATTCTCTTCTTCAAAAAAAAAAAATTACATTTTCTTCTTATATTTTTCATGCTTGCAAAATTTCCAGAATATCAAAAATCAATAGCAATGTCAATCAATTGTTTAAATTGCTATTAAAAAAAAAAAAAACTTATAGTTCATATAATAAATAACATATGATTGGCACAAAATTTGACATATGTGTTAAAAGCGAGTTTAGCTTGCCTCCAGTACTTTTTTAACTAAAATCTCATTTTGTTTTAATGAGAAACTGCTACATCACCCACTAACTAAATAAAATGTGGAAATAAAAACTCACTACCACTTGCTATTGTATATTTAAAACAAAAGAAGATGTCAAATTGAAAAAGTATTAGAGGTAAACCAAACCCGTTAAAAGACTAAAGAAAGTGCAATCCAATAGTTAGATTTTCAAAATATGTAAAAAAAAAATTTAAAGGAAGTTATTGCCAAACTTTGTCCTTATATTAATTACTTAATTAAAACTTAGTATTTGATAAATAATAATCTTGTGGATTTCAGTTAGCTCAACTGGTAAAATTTTTTATGGTTGTATAAGAAATCTGAGGTTCAATCCTCGCCTACACCAAAAACTGATTGGTTTCTTGATCTGATGATAAAGAGCTATCATCTGAAGCACACGCCATAGGTTGAAAATTTATCCAAAAAAAATAATAATAATAATCTTTATTCTATACTCATGAATGTCAAGATTGGTTATTTATATGTTTTAAAAAATTGGCTTATAAATAGATGCCTTTTTTTTTCAAATATATGCCTTTTTTTTTTTTTTCAAATTTTTTCTCTCCCTCGTAGGAGTCTCTCTCTCTCTCTCCTCTGGTAAGAGATCTTTCTCCTCTCCTTTCTGGTAGAGTCTTTTCTCCCCCTAGTGGGGCATCTTACACTCTTAGATACATACTCTCTTTCATAAATGGAACAAGAGGTAGTTAATAGCCTTCAAAAACTCTATCTCACCAAGGAAGAAGAAGCAAAAATATCAATCACAGCTCATAGCAGAACAGAGCTTTTGGAGGAATGCTCTTTAAGCCTGTTTGGAAGGCTACTTTCGGACAGACGACAAAACCAAAGAGCTCTTAAAAGCACGCTAAGAGCAACATGGAAGATGGGTTCAGAGCTACGAATAATTGAAGTAGGAAATAACACTTTGCAATTCAAGTTCAACTCTCGCTATCAGATGTAATGGGTTGAAAATAGTGGGCCTTGGAATTTTGAAAACAATCTGTTACTTTTATGCAGATGGAAAAAGGGTCTCACATCAGAAAACATTGTCTTAACTCATTCTCTGTTTTGGGTGAAACTATAGGGCTTACCATTTGAGGTCATGTTTGAGGGGGTAGGCCATGATATTGGGAATAGCATGGGACGCTTTATTGAGATGGACAAGTGAGCTAATCAATCTGAGCAAGCAAAATTCATGCGCATAAGAATTGATCTTCCCATTGATAAGCCATTATGCAAAGGAGGAAATGTAGTGGGCATGGACGGGGACAAGTACTAGGTTCATTACAAATATGAACGGTTGCCAACATTTTGTTTTCTTTGTGGCAAGATGGGTCATGATGACAAACATTGTCATGCTTACTCAGATGGACAAAACACGACACCCCAATATGGTGACTAGTTAAGGGTGTTTAAAACGTCAAAAGGTGGAAGTGGCAGACCGAATCGCTTCTCTAATGGCGGCCACAGTGCTGGTAGTGATAACCAAAGTGGTGGAAAAGATCAAATGTCTGAGAAAGCACTCCAGCCCTCTCCTGCAACTCAGGGTGGAGAATGCTCTAACAATGACTGTATTCAAAATTCAAAAAATGCACAAGATTCAAGCAAAACTTATCAGATGAGGGGATGTGATGCTAAGGGCACCTCAGAGTGTCAGGCAGCAGGAAGTATGGTGGGATTAGACAACTTGGATGCCAGTTCACAGGTTATGAGGCAAGGAGGGGCCCCACGTGATGAAGAGTCTATGCCAATCCCTATGGAAACTTCTAGTACTGGGGTGTTAGTGATACAGTTTTAAATGTGGGCCAATATGCATAGGAATTAAAAGACCCACCCCAAGTCACAAGCCCACACAAGCCCATGGTTTTGGCCTAAGCACATGAAATAAGTGGAGAACAAACTGATCAAGGAGTTACGAAGGCCCAAGCTAGAAGGGGCCGAATAAAGAAACTTGCTAGGGAGCAAGGACTAACCCAAGGTAAGGTCTCTGACTCCCAAAGCTCAATTCTTGGTTTAAAAAGGCTTCGCTCTCAAATTTTCTCAGACAGTAAGGAGAAAGTCTTTAGAAGACGAAAGTGTGGTGGTTCTGTTGGAAGTCCCAGTAATGATGATATATCGAAGGCAACTGCTGTGCAGCGCCGTCAGGAGCCATGAATTCCTTAGGATGGAACTGCCCGGGGCTTAGGACCCCCCCAGTCAGTTCGAGCGTTGCACGATTTTGTGCGACAATGGGCTCCTAAAATAGTTTTCCTGTCAGAAACTAAGTTAAAATCGAAGCGTATGGAAAGAATTCGAAATAGAATTGGTTTTGCAAATGGGCTTTTTGTTTCAAGTTGTGGTCGTAGTAGAGGTCCAGCACTCCTTTGGACTAGGGAGACTGACTTGGAAATTAAAAGTCTTAGTAATCATCACGTTGATGCGGTAGTCACAGAGGCAAACTCAGATTTTAAATGGAGAATTACTGGGTTCTATGGTCATCCCCAGTCTCATCTGAGACAGTTTTCATGGGATTTACTTGCTTATTTAAAAAATCAGTACCAGCTTCCTTGGATTTTTTTTGGAGATTTCAATGAGATTTTATCTATGGAGGAGAAATCGGGTGGGCTACTACATTCCCAAGGGCAGATGGAAAAGTTTAGAAATGTGGTTAACCACTGTGGCTTTAAGGACCTAGGCTACGTTGGGCCTGACTTTACTTTGTGTAATATGCAAGAAGGAGCTGGTAGGATATCTCAGGCTTGATAAAGTATTTGCTACTAGTGATTGGGTGGACAAATTTGGTGAGGTCAGAGTCTACCATTTAGTTGATTCTACCTCGGACCATTGCGCTCTGTATTTATCTGATCCTAAGGTCCCCAAGCTGCCATGTGCCCACCGGTTCCATTTTGAGTCTATGTGGACAAAGAAAGAGGAATGTAAGGAAATTATTGAAGCGGCTTGGTGTTCGGGTAGTGATTTGTGTTCACCTAGTGGGATTGCATCTGCTCTTTCAACTTGTGCAACTGACCTTAAGGCTTGGAGCTCTACTACATTTGGGCAAATTCCAAAAGCAATTCAGGAAAAAAGAAAGAAGCTTAGTTCCTTAGTTCAGCTTGATAATGATGGGTCTTTGGGTGATGAGATAAACCGAGCACGGAAGGAAATTAATGATCTCCTTGATAGTGAGGAGATTTACTAGGGTCAACATTCAAAAGCCCATTAGCTCAGAAAGGGTGACAAGAATACTAAGTTTTTTCATGCAAGGGCCTCTGAAAGACGAAAGCAGAATACAATCTTGGGAATCTGGGACAAACATGGTAACTGGTGTGGGGATAAGATAGTTTTGCCAGAGTTACCATTTCCTATTTTGAGGAATTATACACCACCTCCCACCTGAGTCAATCAGAGAATGTAATTGCTCCCATCCCAACCTTAGTTACTCCCGAAATGAACTCAGAGCTCTCTAGAGCCTTTACCAAGGAGGAAGTACTCTCGGCCCTTAAGCAGCTGCATCCATCGAAATCGCCCGACCCTAATGGTATGTCTGCCCTTTTTTTCCAAAAATATTGGAATATTGTAGGCACTAATGTTTCTAATATGGTCCTAAATGTTCTTAACTCTGACATGTCTTTATCTGATATCAATAAAACCAATATTGCTCTTGTGCCAAAAACCAATAATCCCCAAAGAATGACTGAATTTAGACCAATTAGTTTGTGCAATGTGGTTTATAAGCTTGTTTCTAAAACTCTAGCTAATCGTCTCAAAGCTATCCTTCCCTATATTATTTCAGAAAATCAAAGTGCATTCACAGCTGGCAGGCTTATTACAGATAACGTTTTAGTGGCTTATGAAATTATGCACTGCCTAAAGCACAAGAAATGTGGGCAAGATAGCTTCATGGCTGCAAAGCTAGACATGAGTAAAGCTTTCGACAAGGTAGAATGGAGCTTTATTGAAAAAGTTATTAGAAAAATGGGCTTTAATGAGAATTGGATCAATCTAGTGATGAATTGCATATCCTCGGTGTCTTACTCTGTCATTATTAATGGCACAACGTATGGGAGCATTATGCCTACTAGGGGGCTTCGACAAGGCGACCCACTGTCCCTGTATTTATTCCTTCTGTGTGTGGAAGGTTTCTCAGCCCTTATCCATGATGCAGCAAGGAACAATCAGCTGAATGGCATCTCTATTTGTAGGAGGGCGCCAAGAATCACTCATCTTTTCTTCGCTGACGACAGCCTCCTCTTTTGTAGGGCCAATGGTACTGAGTGTAGTAAGCTAAAAGAAATTCTTAGTATGTATGAATTAGCTTCGGGGCAAAAGATCAACACAGACAAATCTTCTATCTTTTTCAGCCAAATAGTTCCCAAGAGCTTAAAGATGAGATTATAAACATCCTTGGGTCAATGCACGACTCAAATCATGAAAAGTACCATGGCCTGCCCCTCAATCATTGGTAGATCCAAGAAACTTGTCTTTGCGGAGATTAAAGAGAAAGTAAGCAAGAAGCTAGCAAGCTGGAAGGGTAATTTGCTCTCTATGGGTGGAAAGGAAGTTCTTATTAAAGCAGTGGCCCAAACCATTCCCATTTACACAATGAGTTGCTTCCAACTTCCAAAAACTCTCTGTAAAGATCTTGAAAAATTGATGAGGAGCTTTGGGTGGGGGCAAAAACACCAAGAGACCAAAATGGCCTAGTTTGGTTGGAAGACTATGTGCAAGCCTAAGTCGCAAGGGGGAATGGGTTTTAGAAATTTGCAGGCTTACAATCTTGCCTTGCTTGCAAAACAAGCTTGGAGAATCCTCGCAAACCCGAGTTTCCTGGCAGCCTGCATTCTTAAGGCGAAATATTTTCCCTTTTGTGATATTCTCCATGCCAGTCTAGGCAGCTGCCCATCTTACACCTGGCGGAGTATCTTTAATAGCCTAGAGGTTTTGCGTAGTGGTACAAGATGGAGAGTTGGAAATGGGCATCTAATCCACATTTGGGATGACAAATGGCTCCCAAGCCCCTTGATTTATAAAGTTATCTCTCCTCCTCACCCTTATGAGGACTACCCCATGGTCTCATCTCTTATTGATCCAATGACTAGATGGTGGAAGTTAGAGATTGTCCGTGCCCTCTTCCTTCCCTTCAAGGCTGATATCATTTTAAAAATCCCCTTAAGTTTCAATCTTCCAAATGAGAAGCTCATTTTGATAGGGAATAAAAAGGGAGAATTCACAGTTAAAAGTGCCTATTTTGTCGCAAGCAAACTCCTTGACTCAAGGGATGATGGGGAATGTTCTTCTAGTGATTCAAATGCTAGGATTTGGAGGAAAATATGGTCTCTAAAGCTTTCGGAAAAAGTTAAGATTTTCTCTTGACGTGCTTGTGTAAATGGCCTTCCCGTACTCACAAAAATGGCTGCTAAAGGTATTCAAACTTGCTATGTTTGTCCAATCTGTGATGAGGAGCCTAAAAGCCTTCTTCATGCGTTAATCTCTTGTGATTTTGCTCTTTCGGTGTGGTCCCTTTGGCATGACTACCCCATTGATTTGCTGCTAAAAGCATCATATTTCAATGACTTAGTGCTCCATCTTTGTTCTTCTCCATCTGCTTTGTGCCTGGAATTTTTCTTTGCAATTGCTTGGTCAATTTGGTGCAATAGGAACAAGCACATCCACGATGAGAACAATATGCAGCCTTTGCAAGTTTTGGATATTGCTAAGAGCTTGGTTGAGGATTTTAGGGAGGCCTCCTCATGGAACTTTCCCTCTCCTCCGCCCCCACAACATGGTTGGGTTGCTCCCCCACCAGGTTACTTCAAGGTTAATGTGGATGGTGCCTCCTCCATTGATGGCAATGGTGTCTCTGGTGTAGGAGCTGTCATTCGAGATGAGTTGGGTGTGATTGTTGCTGCTCTCTGTAAGGCTCTGCCCATGCACTACCCTGCGGAGTGGAGAGAACTTTTGGCCTTGGAGCATGGTGTTCTCTTAGCTCAAGCATTGAACCTTCGGAAGGTGATCTTCGAATCTAATGCCTCTTCGGTCATTGCAGCAGTTTCTCAAGTCAACGATGGTGGCATTATGGGACACCTTGTGCAAAGCTTTCAGTCCGTGGCATCTGTCTTTAATTGTTGTAAGTTCTATCACATGAAAAGGGATTACAACAGGGCTGCTCATGAGCTAGCCCAATTTGCTAAGTGTAATCAAGCTTCCAATCTCTGGAAGGGTGTTATACCGCCCTATTTAGTTCACTTATGTCAATCTGGCCTAAGTTGTTTTAATTAGCTTTTGGCCTCTGTTGTACTCCTTTTCCTTTGTTATTGAAATACAAGTTTCTCTTCAAAAAAAAAAAAAAAAAATTGGCTTATAAAAATAAAATATGTTGGGAAGCTTTTGTACCGTGTACTAATATCACTTCCTAGCCATCAAAGTTCGGCACCTTTTTTTCTGTCCTTTCTTTTATAGGTGCAGCAGGTGGGTTACACAGAATAATCCTTCGTCTCCCTTAAATTTGCCCAGCAAATTTATGTTGAACAAGGTTCAATCTCCTATATTTACCGTACCAATCTGGCTTGATAGTCCGCCTTTATTCATTGACAAGTGAAAATAACATGGGCTTGCCAGTTTCAATTAAAATTGGACTGGCCTGCTAATATCTTTTAGATTACTCCCCAGATATAACTTTAAACTAGTTATAACATTTCAGGGTACAAGAAAAACAATATGAACTTCCAGGATTAGAACTCTCCAAGAAATCTGCAGTGTAAGATTCTCCGGGCTTTTATCCAGAAGAATAACAAGAATAGTCTATGATATATTCAATTCTATATTTCAATCCAATTAACATGTGGCTGTGCCACCATCCAAAGACAAGCTTAAGCCTACCAAGTACCAATAGATATCATAGACTTGAATTGTGCAGCTCACTGGCCTTCAATGGCAGAACAATTGCTTGAGACCAATTAGAAAAATCGTTCATCGTAAACGTACTAGAACTCAATGCTGTAATAAATCATTGATTAACATCTAAATTTTTAAGGTCAAAAGAACACCCTTATGCAACTAAAGGGATACTTTTGACTCATTCAACTCAACTGCTACAGTGGACCCCTTGTAGCAACTACAATGGATACAAGCTTCTTCCTAGTCCCACAAACGCCCTCTGTTTTCCTTGTGAACTCCATGTACCAAGGAAACTGTTTCCTTTGCTGTGTGTTTCTTGTTTCTCCTTTTTCAATAAAGCTTCTTAATACTGATCAAACACCAAAAAAAAAAAAAAAAAGTGCAAGTAGAAATCAAATATGAACTTGAGATAACGAATGAAGCACCATCTTTTCTGAGGCTCTAACATTGGACAATGTTTTAAGGCAATGGAACTCATTGTGCAAATCTCAACCTGATTAAGCGAGTGTCTACATGCTTGCACCATTCTGATGTTTTTTTTTTTTTGATAGGTACCATTCAGATATTAGATATTCAGCACCAATGATTTTTTTTTTTTTTTGGTTTCATAGAAATTCAACACCTATGATTTTTTACTTATTTTTTATTTAGTGACATAGATATTCAGCAACCATGATTTTTTTTTGGCTCCAGGCACCTAATAATTAAATTAATTCCAAAAAAAAAAAAAAAAATTCCTTCACCTCATAAACATGGCTTAAAAATATTGCCTCCATCAACTTGCCTTAATTTCAGTAGTATTTTTGTGCCAAGGAAATATATGTAGTAATTGTAAATAAAAATAAAAGAATAATAGTAATTCTCTGTGCCAGAAAACACATCCCAAAGAATTAAAATAGAATTTCTCTCATCAAATAAAGCAAACACATTAATTAATCAAGGATAAGCAACTATAAAAACCAGAAAAAGGGCATCCCTAAGACTCCAGCATTCAGACATCCAATTTAAATGCCCTAGTTTTTTAGAACTAATATTATATTCATAGGATACTAGATCTTTACAACACTTACCCATCCCATAAATGAGTCCAAATCTTCTGTCCCACTTTTCCTGCTCCACTTTATACTCCACCAATAAATACTTGTCACGTGTTCATTTAATTAATTAAATACTACTATTAATTAATAACTATAGTATTAATAAGTCAATAATGATAGTATTTAATTAATTAGGTGAATACGTGACAAGTATTTATTGGTGGAGTATAGAGTGGAGCAGGAAAAGTGGGACAAAAGATTTGGACTCCCCATAAATGTAATAATTTAGAAGTCAGAAAATAATATACCTGCACAATGGACAGCAGTGAGTGTGCAGAAGCACGCACGGGAACGCCAATAACAGGCAAGGGAGTGAGTGCAGCTACCATACCTGCAAGTCACAACAAAGCTCAATTAATTCCAGTGAGACATGTAAAGCAACTATGAAACAATATTTGGAGCATAGTTCAAATAAACTTGCCTGGCAAGTGGGCTACACCTCCAGCACCAGCAACGATAATCTGAATGCCTCTGTCCAGGGCAGATGAGGCATAAGAAAACATCATTTCAAGGGTCCAGTGAGTTGAAACTATTTTCACCTGCATATTATAATTTGTTAAGTTAGACCTGGAATATACAAGAAAATAAAATTAAATGATCAATAACTTCTGAATTCCAAAATAGACCCTGTAGTTCATTAGAAGTCAACCTCATAAGGCACACCAAACATATTCAAAATCCTTGCAGCATCCTTCATAACAGGAAGATCTGAATCAGAACCCATAATGATCCCAACACATGGTGTTACTGCATTTAGAATGGGAGCAACGTAAACACAATTTGAGTGTAACAAACTTTCAAAATCAAAACTTAAGGCATGTAAACTTCAAACAAAAGGAAAACACTTGCAACCATCAACATAATAAGGGTATAGCTATATGAAAGATCGGTGATCCCCCCCCCCCCCCCAACAAGAGAATAAAAATCAGAAATGAAGATTGAAGATTGACAAAAGCAATATCTTGGTAAAAGGAGAATTAAATCAATTTTTTAAATGGAAATGATTAATTGTAATCTCCAAACGGTTTAGAATCCATGCCTCTTAAAAATAAAATCTTGTGGTAATTTCCCTCCCTGCACTATCACTTTTCCATCCTAAGCAAAAGTAAGACTTTTTTGTGCAAAATATAATAACCCAAAGCTCATAGCATGAAAATTTAAAGTAGCATTAGTGCTGATTATTCTGGAAACTACCCCATGTAGTGTGGGTGCAGCATGTAGGAATATTTTTATGTAAGAAAATGTAAAACATTGAATAAATAAATTCAATTGAGGCAATCACTGACTTAAGGAAATATTCTCCAAAAAGATGCACCAAAATCAAATTCAATTGATAGCATAGATGCAAACATCTCACCACACCTTCCAAAAACATTTGTGCCTCCTAGAGAAAACTTGCTTTTTGGTTAACCAGCATCGTGACATTCAGTAAATAAATATGAGAAGTCCCTAGTGCAATTACCTGCAGCCTGACAATCAGAACCTTCTTCCTTCAGAATTGATTTTAATCGTTCTTCCACATCACCCATGGAAGGCCCAACAATTGTGACATGGCCCATCTTTTGCTACTTTCGCATTTCTGCCAAGTCATTAAGACAATACAGGAAAATGTCAAGTATGAGGTAAAGGTCAAATAGCGCGCACGTGTGTGAGAGAGAGAGAGAGAGAGGAAAAAGAAATTCACATACCTGGCTTGTCATACCAATGGAACAGTAGCCCCAGGAATGCTCATGCCCTTCTAAATCAGTTGATGAGCTAATATAAAACCAATCTTACCCTGAAATTTAATATATAAATAAATAAAAGAGAGACATTTGACACTTGGGGGGAGGGGGTAGTGAAAGATAGTTATGCTGAATAAAGACATTTCAAACATTTTGTTGTACATTGATGTTCCAATTTACTTTTTTTACTAACATTAACAAGTTTTCCAAGATAAAATAATTTGAGAACTGAAAATCAGTTAATGAGAACCAGGACAGACAGAACGATTGATTTGTATTAATTGTAATTTCTTAAAATTTCATTATTCACAACGGTATACAAAGTCATCAAGCTCAAGCACAAAATTATACCTAATTCTAGTTGCAACTTCAACAAACTTCAAGCAGAATATTTTCAGTGAAAGTATGTTACAGAAATAGGTTCTGAAAGAAACGAATGACTTCAGCTTCATGCCATATTCATTTTATATATTAGATAAATAAAAAAATAAAAAGAAATTCTTCACCTCATCTTCACCCAGTATAGTGTACGTGACAGCAGCAGGAGTTTTCATTGATGGCTCACCAAGTGGAAGACCAACAACAGCCTGCAAATGTTGTTCAAATTGTGAGGTGTACCAAGACTCAATTGTGTGATGACCACTATTATGGGGTCTAGGAGCCACTTCATTTAGAAGCATCTGTTAAGAGTTCAGAACATAAATTCATTAGCCAGAAGCAGATAATGCCGAAACAAAATTAGGAAAAAATATAGAGGATAACAAAAAAGGAAGCAATTGTGTGTGTGTGCGCGCACCTTTAACAATCTCAAAGAAAGAAGCAAAAACACAGCCTGACCATCCCCAGTCAAAAACAATTCAACTACAAACACACCAGCGCCTTCTAATGAACTAACAGCTTTGTAGGCAACATCAGTAGCATGTTTCCAAATATCCCATGAGACATTAGCAGTGCCTTGACTATGTGACACATGTTTTCCCTACAAGAGATCAAATATCCTTAATGAGAAGTATAGGGATGTAAAGTTAACACCTAAATACTAAAGGTGAATGCTTCTCACGTAATTCTGCATCATTTAAGATTAAACCATGAAAGGAAAATAGACAATGTAAACACTGAAATTTACATATTACTTGTGAATGGTTTCAACAACAGCTCCTGAAGTTATTCCCAAAAAAGAAGTAAATAATATCTATAATCCATGAGATTCTATCTTTCACACTATTAAGAAATAAGTCAGAAATTTCTGACTTGACCCGACCTAAAAAATACCTGAACCGAACCCCAATTTTTTGACCCAAAGTAAAAACAGGTTGACCCGTGACCCAACCCACATTTTACGGGTCAACTCGACCCGACCTGCGACCCAAACCATTTTTTAAAACTTTTTTTTTTTGGTAAAAAAAAATATAATAAAATTAAAACAATATTGGTTTAATTGTTTGTTGTGAGCTTTAAGGAAACAATTGACACATTTACATAGCATGCAAATTAATTGAAAAATGAATGATTAAACATTCTGTAATGAGTAAAAAATTTTAGATATCAAATAGAAAAGTATATGCGAAGATAATCTAGTTACAATACAGTTAAAAACTTAGATTTTAAATTGTAGACGTGTGAGAAACATTCACAAATGTGAAAATAATGAAGTCAAAATATCAAATTAACATAAATTATAAATGCTTAGACCTATTTTTTAACAATTTATGTCCAAAATAAATGACTTTTCAAAATAAATTATGATATTTCCTAGAGTGTGTATTGCTTAACAATGATATGATAATGATATGATATCACAAAAGAGACCATGTATAAATAAGTAAACAATCAAACTTTAATGTATATCTCAAATTGAAATAGAGTACCAATCACAATTACCAATAGATTATAAAATTAAATTTCAAGATTGTAAATTTCTTATATGTTTTTATTTTTTGTCAAATGAATTATCCAATAAGTCATTTATAATTTTGTTTCATATTTTGGAATGTTAATATTGTGTAGAAATAAAATTTGTGTATTTGTTTTACTTATCTTTGTGTTATTTTGTTTTAGATAGCAATATTATGATTTGTATAATTTTAAAATTATTGGATAAGTATTAATAAGTATAGTTCATTCTTGATATAAATGGTAAATTTAAAGTAATGCATTTTACATCAAGTAATTTGTTACATGACTTTTCAAATGGCAAATACATGTTTTCTTTATAAAAAAAAAAAAAAAAAAAAAAAAAAAAAAATTCATGTGAAAAATACGGGTCAACCCGACCTAACCCGATTGACCCAAACCCGATTTTAATCCGCTTAAAATGACCACTTTTAACCTGCAACCCAATTGACCCGACCCACCCCACCCGTTTTGCCATGTCTAAGAAATACCATATTGCTTCAGCCAAAAAAAAAAAAAATTGATCATATGAAAGCATAATTCAAATGAAGTCTAAATTTCTGGATTTAAAAGTTATTTTCATCATGTTAAACGCAGCCATAAAGTTAAAAAATTATCCTAAAACCCTAATGATAGAAGCTGCAGCAATAAAATATGATTGGAATGTAAATAATTTAGAAATTTTTCTGGACCTATATATTTTCAAAATGCATCAATGCATGCTTAGAAGTCAAAGCGGAGAGGAGTTATAAGCTAAACAAACTAATTAAAATATATGCATTAAAGTAAAAGAGTATTACTTTAATACAGTTCTTTAGACAACAGTTTTGGCCGCCATATATCAGTATTATACACAATTTTTAGAGAACAAGATAAGCAAATTGTGATTTTTATGCAATTTCCTATACAAAACCAACTAACGAACTTCCTTTCAATTTCACAAGTATCTATGAGCATGAAGACATACAGGCAAGTAGGCATGTGATCATCAAAGCAAGTAGACATGTGATCATCAAAGCAAGTAGACATGTGAGCATGTTATAATCAAAGCAAGTAGATATGTGGGCTAATTATCATCAAAGCATGTGAACATACAAGCATGTAATCATGAGAGCATACAAGAATATGAGCATTTAAACACCCAAACATACTTCTAATCCCCCAATCACCTCTATATTCAAGTACAATCATCAAAGCATTTGAGCGCATAAATGTGCAAATACATGATCACTTTAGCCTTCAGGCATATATACATTTCATCATCCAAGTGTGTGCATGTGTGTGGATATTAAAAATGTGAAAATTAATGCATGTGAGCATGCGATCATCAAAGCATTTCAAAATAAGAGTAGGTAATCATCAAAGCGTCCAAGCATATGAGCATGAAGGCATACAGGCAAGTGGGCATGTGATCATCAAAACAGGTTGACTTGTGAGCATAAGATCATCGAAATATGTTGTAGAGAAGCATGTGAAGATCAAAACATGTGAACATAAAAGTATGTAATCATGAAAGTAAGTAGACGTGAGAATGTTATCACCAAAGCAATGACAAATGTGTGCAAGTTGTCAACAAAGCATGTAAACATAGAAGCATATGAGCACTTAAGCACCCAAGTGCACATACTTCTAATCTCCCAATAACCTCAATATTCAAGTACAATCGTCAAAGAATTCGAGCGCGTGAATGCAAATACACGGTCACTTTAGTTTTCAAGCCTATATACATTTCATCATCCATGTGTTTACACGTGTGTGGATATCAAAGCATGCGATCATCAAAGCATTTCTACATAGGAGTAAGTAATCATCAAAGTATCCAAGCATATGAGCATGAAGGCATATAGGCAAGTGGGCATGTGATCATTAAAGCAAATAAACATGGGAGCATACGATCATAGAGGCATGTGAATATAGAATCATGTAATCAACAAAGCATGTGAACATGGTGCATGTGATCATCAAAGCAAATAAACATGTGAGCATGTTATGATCAAAACAAGTAGATGTGGGCTAATTATCAACAAAGCATGTGAACATACAAGTATGTGAGCATTTAAGCACCAAGTACACATAACTCTAATCTCCCAATCACCTCAATATTCAAGTACAATCGTCAAAGCATTCAAGTGTGGAATGCAAATACATGATCACTTTAGTCTTCAAGCCTATAGACATTTCATCATCCATGTGTTTGCACGTGTGTGGATATCAAACATGTGAATATCAATACATGTCAGCATGCAATCTTCAAAGCATTTCTACATAGGAGCATGAAGGCATACAAACAAAGGGCATGTGATCATCAATGTAGGTCAGTTTGGGAGCATAAAATAATCAAAACATGTGACAAAGAAGCATGCCAACATCAAAGCATGTGATCATTAAAGTAAGTAGACATGTGAGAATGTTATCATCAAAGCAATAACAAATATGTGCAGGTTATCAACAAAGCATGTGAGCATACAAGCATGTGATCATGAGAGCATATGCTCATTTATGCCCCCAAGTACACATACCTCTAATCTCCCAATCTCCTCAACATTCAAGAACAATTGTCAAAGCATTTGAGCGCACAAATGTCCAACTACACGATCATCAAAGTGTTCAAACATATTAGAATGAAGGCATACAGGTAAGTAAGCATGTTATCATCAAAGCAGGTAGACATGGGATCATATGATCATCAAAGCATGTAGACATATGAGAATGTTTATCATCAAAGGAAGGACAAATGTGAGTTGCCTATCAACAAAGCATGTAACATACAATAACATACAAGCATATGATCATGAGAGCATTGAAGCATATAAGCATCTAAGCACACAAGTACACTTACCTCTAATCCCCTAATCACCTCAACATTCAAGCACAATCTTCAAAGCATTTGAGTGCACGAATGTCCAACCACACGTTCACTTAATCCTCCAAGCCTATAGAAATTTCCTTATCCAATTGTGTGCACGTGTGTGAATATCAAACATGTGAATATCAATACTTGTGAGCATCCAATCAAGAAAGAATTTGAACATAGCAGTAGGTAATCATCAAAGCATCCTAGCATATGAGTATGAAAGCATATGGGCAAGTTGGCATGTGATCATCAAAGCCAGTAGACATGGGAGCGTAGAATCATGAAGGCATGCAAATGTAAAAGCTTGTGAGCATGGGAGCATGTGAGTGAGTAAGGATTCAAACATGTTAGCATTCAAGCATAAGGGTATACATGCATGTGAGTATACACAAGCATATGATCATCCAATTGTGTGCAAATGTGGATATAAACAAAGGATTGATGCTTAATGAGAATTAATCAATAAGACTTATAAAAGAGCAACATTTGATTGAACACAGGCAATTACACATGAAGGTATACAGAATGTGAGCATGAACACGCGATCATCAAGACATGTAAACATGGAAGCATACAATCGTCGAAGTATGTGAACATAGGAGCATGTGATCACCAAAGCTTGTAAACATCAAATCGTATGAACATATGAGACATATGAGCACGTGAGCATGTGATAAAAAAAGCATGTGAACATACAAGCACATGAGCATTTAAACAAGATCATCCAAGGATGTGCCTACACGAGCATCCAACTACATATGCACATCAACCTCCAAGAATATAGATTTATTTTCATCCAACTGCTTGTGAACATGTGGATTCAAACAAAGGTTCGATACTTAGTGATAATTAATGAATAAGTCTTATAATGGAGTAACACTTAATTGAACATTTGAGCATTTAAGCATGAGAGTATACAAGCATGTGAGCGTTAAACAATTCAGGCATGTGAGCATACAAGCATCTGAGCATTTAAATACCCAATTACACATACCTTTTACTGCCTAATCAACTTAGCATTTTAGCACAATTGTCAAAGCATTTGTGCGCACGATCATCTAACTGCATGATCACTTAAGCCTCCAAACATATAAACATATCATTATCCAAATGGGTACAAATGTGAGTAGATATCGAACATGTGAATATCAATGCATGTGAGTATGGGAGCATGCAATCATCAAAGTAGGGAGAATGGGATCATCACAGCATGTTAACGTGGGAGCATGTGATCATCAAATCATGTGAGCATTAGAACATATAATCATCAAATCATGTGAGTGTATCAGCATTCAGAGCATGTGAGCATAAGATCATCGAAGCATGTAAACATAAAAGCGTGTGAACATCAAAACATGTGAACTTAAGAGTGTGTGATCATCAAAGCAAGTAGACATGTGAGCATGTGATCATTAAAGAAAGTAGACATATGAACATGTGATCATCAAAGCAAGTACATATATGAGCATGTGATCAATAAAGTATGTGAATATACAAGCACGCGTGCATTTAAGCATTTATGAACACATACATCTTACTGTACAATCACCTAAGCATTTAAGTACGAGCATCAAAGCATGTACGAGCATCAAAGCGTGTGATTGAACGAGCAACCAACTGCATGAGCAAAATAGCCTCCAAGCATATAAATATATCGCCATCACAGTGTGCGCACATTAGGATACAAACAATGGGTTGATGCTTAATGAGAATTAATGAGTAAGTCTTATGAAAGAGTAACACTTAATTGAATATGTGAGCATTTAAGCATAAGAGAATACAAGCACGTGAGCACAAAAGCATGAGCATTAAAGCACTCAAGTATGCATACCTCTTACAGCCTAATTACCACAGCACTCAAGCACAATTGTCAATGCATTTGAGTGTATGAACGTGCAATTGCATCACACTTAAGCCCCAAGCATAGAGACAAATCATCAACCAAGTGTGTGCACATGTATTGATATCAAACATGTGAATATCAATGTACGTGTGCATGGGAGCATGTTATCGTCAAAACATGTGACATAGTAGCATATGGTCAACAAGGTATGTAAGCTTGGGAGCATGTGATTATCAAAGTATGTGAGTCTGTAAGCATAAAAGCAAGTAAGCATCCAAGAGTGAGCATGGGAGAATACGATCTTTGAAGCATGTACACATGACAATCCAAGTATGTAAGAACATGTGAGCATGTGATCATCAAAGCGTCTAAACATATGAGCATTCGGGCACACGAGCATGTAAGCATATAATAGTCAAAGCATGTAGACATGGAAGCAAATGATCATCAAGGCATGTAGACATGAGAGCATACGATTATCTAAGTACATGAACATAGGAGCATGTAATCATCAAAGCATTTGAACATATCATCAAAGCAAGTGAGCATGTGATCAACCAAGTATGTGAACCTATAAAACATAAGCATTTAAGCATCCAAGTATACATACATCATACCGTCCAATCACCTTTGCATTTAAGTACAATAAAAAAAAACATGTGAGTGCATGAGCATCCAATTGCAGAAGCACATCAGTCTCTAAGCATATGGATATATCGCCATCCAATTGTGTGCACATGTGGATACAAACAAAGGGTTGATGTTTTATTAGAACTAGTCGCATACCTGTGCGTTGCGTGTAATAATTTTTTTAGAATTGTCTCATTAAATATTTTATTGATACTATAATTTTTGTTATTAACCATTGATTTTTCATTAGTTTTTAAGTTAATAAAAACCTTAAATATACAATTTTTTTACCTTTACACACACACACACATATAGTGAATTTTTACACATATCTTTAAGAAAACTCTATATATTCCACCTTTTTGGATGCGTAAAATTATAGATTACTACTCCATAAGGCTAATTATTATTATTATTATTATTATTATTTTTACTAATCTCATTTGTAACTCTTCTTACCATTATCATATATTTTCTTACTGATGATTTGCATAACAAAGACGGTAAATGAGAGGTATTTAGTATTGTTCATTAGATTTTCGAAAGTAATAGTGTATGAAAATTATATATATATATATATATATATATATATTATATAAATAAGGTTATATGAAATGTCAAAAAATGGATTTTTAAATTTTCTAACTTTATTTCTTATGTAATTTCTACTACTATCAAAGAACATCTCTTTTTTAGTTATGATTAATATGATTTCCATAGTTAGAGTTTGATTATTTTTAAATTTAAATTTAGTACTATGATTGTATTTAATTGTTGATTTAATTTTTTAAGTGAATTTAACGGTTTATGTTACTACACTGTAAAGTTTTTAATGTTCTCTACATGGTAATCTCTATTTTATTTTTTACTTTTCCTTACAACCTCTTTGTTTTCCAATCAACGATTACTAATTGATGTTTTTTTTTTTTCTTTATCTACTCTTTATTACTTTGTATTGGTTTTTTTTCTATACCATCTCTCTCTCCCCCCTCTTTGGAGACCTATCGTTTTCCAAAATTTGATGATGATTCTATTACATTAAATATGCATTATTAGTTTTTTTTTTTTTTTAATTTAGTGTTTCTAACTTCATTTATTTTGTATTTCATTCTTCCTTTGATGCATTGGGTGTGAGAATGAGTGTTTCCCTAGCATTACTCCACTTAATGTGGACAATTTTATCTATTTAATTTAGGCAAAATATTATCTTTTAAATTTTTAAAATAAAAAAGGAGTGAAAATATAAATAATTTCATGATATATATGGGGGATGTGGCTGAATGTTAAATAAAATAATATAAGAAAAAATAAAAATAAAACACATAACAATAAACACTAAGTTATCCAAATAATTTTATGTAATATAATAATAGTACATTCTTATATACTATTTTTAATTATTTATAATGCAATATGATAATATTTAACAATCAAAGTCATTAAAAAAAAAAATGAAAGAGTGGGAGAAAGAGTGGGAAATAACCATTTTTTTGTGAGAGTAAATTATGTAAAGAATGGAAAAGTGAATAACAAATTTATACTAAGATGATGATAATAAAATGAAACAAAATAAAGGAAGATAAAAGGAAAAAGAAAGAGTGATATCAAGGTAGAATGGTTGGAGAGATGAAAAGGTAAAGAGAAGGAGAAAGATTGGAGAAAATGTAAATGTTAAAAAAATGAGTACAATTTGATGAGCACAATTTTCTTTTATTTGAATTTATGTAAAATATTACATTTTTTATTTTTTAAAACAAAAAGAGAGAAAATATAAATAATTTAATGATAAGGAAGATGTGGTTGAATTTCAATATTGAGTAAAATAGAAGAGAAGGAAAAAAATTAAAAGATATAACAATAAATACTAAATTATCCAAATTATGCTAAGTTATGGAATACTATTTTATTTTTATCTACTATCTTTAATTTTTTATAATGTAATCGGATAAAATTTAACAATCAAAGAGCAAAATAATAATAATAACTTAAAACACAAAACTAAATCGTATCAACCTAAATTAGAGTTTTTAAAAACACAAAAATTTATCAACCTAAAGCGAAGATACAATAAAAAATAAAAATCTACCAAAACATTGAGAGAGAGAGAGAGAGATAACCTTTTTGTGAGAGAAAACTATGCAAAGAATGAAAAAGAGTGATAAATTTATAGTAAGAGTGAAGAGATAAGAAGAGACAAATTAAGGAAGATGAAGGGAAAATGAATAGTAATATTAAAGTAGAGGGTAATAGGGATATGAAAAGATAAGGGAAGAAGAAATGTTGAAGAAAATGTAAATAATTTTTTTTTTTTTTTGAACAAATAGTAGAAAGAAGAAATTGTAAATATTTAAAAAATAAGTGAATGTAAAAAAAATTATAAGAAAATTGGAAATAAAAAAGAAATATATATATATATATATATATAGATGTTAAAACCGACAAAGATGAATATGTAAAGTCAATAATCTTTTTTTTTTGGTAAAAAAATAATAATAAATAATAATTATGTGGCGAATGGCATGGCAATGAGGTGGCACAACAGGAGCTTAGCAGCAATAAATGCCATGTTTTAGTTTTTAGTAATATATATATTAATGAATTAAGTCTTAAGAAGGAGTGACACTTAATTAAGCATGTGAGCATAACAGTATACAAGCATTTGAGCACCCAAGTTCACATACCTCTTATCGCCCATTAACCTCAAGATTCAAGCATAATCGTTGAAGCAAATGAGTGCAAGAATGTTCAACTGCAAGATCACTTCGGCCTCCGAGCATACAGACACATCCAAGTGTGCACGTGTGTAGATATCAAACATATGAATATCAATGCATGTGAGCATGGGAACATGTGATCATCAAAGCATATGAGTATGGGAACATGTGATCATCAAAGTATATAAGCATGAGAGAATGCAATCATTAAAGCATGTGGGCATGGGAGAGCATGTGATCATCAAGGCATATGAGCATGGGAGCATATGATCATCAGAGCATGTAAGCATGTGAGCATTCAAACATGTAATCGAATCAAGTAGACATGTGAGCAACCAAACATGTAAGAACATATAAGCATGATAGCATACGGGCATGTGAGAATGTGATCATCAAAGTGTCCAAACTAATGAGGCATATGGCAAGGTATCTGATCGTCAAAACATGTAGACATGGGAGCATATAATCATTGAAGCATTTAACCATGCGAGATGTGATTATCAAGGCATGTGAATGTGGGAGAATGTGATCGTCAAAGGATGCACACACGTGAGCAATCAACATGTGAGCATCCAAACATGTGATCAATCAAGCATGCAATTAAACATATAGTGTACTCTCCCCAATCACCTTAGCATTTCAGCACAATCATAGAAGCATGTAAGTGCACGAGCATCCAACTGCATGAACACATCAGCCTCCAAGCATACAAATGTATTGTCATCCAAGTGTAAGCACATGTGGATACAAAGAAAAAATTAATGTTTAATGAGAATTAATGAATAAGTCTTATGAAAGAGTGACACTTAATTGAGCATGTAGGCATTTAAGAATGGAAGTACACAAGCATGAGAGTAGACACGCATGTGAGCATAAAAGCATTTGAGTATTTAAGCATTCAAGTACACATACCTCTTACCGCTCAATCACCTCAAAATTCAAGCCGAATCATCAAAGCATTTAAGCGCACGAACGTTCAACAACTTGATCACTTAAGCCTCTAAGCATATAGACGTATTATCATCCAACTGTGTGCATATATGTGTGGATATCAAACATGTGAATAGTAAAGCATATGAGCATAGGAGCATGCGATCATCAAAGCATATTAGCATAGGAGCATGGCATCATCAAAGGGGTGAACATGGGAGCATGGGAGCTTGTGATGATTAAGGCATATGAGCAAAGGATTAGCATGGGAGCATGTGAGCAAGTAAGCATTCTAACATGTTAGCATGAGGTTATACAAAAATGTGACCATATAAGCATATCATCATCCAATTGTGTGCATATGTGGATATAAACAAAGAGTTGATGCTTATTGAGAATTAATCAATTAGGCTTATGAAAAGCATGGGAGCTTGTGATGATTAAGGCATATGATCAAAGGATGAGCATGGGAGCATGTGAGCGAGTAAGCATTCAAACATGTTAGCATGAGGTTATACAAACATGTGACCATATAAGTATATCATCATCCAATTGTGTGCATATGTGGATATAAACAAAGAGTTGATGCTTATTGAGAATTAATCAATAAGGCTTATGAAGAGCAACATTTGATTGTACACGAGCAATTACGCATGAGGGTATACAAGCATGTAAGTATGAAACCATACACACATATGAGTATTTAAGCACTCAAGTACACATACCTCTTACCACCCAAATCACATCGGCATTCAAGCACAATCTTCAAAGCATTTAAGCATACGAACGTCCAACTACATGATCACTTAAGTCTCCAAGTATATAGACATCATCAAGTGTACATGTGTGTAGAGATCAAACATTTGAATATCAATGCGTGTGACCATGAGAGCATGCAATCATCAATGCATATAAGCATGGGAGCATCGTCAAAGCATCTAAGCATGGGAGCAAGTGATCACCAAGGCATGTGAGCATAGGAGCATGTGATCATCACAGCATGTGAGCGTGTGAACATTCAAACATGTAAGTATCCAAGCATCTGAGAAATCAATCATGTGAACATGGGAGCATACAATCATTGAAGCGTGTAGACGTGAGTAGGCAAGCATGTAAGAATATGTGAGCATGAGAGCATAAGGGCATGTCAACATTTGATCATCAAAGCATTCAAACATATTTGCGTGAGGGCATACAGGCATGTGAGCGTGTGATCATCAAAGCATGTAGACATGGGAGCATACAATAATCGAAGCATGTGAAAATATGAGCATGTTATCATCAAAGCAAGTAGTCATGTGAGCATGTAATCATCAAAGCAAGTACACCAGTGAGCATGTGATCAACAAAGCATGTGAACATACAAGCACATGAGAATTTAAGCATCCAAGTACACATATATCTTACCGTCAAATCACCTTAGCATTTATTCACGATTATCAAAGCATATGAGTGCACGAGCATCCAACTGCATGAGCACATCAGCCTCCAAGCATATAGATATATTGTCATCAAAGTGTGTGCACATGTGAATTCAAACAAAGGGTTGATGCTTAATGAGAATTAATAAAGAAGTCTTATGGAGGAATGACACTTAATTAAACATATGAACATTTAAGCATGAGAGTATACAAGCATGTTAGCATGAGTGAATACAAGTATGTGAGCATACAGAATTATGAGTATTTAAGGACCCAAATACACAGTGCATAAACACTGATGCCTGCACCAGTTGAGATTGATATCTTTTCAAATTCTTATAAGAATAACAACAAGGCCAAAAATGTAGCTAACGACTATTAGCCAGAAGAATAGCATATGATTCCCTCCATAAAGATATGAATCAAATCTAGATTCATAACCATATGAGAGTAATGTAATTTTTTGCTGGTGTAAATCAACACTTCTATAAATTTCCAAATAACAGTAAACATGTTAACACTAACATATTAACACTAACTTATCATGCTTCATTCTTCTTCTCATTCAACTGAGAAATTCATATAAGCCCTTGTAATCAATATAGGACTAAACCAAAGAAATCATATTCCTATATGTATAATTAAGTGAATGGTCTATGAATTTTAACCACATCAACGTCACACACAAACTTCACTCAAAAGAGAAACACAAAATAGAAATATTTTATCCTACTTAGCAACACAATTTGGGTATTTCTCAAAGTTCAAAGAAGTTTGAAATTTTACCCAAAAGAAACTATCTACAATGCATTCATTATCAAAAAACAAGCTAAGCAAAGCAATTCCAAACAAAACTCTTTCACAAACTAAACTAAAGCCATTCATGATACAAACTACTCATAAAACCCCATGATGCACATATAAGCCATCATGATATATATATATATATATATATATCTGTCCTTTTGCTTGTATGCTATATGCTCTGCATTTGTTCTTGAAGATACAAGCAGCGAACGAGAAACTAGCAATAAATATTAGCTCTTTAAAGAGGAATGGCATTATACGATCATCTTATTATTGATTTTGCATGAATTACATCTAACCAATCTATCTGATCCCAAAGTAGTGGGAAAGAAGGTTTGAAATGAAATTCAACATCTCCTAGATACCAAAGGTTAAGTCATACTTATCAAGTAATTTAGATCAAGTAACTGGGACCCAACGGACTTGCTAAATAAAGCATGCATAATGAATGTATATGAGTAAATAACAAAACCAATTCTATGATCTGCGTATAGAGAAAAAAAATACTTGCAATTTTAGGATATGCAAATAGCAAAACAAAATACTTACTGTTTTAGAATTGAGATTGAGTATTTTATGTATCAATGACTTCACCTCTAGAGGAAAACAATATGGACAAGAGAATTCTGCTGCATATACACATCAGCCACAAGAGTAGTTAGTTAAAAGCTGCCAATCCTCCATTTGAACTACTAATTGTTATGCGACTCACATTCAGTCCCTAGAGAAAGTATCCTCTTTCTTCGTGGGAGTAATAAAAGAATAGGATAAATTATACTAACCACTCTTGAGGTTTGAGTAATGTTAGGGACTTCCCTCCTATTTTCAGAAATAATATTTTGCCCCTAGCACTGCTAATAGCTTACACTGTGGATGGAATAATTAAAAAAAAAAAAAAAACATATGAACAAATTTTTCATATGACTAACTTAAATCATCATAAAACTAATCCTTTGGAGCTCTAGTTCTCCCTCTCTTGCAATGGCTATTGATTTTACTTATTTTAAAATAACTTAATTTTTTATATAAGCTTTTCTTTCTTTGGATGTATAAGGCATCAATATACTGCATATGTGTACATGCATTAAGCACTATATAGCTTTCTCTGGCTAGTGACTAAAGTACATTACAAAAGAAAAATGGGCTGCCTCTATGCAGCCTTGGGCAGAATAACTAGTTTCTGAGCATAGTAGATACACTAAAAAACTTACCCCAATTACCATCGGATTGATGTGACAGTGATCCTTCCTGCAATTACATTAGTTTCTTGCACCTACTATCAATTACCAAAAATTTCTTACTTGAATTAATCACGTCCATACAAATTCATTACTCGAATATCAAAAATACAAAATCGACAAAAGAATAAACAAGATTCTACAATAACAAATAAAAGGGGAAAAATAGATGATCAATTCCAAGCTTCATAACTTGAAAATGAATTTATATTATGCATAAGCTCTAGTGAGTTTTTATAAACAAAATAAGTGTAAAAAATCTCTACCATGTGAAGCTACACAGAGCCATTGAAGTGCCTTGGGTCGAAACAAGTAAATTTTTTTGTAGTGTATAGTGTTTGTCAACATGTGCAACAGACACAATGTAATATGCCCATCATGTGCAACAGACACAACATGTGCACCACCAATCTCATCCACTTGTGATATTTTCAGAAGAGTATTAAAATAGCAAAAAAGGAAAAGAAGAAATACCTCATTCTTTACTACTTCTAAAAAGAATTTGAATGGGTATATATCAATATCACCAAGGAGTGCTAGATCAAGACCAAATACCCACCACCTTTTAAGGAGTTGCAAAGCAAAATAGCTCTTCTTTTGAGGCATAAACCACCTGCCCAATCAGCTTTTATGACATATAAACCTTATAAAGGTATCAAGACCATCAAACCAATCTGCGTTCAAAAAGAGAATATTATTTCACTATAGTGACAATCTAGACAGTTACAAAGTTTAAGGGCTTCTCAATGAGCAAAATCAGGGTCTAATATTTGATACTAGTTCATGTTATCAAATAAATGCAGAAATAAATTCATAAATGAAAACAAAAGAATCATTTCCAAAGCTTTTCTCTTTTGTGGAGGAACAAAAGTAAATCATGAAAAGGCTTAGACTCAGAATTTATACAAACCATGGTTTCCAGGAATAACAAGACACTGAGGTCCATCATATTGCTTCAGTTCAGACACCCCACAAGGTACCTCAGGCTTTACAGCAACATTCTCTGGCTTATACCACAGAGGGGGTTGTAGAGCATACTCAAAAAGGACAGAAGTTTCACATGTAAATGCTAATGGATGTAAATGCTAACGGATTAGGGTATACGATCCTTAAAGCATGTAGACATGTGAGTATACGATCATTAAAGCATGAGAACATAGGAGCATGTAATCATTAAAGCAAGTGAACATCAGCCTCCATGCATGTAGATTTATCATCATCCAAGTGTGGTCACATGTTAGCATTTAAGAATAAGAGTGTACAAGCATATGAGCATGAGAGAAAACAAGCATATGAGCATTTAAGCAGCCAAATACACATACCTCTTAAAGCTCAATCATCTTAGCTTTCAGGCACAATTCTCAAAGCATTTGAGTGCAAGAACATCCGAGTGCATGTTCACTTAAGCATCCAAGCATACAAATCATCATCTAAGTGTGTGCTCATGTGTGTGGATATCAAACATAAAAATATTAATGCGAGTGAGCATGGGAGCATGTGATCATCAAAACGTATGAGCAAGGGATCATCAAAGCATGTGATTATCAAAGCATTTCACCATGGGAGCACATGATTATCAACACATTTGAGCATGGGAGCATGTTAGTCAAAGCATGGGAGCATGTTAGTCAAAGCATGTAAGCATGTAATCATGCGAATGTGTGAGCAATCAAACATGTGAGCATCCAAGCATGTAATCATATGAGCAAGAGAGCATATGATCATCAAAGCAGGTAGACATGTGAGCATACAATCATCAAAGCATGAGAATATAGGAGAAGCATGTAATCATTAAAGTATGTGAATATCAAAGCATGTAAACATAAGAGCATGTGGCCATCAAAGTAGACATGTGAGCATGTGGTGATCAAACCAAGTAGACATGTGAGCATGTGATCAATAAAGGATGTGATCATTCAAGCACATGAGCATTTTAGCATCCAAGTTAACATATATTTTACTGTCTTATCACCTTAGCATTTCAGTACAATCATTAAAGCATATGAGTGCACAAGCATCCAACTATCAAAGCATTTGACCATAGGAGTATGTGATTATTAAGGCATGTGAAAATTAAGAGCATGTGATCGTCAAAGCATATGAACATGTGAAGAATCAAACATGTGAGTATGGGAACACATGATTATCAAAGCACGTGAACATGGGAGCATGTGATCGTCAAAGCATATGAACATGTGAGAAATCAAACATGTAAGCATGGAAGCATACGATCATCAAAGCATGTAGACATGTGAGCATACGATCATCAAAACATGAGAACATAGGAGCATATAATCATCAAAACAAGTGAGCATCAACCTCCAAGCATCTATATCGTCATCCAAGGGTGGGCACATGTGGATACAAAGAAAGGGTTGTTGCTTAATAAGCATTCATAAATACGTCTTATAGAGGAGTTACACTTAATTGAACATGAGGGCATTTAAGAATGAGAGTGTACAAGTATGTGAGCATGAGATCATACAAGCATCTAAGCCTTTAAGCAACCAAATACACATACCACTTACCGCCCATTCACTTTAGCTTTCAAGCATAACACTCAAACCATTTTTTAGCACAAGAACGTCCAACTGCATGTTCACTTAAGGGTCCAAACATATAGACAAATCATCATCCAAGTGTGTGCTCACGTGTAAGGATATCGAACTTGTAAATATTATTGCAAGTGAGGATTGAAGCAAGTGATCATCGAAGCACGTAGACATGTGAGCATGTGATCATACAAGCGCATGAACATTTAAGCATCCAAATAAATATATATTTTACCGTTTAATCACATTAGCATTTCAACACGAACATCAAAGCATGCGAGTGCACGAGCATCCAACTACATGAGCACATCATCCTCCAAGCATATAAACATCTTCATCCAAGTGTGGGCATATATGGATACAAAGAAAGGGTTGATGGTGAATGAAAATTAATGAATACGCCTTATGAAGTAGTTACACTTAATTAAACATGTGGGCATTTCAGAATGAGTGTACAAGCATGTGAGCATTAGATTATACAAGCATTTAAACAACCAAGTACACACACCACTTATTGTCATATAGCCTCCGCATTCAAGCATTTTTGTCAAGTATTTAGGCACACAAACGTCCAACTGCTTGTTCACTAAAGCCTCCGAGCATACAGACATATCATCGTCCAAGTGTGTGCACATGTGTGTGAATATTAAACATGTGAATACCGATGCATTTCAGCATTGGAGCATGCAATCATCAAAGCATTCGATGACGGGATCATCAAAGCATGTGAGTATAGGAGAAGGTCATTATCAAAGAATTGACCTTGAGAGCATGTGATTATCAAGACATGTGAAAGTGTGAGCAATCAAACATGTGCGAGCATGTGAGTGTGGGACAATATGATCATCAAAGCATGTAGACATGTGAGCATACGATCATCAAAGCATGAGAACATAGAAGCATGTAATCATTAAAGCAAGTGAAAATCAGCCTCCAAGCGTATAGATATATCATCATCCAAGTGTGGGCACATGTGGATACAAAGAAAGGGTTGATGCTTATTGAGAATTAATAAATAATTCTTATGAAGGAGTTACACTTAATTGAACATGTGAGAATTTAAGAATGAGAGTGTACAAGCATGTGAGCATGAGAGCAGACAAGCATATGAGCATTTAAGCAACCAATTACACATACCTCTTGCCATCCACCCAATCACTGTAGCTTCCAATCACAATCAACAAAGCATTTGAGCGCAAGAACGTCCAACTGCAAGTTCACTTAAGCGTCCAAGCATATAGACAAATCATCATCCAAGTGTGTGCTCATGTGTGTGTATATCAAACTTCTAAATATTAATGCGAGTGAGCATGGGAACATGTGATCATCGAATCAAATGAGCATCGCATCATCAAAGCATGTGAGTCTGGTGCGAGCATGTGATCATCCAAGCGTGTGGATATCAAACTTGTAAATATTATTGCGAGTAAGCATGGAAGCTTGTGATTATTGAAGCATATGAGCCTGAGATCATCAAAGCATGAGCATGTGATTATCAAAGAATTTGACATAGGAGCATGTGATTATCAAGGCATGTGATAGTCAAAACATGTGAACGTATGAGCAATTAAACATGTAAGCATCCAAGCATGTGATTATGTGAGAATGGGAGCATAAGATCATCGAAGCATGTAGACATGTGAGCATATGATCATCGAAGCAAGAGAACATAGTAGCATGTATCATTAAAGCATGTGAACATAGGAACATGGGGCCATCAAAGTAGACATGTGAGCATGTGATCAACAAAGCAAGTGATCATACAAGCTCATGAACATTTAAGTATCCAATTAAATATATATCTTTCCATCCAATCACATTATCATTTCAGCACGATCATCAAAGCATGTGAATGCACGAGCATCCAACTACATGAGCACATCAGCCTCTAAGCATATATACATCGTCATCCTAGTGTGGGCACGTGGATACAAAGAAAGGGTTTGTGCTAAATGAGAATTAATGACTAAGTTTTATTAAGTAGTTTCACTTAATTGAACATGTGAGCATTTAAAAATGAGTGTACAAACATGTAAGCATTAGAGCATACGAGCATATGAACATTTTAAGCCACCAAGTACACATACCTTTTATCGTCCAATCACCTCTGTAAGGTTGAATTTGAACATTCAATCTCCATATTCAAGCACATTTGTCAAACACTTAAGCGCACAAACATCCAACTGCATAATCCCCTAAGCCTCTGAGCATATAGACATATCATTGTCCAAGTGTATGCATATGTGTGTGGATATTAAACATGTGAATATCAGTGCATTTAAGCATTGTGGCATGCAATCACCAAAGCATACGAGCATGGGATTATCAAAGCATGTGAGTTACAAGGAGCACTGACATGCAAGCATGGAATATAAGTCCTAAGTGAGGACATATGATATGAATGCATGGGCATGTGAGGTGCATGAACATGTGAGCAAGAAATATAATATTTCCTAAGTGATGACAAATGAATGCACAAATATGTGAGAGCACACGTAGTCTACCCTAGGAGATGATATGTGAAATGCACGGGCATGTTAGCAATTTATAGTAGAAAACAACATTAAAGAGTAGCTATGCATGTGGTTGCATGACATTGGCTAGGAAAGTAAACTACATTCTTGAATTAAATACAACTAACCTCATTCCAAGCCATAGCATAAAAAGTTTGATTAGCATCATTTCCTTTCAATGCATTTTTCTCATGCAAAAAGATACAAAGAAACAACAAAGGGATATAAAGGTTAAATGCTTAGAAAGTGTGAGAAGAATGTCATTTGACAATTTTATTGTGCTTGAAGGAAATTCCCTTTTTATTTTGAAATTTAGTAATGGAATGTTGATTCTTATAACCTCATGGACTTTTGTGCAAATTTTGAACTTTAAGGGTTTTTTCTAATTTTTAAAAACCTTGAGGATCAATTTATAATTTAAAAAAAGTTTGGGTCAAATTGTAATTTGGAAAAGTTGTGTAGTAAAAAATGTAATTTGGAAAATTTGTGGGGGTCAAAAATGGAATTTGAAAAAAAAAATTGGCTTTAAAACATAATTTTGATAGGTTTTACGGTCAAGTGTAATTTTGTGAATGTTGGAATATGGCAAATAATTTAATTTATATATGCATGTGTTATGTGTATCTATATATAGGTATTTTATCTAGGAAGTACAAACATTTCATTTGGTATGTTTTACCAGCGGTGTACCCATACCCGTGCTTCTTAGGTAAGTGCTAATTTTTCAAAAATTGCTATGCCGCTGTATCGTACCCATACCTATACCCGTTACCATAACGGTGCATCCTAGCATCATTACTTATGTTGTGTATAAGTGTATGTGTGTGTGTGTGTGTGTGTGTATTTTAGGTTTTCAAAATAAATAACTATCAAAATCTTTAAAAACATATCTAAAACTCCAAGATGGTAACTAGGCTTGTTATATAAGCTATGACTCTAGCATTTCTATATTAATGACCAAAACTCACCAGCAGGATATTAAATGGCAATAGAAACACATTAATGACCAAAACTCACCAGCAGGATATTAAAGGGCAACTGAAACACAACATATCGGTGGAATTGCAGATAGATCCCTCAAACCAGCTCTTGCAGTCAGTCAATAAAGCCGCATTCTTTCAGCATCCACTAGCCCCCATGGACTCCAAGAGTGCCTGATGCAATTAAAAAGATAAGTCCAACAGCTCATGAGCTTTTACAGAAAATTTCAGGGGCTTAAAAGCATAAAGAAAATTTGAATCCCATAAATAAATGACATCATAATTAGTTACCAGTTATAAATGCAAGACAATCAGATAATTAAATGCTCACAATGAGATAAAAAAAATATATAATTCAATGCAAGACAAGCATATCAAATGGAGAATCACATTATAGATCTATAATATAGCAAAAAAACCTAGAGAAGGAGCTACAGATGAGGGTGATGGATTTCCATATTTTCAACACTATAGATGCTATCGTTACTAAAAGAAGAAGGGGAGTTTAAATTTGGTAGAATAATGTTTGCTGATAAGATCGACCTCAAGCATGCAAATTTAACTATAAGATATACAATTGGACTTTAATACAGAAGCAGGTGATATCAAGTAGTTATTATACGACAATAGTAATATACTATTGTGTCCCCTGACAATTCCATACAGTCAACGAAAAAATAGTCATCCAGGTTTTGGAATTAAATATCAGTTTATGGGATTACTCACGATATCTCTATTGTCTTAAATAGAATAGTAGGCTTTATGGCTGCATTACTAATCCCTAGTTAGGTAAAACAATACAATGCAGACTAGCTTAATATCCAAAAAGAAATGGAAAAAATCAAAAATAAAGAAAGAAAGAAGTATCAAGTTTTGTATTAATTAAAGAGAGACTGAGAGAGACTGTGAGAGAAGTAATAACATAACTAGTTCCAAGATTTGGCATACATGGCAGAACCAAATCCATGTTAAAAGGCAATCCATCTATATATATATATGAAAAGCAAGAAAAAAAATCCACAGCACCTAAAATTTAGAACACTCAGCAATTTTGCAGGTATAGGTCTAGAGAATAGAGACATTCCATTCAAGTCACAAAAGTATATTATTTCCGTCCACGTATAGTTACGGAAAATTCTTCCTCAATACAACCCTTGAGTATATTTCAAGATCAAAATATAAAAAGATTGAATTCAAACTAGTTGTGATTGCTGTGAAAAATATGATTTTTTTTTTTTTTTTGTTTAAACCAAATTCTCTTTTACTTTGTACCACATAGGCTCTAAAATCATCTAAAACAAGAAAGTACGACATGGCCCATACCACAGCTTAAGGGTGTCAATTTTTTGTATGGTTTTAGAGTCATAGAAAAATAGTCTAGAAATAATACCTACTCTATGCTAAGTGAAAATTTAAAACTCTACAAATTAAAATAAAATAAAATAAAAACCAATCAACTAGTTAAGAAATTCATAAATAAAGAAAACAGAAAATGCAGATAAAACTTGTCATAGCTTATGCTAACCGCATAGCTCAGATGGTAAATAAACCACTCCAGCTTCTAGCTTCCTTCAGAGATTGAACAAACAATTTACACAGTGGCAACATAGATTGTATAAGTGCATGCCCTGTTATTTCAAATTTGTAAGGAGTTCCCTTCTAATCCTGCATATTTATAAATAAATTGGAAAAAAAAAATAGTTCAAAATTCTAGGTAACACGGATCAAACCTGTCTTAGCTTACACAAAGCACATAACTTAGACAATAAATAAACTACTAGAGCTTCTGGCTTCCTTCAAAGATTGAAAAGACTATTAACACATAGCAGTGTAGTTTGACAGGTCCATGCCTTTAAGGAGTTTTATTCTAATGCTTCAAGTTCAAGAAGCATCATGTATCATTAGTACTCAAAAAGTTTCTAAACAATCAATTCATAGGAAAGACAATGACTACAGCCTACATGGGTGTGGGTGAATGTAGGCGCAAAAATAATATCTATCAAGAGATAATTTCATATCAGCATAGCCCAATAATTTCACTTTAGAGAGTTGAGGGTTGAATAACTGAGAAAAAGAGAGAAGAAGAAAAGGAATGTATTGACATTATTTCTTTGAAAAATATGATTTGTCTAGTTTAAAACAAATTCTCTCTTACTTGGTACCACAGAGGCACCAAAATCATCTAGAACAAGAAAGTCCAACAAATCCCATTCTATAGATTAAGGGCGTCAATTTGTTGTATGGTTTTATAGTCAAAGAAGAAAACTCTGGAAATAAAAGTTACTATAAGCTAAGTGACTGTGGAACTGTAAAGATCAAGAAAAAAATACCAATTAACCAGTAAAAAAAAAAAAAAAAAAATCCAAAAACAGATAAAACCTGTCATAGCTTATTATGCTAACCACAGCTCAAATGGTAAATAAACCACTCAAGCTTCTAGCTTCCTTCAGAGATTGAACAAACAATTTACACAGTGGCAATATAGATTGAATTAAGTCCATGCACTATTATTTCAAATTTGTAAGGTCTCTCTTCTAATCCTACACATTTATAAATAAATTGAAAAAAGAAAAGGGCAGAAAGAATAATGTCATAGAAGATGGAGAAAAAATAATTAGGAAAATAAATAGGTAATTTGAACACCGCTGTAAATAAGGAGCCAGCACAGATTAGAAGATATGGTTGCAAGGCAACCCAATTTTGAAATAGGTTCCAAGAACTGATCATCAAAATTGCATAAAATATCTATGCTAATCACATATATGTATATGACAAGAAATTGTTTTGCTTACCATGTGAGCTAAGACAAAAGCAAGCGGACATGTGTATAAATAGGAGTTAACTGGTTGGAGATCAGAATGGAAGGTGAAAGTTCCTACAAAGGTATTTCTTTTATTGGACAGTTGTACAAAGTTAAAAATATAAAATAAATAAAAGGTAATACAAACATGATTAATTGGTGTTGTATGCAAAAATAAGTGGGGAGATTGTAAATCAAATCGCATTGCTACTCAATTTTCAAACCAAAAACAAATATCAACTTATGGTTTTTAATAGTAAGAACCTGTATGAGGTAGGTCATCGACACGTGTGTTTCCCTGCCATGCCGAATGACTAAGATGAGGAGACTGCATAAGCATGTGTCCTATTTTCCTTCTTGTATGCAGGTTTAACATATAAACCACCAGGCTCTGACAAAAAAAAAATGAAAAATGATAAGTGCACATTTAACATGGTTGCACAGAGATCTCGAACAAAATAGATCCTGGAAGTTGCTCAGTGACATCCACATACTTGGCTTGAACCACCACGTCCAACATAGCAGTCTGCACCACCCCTACCACCACGATTTGTAGTGTTAGCACAGCGAGATCTGGAATCCAGTGTGTCCTTACTCTGAAGCAATAAGAGAAAGATTAATAAAGAATGGCAAATTAAGATTGTGTGAGAGTATGGGAGAATAAAAGAAAATATAATAGGGGTAATGAATGCCCAAAAGGCTGCTATATCAGTCTCCCATTACCTTATATACCATAAAATTGTTAGGTAACAAATTTGTTAGAAAATTTCAAAAGAAAGCAAAACCCCATGCATAGGATACCAAGGATCTGTCATGAAGTCAATTATTTACTTCCCTTGTTCTTTCTCCTCATAGTACTACTCACATAAGTTAAATTATATTGTGTTTGGGATTAATGAACACCTTTGAACTTTAAACTCTGGATAAGAGTAATTTATAATCATTTAAGGACATATCCCAAAATGGAAAGAAAGAAGAAGCCACAACAAAGAATATCTAAGAAAAAGAAAGAAGAAGAAAAGGAATGTATTGACATGATTGCTTTGAAAAATATGATTTTTCTAGTTTAAAACACATCTTCTCTTACTTGGTACCACAGAGGCACCAAAATCATCTAGAACAAGAAAGTCCAATAAAGCCCATTCTACAGATTAAGGGTGTCAATTTGTTGTATGGTTTTAGATTAAAAGAAGACTCTGGAAATAAAAGTTACCATATGCTAAGTGAGTGTGGAACTATAAAGATCAAGAAAAACATACCAATTAACTAGTAAAAAAATCCACAAAAAAAAAAAAAAAAAAAAAACCAGAAAATGCAGATAAAACCTGCCATAGCTTATAATGCTAGCCGATCATAAATAAACCACTCAAGCTTCTAGCTTCCTTCAGAGATTGAACAAACAATTTACACAGTGGCAATATAGATTGAATAAGTCCATGCCCAGTTATTTCAAATTTGTAAGGTCTCCCTCCTAATCTTGCACATTTATAAATAAATTGAGAAAAAAAGGGCAGATAAAAAAATGTCATTGAAGATGGAGAAAAAATAATTAGTAAAATAAATAGGTAATTTGAACACCACTATAAATAAAAAAGCCAGCACAGATTAGACAATACGGTTGCAAGGCAACCCAATTTTGAAATAGTTTCCAAGAACCGATCATCAAAATAGCACAAAATATCTATGCTAATGACAAATATGTATATGAAAAGAAATATTTTCGCTAACCATGTGAGCTAAGGCAAAAGCAAGTGGACATATGTATAAATAATGATAATCTTTGTTATTTCCACCAGTCTCAACTGCACCAATGTTAATAAGCTGTGAAGCACCTGCAACCACTCTAGAAAGCTCAACTGCCACGACCCCACCATCATGTATCATAATTGTATTAGAAAGTATCTCCCTACATTTTACTGTTTCAATGAAACGGAATCTATGCCTCACAACCAAAGTAAACGTGCATGTGTCAAGTTCCTACTGTTATGAACTCAAATAGAATATAAAAATCACCATAAGAAAAAAATTGGGAAGAGAAGTTAAAACAAAGTCCAAAGTTATAATTTGTCTTTTTTTCCCTTGTTAGTTAACAGTGCAGGTAATTCTATAAAATTAACATGTTATATCTTAGATTGGCACAGAACCCAACACAATGTCAAGGTTTACACATAGCTTTTATTAAAATGACAACACCAAATTAGGAAGGCAAAATAATTCATGCTCAAACAAAGAAATATTAAGGAATAATACTTGGCCCCTTACCACAATTAACTTGAAAGAAAAAAGTAGTTCATCCGGATTAATCCAACATCATTTAGAGCGAAAAATGTCAATCAAGAAGCAAATTCAATGAAAAGTTCAATTGGGTAGTCAAAGATCTACAGGGAATGAAGTAGAGAATCTCAACCACAAATGAAAAGAAAAAAAAAATCCTAAATATCAAAACCAATCCACCCATAATACCCAAACCTAAATCACATTTAACACTTAATAAAAAAGGGGACAAGAAAAAAAAATTACCAATAGCAATTCCACGAAAACACATATCCAAACGGGCTCTAAAAATTACACGATCTTAATTCAGAATCATAAACATGACAGATATATATATAGGAAAGAAGCATACTGTCTGCTTTTTTTATATTACAATGGACATGCTAATCAAAAGATCATATAAGAGGTAGGGAGTCACTGAATTATTTTGGCATATAGCAGGGAAACAGCATGGGAATAAATATGTAAGAGAGTGAGAGGTCAAAGAAACCAAAACAGTAGACAACAAGTATCTCTCTTTATTTTTGCAAAGAATGGGAATAAAAATGTCAGAGTGAGGGATCAGAGAATAAATTTAAAAAAAAAATTGATTATTCTAATGAACAACTAAACATTGACTACCAAAAACAAAATCACCGACAAAATTTAACTAAAAAATCTAAGGAATCCATCAGAATATATTACAGAAAATCTGGTAAAATATTGAAGCTGAAAATCATGTTTACGTTGTAATAATGATAAGATTCTAAAACCCCACAATGAAGAAATATGCCTAATATCAATATGGAAACACAAAGACAAAGCCCCAAAAACAACTCTCCATGTAATCCCCAACAAAACCCAAGAGCCATATATCAAATCCACAAAGCTGTATGTATAGAGTACTAGTAATTAATTACATGCAATAATGCCTAATTAGGCTTAACTCATGCCATGTTTGGGTCTTTTCCTTTTTTTTTCTTGTTCTTTTTCTTATTTTGTTCTTTTTTTTATTAGTTGGTATCAGCAAAAACCAATCAAAAAAATAAATAAAAAAAGAAGCAAGGCCAAGAGAGAGAGAGAGAGGGAGAGTTGTAAAGAAAGATTACCCAAATCTAACACTTGCTAGAGTTCCAATCTTTTTGTGTCAAGAATCAGAAAGAGTTCAGTGGAACAGTGACACAACCTTTGAGGCTATATGCATGAGAAGAGAACTACTTCAAAGTCTGGACTTTGAGGAGTAACCCCCACCACACAAGTAAAACCAAAAGCAAAAGAAACCAAATAAACCCAAAAGAAACTATCAGAAAATGAGCTGCTTCTCACAGTTTCTGCCTACAAACCCCAACTAGAAACCACAGCCTCGGGAAGCTGAAATGGCTGTTTCTCAATACCATGCTTTCCCTGCAAAAAAGTAGACACAAGTAATTGCACTAACAAAATAGAATGATAATCCTGCAAGAGTAAAAAACTTTCAAATTTAAGAGGAATTCAGCCCGAGCATTAAGCACAATCAAAAGTCATCTATAAATTCAAAGCAGATTAATTAGCAACTCAAACATAAACAAATCCCCAACATATATATCCTGCAAAGTTACTCTGTTATAAAACTAAAAAAATTAAATTTCCCCATATATGGCATCATACAAATATCTACGCCCCCCACTAGCAAATACATGAACAAAGAAATCATTTAAGGGTGCCCATTGCCAAAAACCTACTAGTCAAGTCTCCGTGATTGTCACAGCAGCTCCCCTGCAAGAACCACATATATACATATAAGAGAAACCTTATCAACTTGATCTTTCTACACCCTATTCTATAAATCCCACAAGTTCACTATTTCCATAAGTCATGCATGCGCGTTTTAATTTTTAAACAACAACTTCGAGTCTGCGGAGGTTGCATCCCACACCTGGAAATGAATAAAATATATGTAAGCACAGGACAATAACGAGAAGAATAATAAGAAGAAACAACAAAGCACAAGCAAATATCCCTACCTCAACAACATCACAAAGAAAAAACTCCATGCTCCACTCAATTCAACACACATAAACCCTAACTTCAACTATCAAAAACCAAAATCCACTAAACATTAAGCAATCTTTGCTATCACAGATTCCAATATCCCAAACATTTGAAGCATACATCATTAAATAAGGGTACTTTAGGAAAATCACATAGTACATCCCAAAAAATAAAGGACAAGTAACTTGGGATGGAAAACAAAAAGTCTGCAAAGACGATTGATAGATTCTAAGAAAATCTCTTTAATAAGAAATAGCCCTCTTGCAGAATATACCAGGATCCATAGGAATGTAGGTGCACCATATTGGCCCAAGCAAAAATATAGCACGATAAACATTTGTACTTCACATTTAAAGAATAGCAACCTCCAGTCCTCTGGACTGAATGAAACACGGTCAAATCTGATAATTCTGCTAAACCAGAAACATCACTTCAAAATCAAATATAAATTACTCAATGAACTCCTGAATGTGCTAAAGCATCTGAAAAGCAAAATACTGTTAGAGCTTTACACTATCTAGTAACAGAACAGAAACCAACACAAGATGTATTAATACAGAGGCAACCATCATGAAAGAAACACACAATTCACAAAATGTTCTTTGTCTGTACAGAAGCTGGATATAGTTAAAGCAGAAAATAAAAAATGCAAGCAACATAAGATTAATCAGCAGCAAGAGAGGGGTGGGGGGGATGAAACAGCATCCACAAATAATATTTAAGGAGTCATGGTCATACAATTAAAACTCCGCATCCAACTTCTGGTGGTTATGAAAAAAAAAATGATCTAACCTTTTAGGGTGTTGATACAAGAAGGTCTCTATACTGCATAGAAACCATTTCTCTCGCTCCAGCACTTGCAAGCATCTCTCTTAGTAGCTACAGAACACTTGGGTTTTTCCCGTGTTTTCAACCCAAAATTTGCTTTCACAGCAGTTTAAAGAATGCAGTAAAACCTAAAGAAAGTACTGAATAATGACTATTATCACTGCCTTAAATTTATTCAGAAAAAAATAAAATAAATGAAGTAGTCAATCTCAAAAAAATGGTTTTGCTAACAATTGCAAAAAGTTAATGTCACATACAGTGAATCAATTAGCAGCAGATAAATTTATAATAATAACAAGTTGGAAATACAAATTTGAAGCCAGGACCCTCCACCCTATCATGTTTTCTATCAAGTCCAAACACATGCAATCAGAATCAATTATTCATTGGGGAAACAGGGAGTGAAGAAGAATCAATGATTCATTGGAACACTTAAAAGCAATAGCAAATTGAATTTTAAGGGTCAGAAAAGACCAAAAATAAGATTATCCAATATGCTAAAGCTAGAAGTTGATATCCCCTAATACCGTGCAAATACCCTTACATGATCACATTCTAAAAGCCTAGATCCACATATCACAAGTAGACAAAAAAAGTTCTCAAACTTGATCAAACTTTGAGTGCAAAACATTACTGCCAGACTTACAAAATGTTTTTTTGTAATAATAAAGCATTTGATTGTCAAAGAAAGATGCAAGAAATCATTATTGGTTCATTTCATTAGATGAGAATGTTACCTGAGGGTTCAGCAAGTTGAAAACTATCAGAGTGTGATCTGTAGTGCAAACAACCATTAGGGGATGCCGCACTATAAAAGAATAACAGAGGTCAGGGAGTTGTTGAGTACTCATAGGATTTGACTGCCTTGTATCCCAGTACTTAATAATTGGAAGGAAACCAACAGAACAATTAGCAGTAAAGGGCACAAAAGCATCAAGTTGCAAACATAACAGATCAAGAGCATGCAAAACGATATATAGTGCAAAAGAAACCATATGTTGGATAATTATGTCATAACTAGTATGTGCCGAAACATGTTCAAGTATATAGAATATTAAAAAATTCAAAATTAGCAACAAAATCAGTAAAAACCACACCTATGAAAGCACAAAAAAAACTCATTAGTCTAAACCATATGAAAGCACAAAAGAAACCCATTAGTCTAAATCATCAGCCTCGGCTTCCATGCCAGTAGCAGCATGGAAAACCCCCTCTCTAGGAAAAATCTTGTTGTAGTTCAAATCTGGCAGTCACTTACCCGAGAAAATCTTCAAACCCTTTTCTTGAATTTCAAAGAAAAGTGTTTTCTTTTTTTCTTTTTCTTTTTTTCTTTTTTTTCAGTTGTTGAAGAACCACTTTCTATTGAAGGATAAATTAGAGCATTCAGGAAGAGAGAGAGAGAGAGAGGATCAGATTTTAGAACGATCATATTAATCAATAAACTTCATGCCACAAATTTCAAAGGAGAAACATAGACACTAAATGAAAAATCTTTTAAAACATCAAGAAGATGAAAATTAATTCAAGTCCATATACATTTGAAAGGATATTCCATGCCAATTAGAATAAATAACCAAGAAAGGCATTCAAAATTACACACAATTTAAAAGTCTAGTTAATAAAATCAATAACATTCAAGAACCAGGAAATTCTAAAAAGCATACCAAAGAAAATCCAAAAAGAAGTTTTCCATTACAAACAAGAACCAAATCTACAAAAACTTGCAATTCAATTCAAATAAATCAGAATCCAAAAAAACCCATTAGTCTAAACCATATGAAAGCACAAAAAAAACCCATTAGCCTTCCTCTCTGATGGGCATCATTAGCCAGCGGCTGCATGGAAAACCCCCTCACCAGATTTTTTGGGGAAAATCTTTTGAATACGGACATGTACAAGGGCCCTACTCTTTTGTGCATTCTTAATGTATTTATTACTTATCCAGGAAAAAAAAATTAAAAGATATAGCTAAGACTAAAAACAGCAGGAGAATTTTCAAGATTAACAATAGAAAAACAGCTACAAGGACCATGGAGATGGGAAAAAAAGTAACAGGAAAAAAAAAAATAATATAAAGCCAAAAACATCCAACAATGAAAATTTGTTGACAAGATAAAGGTAGCCATACAGCTACACAAAGATGATTTTATTATTCCTCATCTCAGAAAATCTAAAATCATGTGATTTTCTCAATTCCTGATGCCACAATAAAATCAGGAAGCTAAAATGGCTGTTTCTCAATACCACGCTTGCTAAAAGTAGACACAAGTAATTTCACTAGCAAAATAGAATAATAATTCTACGAGAGTAAAAAAAAACTTTCAAATTTAAGAGGAATTTAGCTATTAGCATAGAAACATGTGATCAACAAAGCATGTAAACATAGAAACATGTGATCAACCAAGCAAGTAGATATGTGGGCCGGTTATCAACAAAGCGTGTGAACATAGAAGTATGTGATCACGAAATCATACAAGCATGTGAGCATTTAAGCATCCAAGTACACATACCTCAAATCTCCCATCACCTCAGCATTCGAGCAAAATCGTCAAAACATTTGAGCACACGAATGTGCAAATACACGATCACTATAGCCTTCAAGCCTATAGACATATCATAATCCAACGTGCAAACATGTGTGTGGATATCAAAATGTGGATATCAAAGCGTGTTAGCATGCGATCATCAAAGAATTTTAACATCGAAGTAGGTAATCATCAAAGCGTCCAAGCATATGAGCATGAAGGCATACAGGCAAATGAGCATGTGATCATCAAAGTAGATAGTCATGGGAGTATAAGATCATCGAAACGTGTGAACAAAAAAGCATGTGACCATCAAAGCATGTGGACATAGAAGTATGCGATAATCAAAGAAAGTAGATATGTAAAAATGTTATCATCAAAGCAATGACAAATGTGTGTATGTTATTAACAAAGCATGTGAGCATACAAGCACATGACCATGAGAGCATACAAGCATGTAAGCATTCAAGAACCCAAGTACACATACCTCTAACCTACTAACCACCTCAACATTCTAGTACAATTTTCAAAGCATTTAAGTGATGAACGTACAGATACACGATCATTAAAGCCTTCAAGTCTATAGACATTTCATCCTCCAAGTGTATACACATCTGTAGATATAAAAAATGTAAATATCAGTGCATATAATCATACGATCATCAAAGCATTTCAACATAGGAGTAGGTAATCATCAATGTGTCCAAGCATATGAGCATGAAGGCAAACAGGCATGCGGGCATGTGATCAACAAAGCATGTGAACATAGGTGCTTGTGATTGTTAAAATAAGTAGACATGTGAGCATGTTATCATCAAAGCAAGTAAATATAGGGATTAATTATCAACAAAACATGTGAATATATAAAGCATGTGATCATGAGAGCATAGAAGCATATGAGCACTTAAGCACCCAAGTACACATACCCCTAATCTCCCAATAACCTCAGTATTCAAGTACAGTCGTCAAAACATTTGAGCACATGAATGCAAATACACAATCACTTTAGTCTTGAGCCTATATAGACATTTCATCATCCATGTGTGTGCGTGTGGATATCAAACATGTGAATATAAATGCATGTTAGCATGCAATCATCAAAACATCCAAACACATAAGCATGAAGACATATAGGCAAGTGGGCATGTGATCATCAAAGCAAGTAGACATGGGAGGGTACACTTATGGAAGCATTCGAACATAGAAGCATGTGATCGTACGTAGGTAGATGTGATCATCAAAGCAAGTAGACATGTGAGCATGTTATAATCAAAGCAAAAAGCAAGTAGATATGTGGGCTAATCATTATCAAAGCATATGATCATAAAATCATGAGAGTATACAAGCATGTGAGCATTTAAACACCTAAGTACACATACCTCTAATCTCCCAATCACCTCAATATTCAAATACAATCGTCAAAACATTTGAGCGCATGAACGTGCAAATACACGATCACTTTAGCCTTCAAGCCTATGTACATTTCATCATCCAAGTGTGTGCACGTGTGTGGATATTAAAAATGTGAATATCAATGCACGTGAGCATGCGATCATCAAAGCATTTCAACATAAGAGTAGGTAATCATCAAAGCGTCCAAACATATAAGCATGAAGGCATATAGGCAAGTGGGCATGTGATCATCAAAGCAGGGTGACTTGTGAGCATAAGATCTTCGAAACATGTAGCAAAGAAGCATGTGAACATCAAAACATGTAAACATAAAAGTACGTAATTATAAAAGTAAGTATACATGCGAGAATGTTATCATCAAAGCAATAACAAATGTGTGCAAGTTGTCAACAAAGCATGTAAACATGAAAGCATGTGATCATGAGAGCATAGAAGCATATGAGCACTTAAGCACCCAAGTGCATCTATAATCTCCTAATAACCTCAGTATTCAAGTACAATCATCAAAAAGTTTGAGCGCGTGAATGCAAATACACGATCACTTTAGTTTTAAGCCTATATAGATTTCATCATCCAAGTGTTTGCACATATGTGTGGATATCAAAGCATGCAATCATCAAAGCATTTCTACATAGGAGTAGGTAAACATCAAAGCATCCAAGCATATGAACATAAGAGCATACAAGTAAGTGTGCATGATCATCAAAGCAAATAGACATGGGAGCATACGATTATGGAGGCATGTGAACATAAAAGCATGTGAGAATGGTGCATGTGATCATCAAAGCAAGTAAACATGTGAGCATGTTATGATCAAAACAAGTACATGTGGGCTAATTATCAACAAAGCATGTGAACATACAAGCACGTGATCATGAGAGTATACAAGTATATGAGCATTTAAGCACTAAGTACACATAACTCTAATCTCTCAATCACCTCAATATTCAAGTACAATCATCGAAGCATTCGAGTGCATGAATGCAAATACATGATCACTTTAGTCTTCAAGCCTATAGACATTTCATCAAAGCATTTCTACATAAGAGTAAGTAATCATCAAAGCGTCCAAGCATACAAGCATGAATGCATGTAGTCAAGTGGGCATGTGATCATCAATGCAGGTTAACTTGGGAGCATAAAATCATTGAAATGTGTGATCATCAAAGCAAGTAGACATATGAGCATGTGATTATCAAAGGAAGTAGACATACGAACATGTAATCATCAAAGCAAGTACATATATGAGCATGTGTTCAACAGAGCATGTGAATATACAAGCACATGTGCATTTAAGCATTTATGAACACATACATCTTACTGTCCAATCACCTAAGCATTTAAGTACAAGCATTAAAGCAATGATTGCACGAGCATCAAAGCGTGTGATTGCACGAGCATCCAAGTGCACGAGCACATCAGCCTTCAAGCATATAGATATATCGTCATCCTAGTGTGTGCACATTAGGATACAAACAATGGGTTGATGCTTAATGAGAATTAATGATTAAGTCTTATGAAAGAGTGACACTTAATTGAATATGAGCATTTAAGCACGAGAGAATACAAGCATATGAGTGAGAGAATACAAGCGAGCACATAAGCATATGAGCATTAAAGCACCCAAGTATTCATATCTCTTACAACCCAATTACCACAGCATTCAAGCACAATCGTCAATGCATTTGAGCGTATGAATGTGCAACTACATGATCACTTAAGCCCTAAGCCTACATATCATCAACCAAGTGTGTGCACATGTGTATGGATGTCAAACATGTGAACATCAATGTATGTGTGCATGGGAGCATGTTATTGTCAAAACATGTGGCATAGTAGCATATGGTCAACAAAGCACGTGAGCTTGAGAGCATGTGATCATCAAAGCATGTGAGCATGTAAGCATCTAAGAGTGAGCATGGGAGAATACGATCTTCGTAGCATGTACACGTGACAATCTAAGCATGTAAGAACATGTGAGCATAAAAGTATGTGAGCATGTGATCATCAAAGCATCCAAACATATGAGCATTAGGGCACACAGGCATGTGGGCATGTAAAAGTCAAAGCACGTAAACATGGGAGCAAATGATCATCAAGGCATATAGACATGAGAGCATACAGACATGAGAGCATATGATTATCTAAGTACGTGAACATAGGAGCATGTAATTATCAAAGCATTTAAACATATCATCAAAGCAAGTAGACATGTGAGCATGTGATCAACCAAGTATGTGAACCTATAAAACATAAGCATTTAAGTATCCAAGTACACATACATCATACCGTCCAATCACCTTTGCATTTAAGCACGATCAAAAAAGTATGTGAGTGCACAAGCATTCAACTGCAGAAGCACATTAGCCTCTAAGCATATGGATATATCGCCATCCCAGTGTGTGCACATGTGGATACAAACAAAGGGCTAATGTTTTGTTAAAATTAATGAATAAGTCTTAAGAAGGATTGACACTTAATTGAAAATGTGAGCAAATAAGCATGAGAGTATACAAGTATGTGCACATAACAGCATACAAGTATTTGAGCACCTAAGTTCACATACCTCTTATCGCCTATTAACCTCAAGATTCAAGCACAATCGTTAAAGCAAATGAGCGCAAAAATGTTCAACTGCAAAATCACTTCAACCTCCAAGTATACAGACATATCCAAGTGTGCGCACATGTATGGATATCAAACATGTGAATATTGATGCATGGGAGCATGGGAGCTTGTGATCATCAAAGCATATGAGTATGGGAACATGGGATCATCAAAGTATATAAGCATGAGAGAATGCAATCATTAAAGCATGTGGGCATGAGAGCATGTAATCATCAAGGCATATGAGCATGGGAGCATGTGATCATCGGAGCATGTAAGCGCGTGAGCATTCAAACATATAAGCATCTAAACACATAAGCAATCAAGCATGTGAGCAAGGGAGCATACGATAATCGAATCAAGTAGACATGTGAGCAACCTAACATGTAAGAACATACAAGCATGATAGCATACGTGCATGTGAGCATGTGATCATCAAAGCATAAAAACTAATGAGGCATATGGCATACAGGCAAGTGTGTATCTGATCGTCAAAACATGTAGACATGGGAGCATACGATTATTGAAGCATGTGAACATTGGAGCATGTATTTATCAAAGCATTTCAACATAGGAGCATGTGATCATCAAATCATGTAGACATGCGAGTATGTAATTAACAAAGTTTGTGACCATACAAGCACATGAGCATTTAAGCATCCAACTACACATACATCTTACCGAACAATCACCTTAGCATTTAGGCACGATCATCAAAGCATGTGAGTGCACGAGCATCCAACAGCATGAGCACATCAGCCTCCAAGCATAAAGATATATTATCATCAAGCGTGTGCACATGTAAACATAAAGAAAGGTATGGTTCTTAATGACAATTAATGAATAAGTCCTCTGAAGGAGTAACACTTAATTGAATGGGTAAGTGTGAGAGCATACACACAAGCACATTAGCATTTAAGCGCCTAAGTACACATACCTCTTAGGCACGATCATCAAAGTATATGAGTGCACGAGCATCAAACAACATGAGCACATCAACCTCCAAGCATATAGATATATTACCATCCAAGTGTGTGCACATGTATACATAAAGAAAGCTATGGTGCTTAATGACAATTAATAAATAAGTCATCTAAAGAAGTGACACTTAATTGAACATGTGAGTGTGAGAGCATACACGTATGTGAGCATACAAGCGTATGAGCATTTAAGTGTCTAAGTACACATACCTCTTATCGCCCAATCGCCTTAGCATTCAAGCACAATCGTCCAACTGCATTTTTACTTAAGCCTCCAAGCATATAGACAAATTATCATCCAAGTGTGTACTCAAGTGTGTGGATATCAAACTTGTGAACATTAAAACCAGTGAACATGGGAGCTTGCAATCATCAAAACATATGAGCATGGGAGCATAGGATCATAAAACTATGTGAGTATGGGAGCATGTGATCATCAAAGCATTTGACCATGCGAGATTTGATTATCAAGGCATGTGAATGTGGGAGCATGTGAATATGTGAGCAATCAAACGTGTGATCAATCAAGCATGCAATTAAACATCTAGTGTACTCTCCCCAATCACCTTAGCATTTCAGCACGATCATAGAAGCATGTGAGTGCACGAACATCCAATTGCACGAACACATCAGCCTCCAAGCATACAGATATATCGTCATCCAATTGTAAGCACATGTGAATACAAAGAAAAAATCGATGTTTAATGAGAAAAATGGGCATAAGTGTACTGCATAAGGCATCAGTATACTGCATATGTGTACATGCCTTAAGCACTATATAGCTTTCTTTGGCTAGTAGCTAAAGTAAATTACAAAAGAAAAATGGCAGAATAACTAGTTTTTTAGCATAGTAGATACACTAAAAAACTTACATTAGTTTCTTGCACCTGCTATCAATCACCAAAAATTTCTTACTTGAATTAATCACATCCATACAAATTCATTACTCGAATACCAAAAATACAAAATCGACAAAACAATAAACAAGATTCTAAAAAAAGAAAAAATGATTCAGGCTTTGTATTCTTTCAAACAAAACAATAACAAATAAAAAGGGGAAAAATAGATGACCAATTCCAAGCTTCATAACTTGAAAATGAACTTATATTATTAGTAAGCTCTAGTGAGTTTTATAAACAATATGAGTGTAAAAAATCTCTACCATGAGCTAAACAGAGCCATTAAAGTGCCTTTGGTCGAAACAAGTCAATTTTTTTGTAGTGTATAGTGCTTGTCAACATGTGTAACGGACACAATGTAATATGCCCATCTCTAAAAATTTGATTATAGACATCAGATTCAATCCAACAAAATTAAGACAATAATAAGGGGACCATGGAAACAACTCTCATGCAATAAGCATACCATTTGGTAAGATTGCTGGTGCACCACCAATCTCATCCACTTGTGATATTTTCAAAAGAGTATTAAAATAGAAAAAAAGGAAAAGAAGAAATACCTCATTCTTTACTACTTCTAAAAAGAATTTGAATTGGTATATATCAATATCACCAAGGAGTGCAAGATTGAGACCAAATACCCACCACCTTTTAAGGAGTTGCTAAGCAAAATAACTATTCTTTTGAGGCATAAAACACCTGCCCAACCAGCTTTTATGACATATAAATCTTATAAAGGTATTAAGACCATCAAACCAATCTACGTTCAAAAAGAGAATATTATTTCACCATAATGATAATCTAGACGGTTACAAAGTTTAAAGGCTTCTCAATGAGCAAAATCAGGGCATCTCAAAAGGACAGAAGTTTCACATGTAAATGCTAATGGATTAGGGTATACAATCCTTAAAGCATGTAGACATTACGATCATTAAAGCATGAGAACATAGGAGCATGTAATCATTAAAGCAAGTGAACATTAGCCTCCAAGCATGCAAATTTATCATCATCCAAGTGTGGTCACATGTGGATACAAAGAAAGGGTTGATGCTTAACGGGAACTAATAAATAAGTCTTATGAAGGAGTTACATATAATTGAACATGTTAGCATTTAAGAATGAGTGTACAAGCATGTGAGCATGAGAGAAAACAAGCATATGAGCATTTAAGCAGCCAAGCACACATACCTCTTAAAGCTTAATCACCTTAGCTTTCAAGCACAATCCTCAAAGCATTTAAGTGCAAGAACATCTAAGTGCATGTTCACTTAAGCATCCAAACATACAAATCATCATCTCTAAGTGTGTGCTCATGTGTGTGGATATCAAATATGTAAATATTAATGTGAGTGCATGTGATCATCGAAGCGTATGAGCATGGGATCATCAAAGCATGTGAGTTTCAGAGCATGTGTTTATCAAAGCATTTCACCATGGGAGCACATAATTATCAACGCATTTAAGCATGGGAGCATGTGATAGTCAAAGCATGCGAATGTGTGAGCAATCAAACATGTGAGCATCCAAGCATGTGATCATGTGAGCAAGAGAGCATATGATCATCAAAGCAAGTAGACATGTGAGCATATGATCATCAAAACATGTGAATATAGAAGCATGTAATCATTAAAGCATGTGAACATGGGAGCATGTGGCCATCAAAGTAGACATGTGAGCATGTGATCAATAAAGGATGTGATCATTCAAGCACATGAGCATTTTAGCATCCGAGTAAACATATATTTTACTATCTTATCACCTTAGCATTTCAGTAGAATCATTAAAGCATATGAATACACAAGCATCCAACTATCAAAGCATATGATTATCAAAGCATTTGACCATGGGAGCATGTAATTATTAAGGCATGTGAACATGGGAGCATGTGATCGTCAGAGCATATTAACATGGAACCACTTGATCGTCAAAGCATATTAACATGGAACCACTTGATCGTCAAAGCATGTGACCGTGTAAGCAATCAAACATGTGGGCATCCATGCATGTGATCAATCAAGCATGTGAGCGTGGAAGCAGATGAACATCGAAGCATGTAAACATGTGATGATAGGACCATCAAAGCATGAGAGAACACTGGAGCATGTGACCATCAAAGGAAGTAAATATGTGAGCATGTGATGATCAAATCAAGTAGACATGTGAGCATGTGATCAATAGAGCATGCGATCATAAAAGCACATGAGCATTTATGTATCCAAATAAATATATATCTTACCGTCCAATCACATAACTTTTTAGCGTGATTATTAAAGCCAAGGTTGATGCTGAATGAGAATTAATGAATAAGTCTTATAAAGTAGTTACCCTTGATTGAACAAGTGGGCGTTTAAGAATGTGTACAAGCATGTAAGCATCAGAGTATACAAACATATGAGCATTTAAGCAACCAAGTACACATACCTCTTACCGCCTAATGACTTTTAGCTTTCAAGCACAATTCTCAAAGCATTTGAGCGCAAGAACATCCAACATCATGTTCACTTAAGCATCCAAGCATATAGAAAAATCATCACCCAAGTGTGAGCATATCAAACTTGTGAATATTGATGTGAGTGAGGATAGGAGCATGTGACAATCGAAGCATGTGAGCATGGAATCATCAAAGCATGTGATTATCAAAGCATTTAATCATGGGAGCACGTGGTTATCAAGGCATGTGACACGAGAGCACGTGATCGTCAAAGCATAGGATCCTCAAACCATTTAAGTATGGGAGAAGGTGATTATCAAAGCATCTAACCATGGGAGCATGTGATTATCAAGGCATGTGAAGTTGTGACCAATCAAACAAGTAAGCATCGAAGCATGTGATCAATCAAGCATGTGAGTATGGAACCATATGATAATCAAAGCATGTAGACATGTGAGTATACGATCATCAAAGCATGAGAACATAGGAGTACGTAATCATCAAAGCAAGTGAGCATCAACCTCCAAGCATATAGATATATCATCATCCAAGTGTGGTCACATGTGGATACAAAGAAAGGGTTGATGCTTAATGGGAGCTAATAAGTAAATCTTACGAAGGATTTATACATAATTGAACATGTGAATTAGTGTGTACAAGCATGTGAGCATAAGAGCAGACAAGCATATAAGTATTTAAGCAGCCAAGTACACATTCCTCTTACCGCCTAATCACTATAGTGTTCAAGCATAACACTCAAAGCATTTGAGCACAAGAACGTCCAACTACATGTTCACTTAAGAGTCCAAGCATATAGACAAATCATCATCCAAGTGTGTGCTCATGTGTAGGGATATCAAACTTGTAAATATTATTGCAAGTGAGGATGGAAGCATGTGAGCATTAGACTGCATGATCATTAAAGCATGTAGACATGTGAGCATACGATCATCAAAACACGGGAACATTTATGTAATCATCAAAGCAAGTGAACTGATGTCTCCAAGCATATAGATATATCGTCATCCAAGTGTGGTCACATGTGGATACAAAGAAAGGGTTGATACTTAATGGGAGTTAAAAAGCAAGTCTTATGAAGGATTTATACATAATTGAACATGTGAGCATTTAAGAATGAGAGTGTACAAGCATGTGAGCATAATAGCTGACAAGCATATGAGTATTTAAGCAGCCAAGTACACATTCCTCTTACCGTCCAATCACTGTAACGTTCAAGCATAATACTCATTTGAGTGCAAGAAAGTCCAACTGCATGTTCACTTAAGAATCCAAGTATATAACAGACAAATCATCATCCAAGTGTGCGCTCATGTGTAGGGATATTAAACTTTTAAATATTATTGCAAGTGAGAATGGGAGCATGTAATCATTGAAGCATATGAACATGAGATCATCAAAGCATGCGAGTATCGAAGCATGTGATTATTAAAGCATTTGACCATGGGAGCATGTGATTATCAAGGCATGTGAACATGGAAGCATGTGAATGTATGAACAATCAAACATGTGAGCATCCAAGCATGTGATGCTCACATGTGATCAACTAAGCATGTGATCATGTGAGCATGAGAGCATATAATCATCAAAACATGTAATCATTAACGCATGTGAGTATCGGAGCATGTGATTATCAAAGCATTTGACCATGAGAGAATGTGATTATCAAAGAATTTAACCCTAGGAGCATGTGATTATCAAGGCATATGAACATGGGAGCATGTGATAGTCAAAGCATTAAACGTGTATGCATCCAAGCATGTGATCATGGGAGCATATCATCATCGAAGCATGTTGACATGTGAACATAAAAACATGTGGCCATCAAAGTAGACACGTGAGCAATGTGATCATACAAGCAAATGAGCATTTAAGCATCCAAATAAATATATATTTTACCGTTCAATTACATTAGCATTTCAACACGATCATCAAAGCATATGAGTGCACGAGCATCCAACTACATGAGCACATCAATCTCCAAGCATATAGACATCTTCATCCAAGTGTGGGCACATATGGATATAAAGAAAGGGTTGATGTTGAATGAAAATTAATGAATATGCCTTATGAAGTAGTTACACTTAATTGAACATGTGGGCATTTCAAAATGAGAGTGTACAAGCATGTGAGCAGTAGATAATACAAGAATGCTAACATACAAGCATACAAGCATTTAAGCAACCAAGTACACATATCTCTTATTGTCATATAACCTCCGCATTCAAGCGTTTTCGTCAAATATTTGGGCACACAAACGTCCAACTGCTTGTTCACTTAAGCCTCTGAGCATATAGACATATCATTGTCCAAGTGTGTGCACATGTGTGGATATTAAACATGTGAATACCGATGCATTTAAGCATGCAATCATCAAAGCATTTGATGACGGGATCATCAAAGCACAAGGTCATTATCAAAGCATTTGACCTTGAGAGCATGTGATTATCAAGACATTGTGAGCAATCAAACATGTAAGCATCCAAGTGTGTATACATGTGTGTGGATATTAAACATGTGAATACTGAAGCATTTGAGCATTGGAGCGTGCAATCATCAAAGCATTCGATGACAGGATCATCAAAGCATGTGAGTGTAGAAGAAGGTCATTATCAAAGCATTTGACCTTGAGAGCACGTGATTATCAAGACATGTTAAGGTGTGAGTAATCAAACATGTGAGCATGTGAGTGTGGGACCATATGATCATCAAAGCATGTAAACATGCGAGCATACGATCATCAAAGCATGAGAACGTAGAAGCATGTAATCATCAAAGCAAGTGAAAATTAGCCTCCAAATATATAGATATATCGTCATCCAAGTGTAAGCACATGTGGATACAAAGAAAGGGTTGATGCTTAACTTGTAAATACTATTGCGAGTGAGCATGGGAGCTTGTGATTATTGAAGCATATGAGCATGAGATCATCAAAGTATGCAAGAATCGAAGCATGTGATTATCAAAGAATTTGACAATGGGAGAATGTGATTATCAAAGAATTTGACCCTGGAAGCATGTGATTATCAAGGCATGTGAACATGGGGAGCATGTGATAGTCAAAACATGTGAACGTATGAGCAATTAAACATGTAAGAATCCAAGCATGTGATCATGTGAGAATGGGAGCATATGATCATCGAAGCATATAAACATGTGAGCATATGATCACTGAAGCAAGAGAATATAGGAGCATGTAAGCATGTGAACATAGGAACATGGGGCCATCAAAGTAGACATGAGAGCATGTGATCAACAAAGCAAGTGATCATACAAGCACATGAACATTTAAGCATCCAATTAAATATATATCTTACCGTCCAATCACATTATCATTTCAGCACAATCATCAAAGCATGTGAATGCACGAGCGTCCAACTACATGAGCACATCAGCCTCTAAGCATAGATACATTATCATCCAAGTGTGGGCACATGTGGATACGAAGAAAAGGTTGATGCTAAATGAGAATTAATGACTAAGTCTTATGAAGTAGTTTCACTTAATTGAACATGTGAGCATTTAAGAATGAGTGTACAAACATATGAGCTAGAGCATACAAGCATATGAACATTTAAGCAGCCAAGTACACATACCTTTTATCGTCTAATCACCTCCATATTCAAGCACATTTGTCAAACACTTAAGCACACAAACATCCAACTGCATGATCCCCTAAGCCTCTGAGCATATAGACATATCATTATCCAAGTGTATGCACGTGTGTGGACATTAAACATGTGAATATCAGTGCATTTGAGTATGACATGCAATCACCAAAGCATACGAGCATGGGATCATCAAAGAATGTGAGTTACAAGGAGCATGGACATGTGAGCATGGAATATAAGTGAGGACATATGATATGAATGAATTGGCATGTGAGGTGCATGAACATGTGAGCAAGAAATATAATATTTCCTAAGTGATGACAAATGAATGCACGAATATGTGAGAGCACATATAGTCTACCCTAGGAGATGATATGTGAAATGCATGGACGTTTTAGCAATTTATGGTAGAAAACAACATTAAAGAGTATAGCTATGCATGTGGTTGCATGACATTGGCTAGGAAAGTAAATTACATTCTTGAATTAAATACAACTAACCTCATTCCAAGCCATAGCATAAAAAGTTTGATTAGCACCTTTTCCTTTCAACACATTTTTCTCATGCAAAAAGATACAAAGAAACAACAAAGGGATATAAAGGTTAAATGCTTAGAACGTGTAAGAAGAATGTCATTTGACAATTTTATTGTGCTTGAAGGAAATTCCCTTTTTATTTTGAAATTTAGAAATGGAATGGTGATTCTTATAACCTCATGGAATTTTGTGCAAATTTTGAACTTTAAGGGTTTTTTTGTAATTTTCAAAAACATTGGGGATCAATTTATAATTTAAAAAAAGTTTGGGTCAAATTCTAATTTGGAAAAGTTGTGTAGCAAAAAATGTAATTTGGAAAATTTGTGGGGTCAAAAATGGAATTTGAAAAAAAATTTGGGCGTTCAAACATAATTTTGAAAGGTTTTACAGTCAAGTGTAATTTTGTGAATGTTGGAATATGGCAAATAATTTAATTTATACATGCGTGTGTTATATGTGTATCTATATATAGGTATTTTATCTAGAAAGCACAGACATTTCATTTGGTATGTTTTACCAATGTTGTACCCATACCTGTGCTTCTTAGATAAGTGCTAATTTTTCAAAAATTGCTATGCCGTTGTATCGTACCCATACCATAACGGTGCTTCCTAGTATTTTATACTTATGTTGTGTATAAGAGTGTGTGTGTGTGTATATATATCTTAGGTTTTCAAAATAAATAACTATCAAAATCTTTAAAAACATATCTAAAACTCCAAGAAGGTAACTAGGCTTGTTATATAAGCTATGACTCTAGCTTCTCTATATTAAAGACCAAAACTCACCAGCAGGATATTAAAGGGCAACTGAAACACAACATATTGATGGAATTGCAGAAAGATCCCTCAAACAAGCTCTTGCAGTCAATAAATTTGCATTCTTTTCTGCTGCAGCATCCACTAGCCCCCATGGACTCCAAGAGTGCCTGATGCAATTAAAAAGGTAAGTCCAACAGCTCATGGATTCATGCTTTTACAGAAAATTCCAGGGGATTAAAAGCATAAAGAAAATTTGAATCCCATAAATAAATGACATCATAATTAGTTACCATAAATGCAAGACAATCAGATAATTAAATGCTCACAATGAGATAAACAAAATATATAATTCAATGCAAGACAAGCATATCAAATGGAGAATTACATTATAGATCTATAATATAATTAAAAAACCTAGAGAGGGAGCGCTACTACAGATGGAGGTGATGGATTTCCATATTTTCTGCACTATAGATGCTATGGTAGCATAATGTTTGCCGATAAGATGGACCTCAGGCATGCAAATTTAATTATAAGGCATACAATTGGACTTTAATACAGAAACAGGTGATATCAAGTAGTTATTATACTACAATAGTAATATACTATTGTGTCCCCTGACAATTCCATACAGTCAATGAAAAAAGAGTCATCCAGGTTTTGGAATTATCAGTTTATGGAATTACTCACGATATCTTCTATGGTCTTAAATAGAATAGTAGGCTTTATGGCTGCATTACTAATCCCTAGTTAGGTAAAACAATACAATGCAGACTAGCTTAATATCCAAAAAGAAATGGAAAAAATCAAAAATAAAGAAAGAAGTATCGAGTTCTGTATTAATTAAAGAGAAAGCAAGAATTTTTGAGTTGTTGTAGGCAGCACATAGTTCCTCCTAGCAACTTCTGAATCAAGACCAAATTTTGGAACACAAATATTGCTAAGAAACAATATTCTGAAATATTTTAAAACAAAAATGAAATATCAAAGAGCATGAAAGAAGGGTACAAATACAGCAGGCTGCAAGAGAAGATCCTGTAAAACATCAATGTCTGGAGACATATTGATTAATGCCTAAGGCAATACAACAGATCAAAGGGCTGGAAAAGACCATCAAGAAAGAGAGAAAGGAACAAACTTTAGAAGTATCAAGTACACAAGAATTCAAGTCACAAAAGTATACTATTTCTATCTACATATAGTAATGGAAAATTCTTCCTCAATACATCTCTTGAGTATATTTCAAGATCAAAATATAAAAAGATTGAATTCAAACTAGTTGTGATTGCTTTGAAAAATATGATTTTTTTTTTTTTTTTTTTTTTTTGGGTTTAAACCAAATTTCTCTTTTACTTTGTACCACATAGGCTCTAAAATCATCTAAAACAAGAAAGTACAACATGGCCCATACGACAGCTTAAGGGTGTCAATTTTTTGTATGGTTTTAGAGTCATAGAAAAATAGTCTAGAAAAAACACCTACTCTATGCTAAGTGAAAATTTAAAACTCTACAGATTAAAATAAAATAAAATAAAAATCAATCAACTAGTTAAGAAATTCATAAATAAAGAAAACAGAAAATGCAGATAAAACCTGTCATAGCTTATGCTAACCGCATAGCTTAGATGGTAAATAAACCACTCAAGCTTCTAGCTTCCTTCAGAGATTGAACAAATAATTTACACAGCGACAACATAGATTGTATAAGGGCATGCCCTGTTAATTCAAATTTGTAAGGAGTTCCCTTTTAATCCTGCATATTTATAAATAAATTGAAAAAAAAAAATAGTTCAGAATTCGATTATTAGGTAACACGGATCAAACCTGTCTTAGCTTACACAAAGCACATAACTCAGACAATAAATCAACTACTAGAGCTTCTGGCTTCCTTCAAAGATTGAAAAGACTATTAACACATAGCAGTGTAGCCTGATAGGTCCATGCCTTTAAGGAGTTTTATTCTAATGCAGCACAAGTATAAAGTAAAACATGGGTAGATTGGCTTTGATTTTCTTAAAAGTTCAAGAAGCATCATGTGTCATTAGTACTCAAAAAGTTGCTAAACAATCAATTCATAGGAAAGTCAATGACTACAGTCTACATGGGTGTGGGTGAATGTGGGCACAAAAATAATATATATCAAGAGATAATTTCATATCAGCATAGCCCAATAATTTCACTTTAGAGAGTTGAGGATTGAATATCTGAGAAAAAGAAAGAAGGAGAAAAGGAATGCATTGACATGATTTCTTTGAAAAATATGATTTGTCTAGTTTAAAACAAATTCTCTCTTACTTGGAACACAGAAGCACCAAAATCATCTAGAACAAGAAAGTCCAACAAATCCCATTCTACAGATTAAGGGTGTCAATTTGTTGTTTTATAGTGAAAGAAGAAAACTCTGGAAATGAAAGTTACTATATAAGCTAAGTGAGTGTGGAACTGTAAAGATCAAGAAAAACACACCAATTAACCAGTAAAAAAAAATCCAAAAACAGATAAAACCTGTCATAGCTTATTATGCTAACCACATAGCTCAAATGGTAAATAAACCACTCAAGCTTCTAGCTTCCTTCAGAGATTGAACAAACAATTTACACAGTGACAATATAGATTGAATAAGTCCATGCCCTATTATTTCAAATTTGTAAGGTCTCTCTTCTAATCCTGCACATTTATAAATAAATTGAAAAAAGAAAAGGGCAAAAAGAATAATGTCATAGAAGATGGAGAAAAAATAATTAGGAAAATAAATAGGTAATTTGAACACCACTGTAAATAAAAGAGCCAGCACAGATTAGAAGATATGGTTGCAAGGCAACCCAATTTTGAAATAGTTTCCAAGAACTGATCATCAAAATTGCATAAAATATCTATGCTAATGACATATTTGTATATGACAAGAAATTGTTTTGCTTCCATGTGAGCTAAGGCAAAAGCAAGTGGACATACGTATAAATAATGAGAATCTTTGTTATTACCACTAGTCTCAACTGAACATCAACAGAGACATAACATAAAATCCGATAGGCTAGGGCATCATAAAGAAATATAATGAACCAATAGCATTCAACAGAACCAACAAAGAAGCATAATATGAAGCAGCCCAACTAATACTACTCAATAAATAAAAAAAGAACAGCCCTCCCTCCTTTGACATTCCCTCCATTCGCATACAAAATTTTAAATAATGTCCAGCCCATCAGAAACTTAATAAAATAAATTTGATGCAAGTCTACAGTGGTTTATTTACACGTCAAGTGCCATTTGACTGGATTTAACTATGGTGTAGAAGGCTGTGTAAAGAAAATTCATCAAGACAATGTTCAACAATCAGAAAATGCTAGAAACAAATGAGCATCAAGAATTGGCCCCCCAAGAATTGCATGTTAACATGCACAAAAATCTATAAAGTAGGAGTAAAACAATGTACTATTAATGTTTCTAAGAAAGAGGATAACAGAAACTAGCATATTAAAAAGTTACATGATAAAATACATGGCTCAACATAAGGTTATCGCCTCTAAAGCATCCACACAAATGGCCATAAAAATGTGTCAACTGGGATGACAATACTGATGAGTTTTATTATCGCCATCTGTTTCACAATTACGTTATCCAAAAAAAATACAAAGGCCCAACATAAGGTTATCACCTCTAAAGGATCCACACAAATGACCATAACAATGTGCCAACTAGGATGACAATATTGATGAGCTTTATTAACCTATTCCATCTGTTTAACACTAAGGTTTATCCAAAAAGAATTCTGACAATATGCAGCAACTAGCCTGGAAGTAGTTCCTCAACTTCACAAACAATTTTTTCATATTAACTAACTAGGATACTAAAGAGATGAATGCATTAGAACAAAGTAATCCATAGGGAATTTTTTATTGTAAAATCTCATGCCCATTACAGAACTGGAAACCCAAAAAGAATTCTGATGGGTGTTCAAAACCATGGAGTCTTCAAACAAGTTCTAATGGATTTTACAGCTAGGTCATGGAGAGTGATCTGCTTTAGAGGCTGTGAGGACAAAAAGAAGGGGACAGATGGAATCAATGTTGGTTTGCAAAGACATGCAACTTCCACATAGTTAGCTAATGGAAACGAATTAACTGAGGACTTTGGTTTTCAATTTATGTCAAATGCTATGTTAGAGACAATAGTATAAGTGTGGAGATATACCATTGAAACTCTTATTCCATCAATTGTTTAATATATGGAAAAATAAAGAAGCCACACTGACTGATAATTAACTTCATAATAATCTCCCTGTTACCAATACACAATTAAGAGCCTGATCTATTGACAGCTTTCTCCGTTTGTTATATTCAATAAAGATTAATGAGATGGGCTTGAATAGAATGATATGACCTTTTTCAAAGAATCAAAAAAATTGAGGTAAAATCTTAGGATAAAGCTTTACAATGAAGCATAGGAGTTAACTGGTTGGAGATCGGAATGGAAGGTGAAAGTTCCTACAGAGGTATTTCTTTTATTGGACAGTTGTACGAAGTTAAAAATATAAAATAAATAAATAAATAGAAGGTAATACAAACATGATTAATTGGTGTTGTATGCAAAAATAAGTGGGGAGACTGTAAATCACCTTTAAAACTCCAGATCTTACCAATTCACTCTCTCTTCCTTTTCTTTAGGGGGGGGTGGGGTGTGTTGCATTGATCTGGTACATCCCACATACCAGGAAAAAGCCCTTTTCAATTATTTTTTAATGAAAATTTTAATGCCTACCCACCCCCTCACCCCCAAAAAAAAAAAAACCAAGCATCGCAACTCATAGCAATTAATCGCATTGCTACTCCTCAATTTTCAAACCAAAAACAGATATCAACTTAAGGTTTTTAATAGTAAGAACCTGTATGAGGTAGGTCGTTGACACTTGTGATTCCCTACCATGCTGAATGACTAAGATGAGGAGACTGCATAAGCATGTGTCCTATTTTCATTCTTGTATGCAGGTTTACCATATAAACCACCAGGCTCTGACAAAAAAAATGAAAAATGATGAGTGCACATTTAACATGGTTGCACAGAGATTTTGAACAAAAATAGATCCTGGAAGTTGCTCAGTGACATCCAAATAATTGGCTTGAACCACCACATCCAACATAGCGGTCTGCACCACCCCTACCACCACGATTTGTAGTGTTAGCACAGCGAGATCTGGAATCCAGTGTGTCCTTACTCTGAAGCAATAAGAGAAAGATTAACAAATAAGACTAACAAGAACCACGCTAACCACCACGGTGAAAACTAAGGAAATAGTAGAACTGTCATAACAACCAAAGACATTATGAGCAAAATGTTATAGAACCAAATAGTGCAAGGCAAATTAAGATTGTGTGAGAGAATGGAAGAATAAAAGAAAATTTATGAATGCCCAAAAGGCTGCTATATCAGTCTCCCATTCCCTCATATACCATAAAATTTGTTAGGTAACAAATTTGTTAGAAAATTTCAAAAGAAAGCAAAACCCCATGCATAGGATATCAAGGATTTGTCATGAAGTCAATTATTTACTTCCCTTGTTCTTTCTCCTCATAGTACTACTTACATAAGTTAAATTATTGAACACCTTTGAACAGTGACACAACCTTTGAGGCTATATGCATGAGAAGAGAACTACTTAAAGTCTGGACTTTGAGGAGTAACCCCCACCACAAGTAAAACCAAAAGCAAAGGAAACCAAATAAACCCAAAAGAACCTATCAGAAAATGATCTGCTTCTCACAGTCTCTGCCTACAAACCCCAAGTAGAAACCACAGACTCGGGAAGCTGAAATGGCTGTTTTTCAATACCACGCTTGCCCTGCAAAAAAGTAGACACAAGTAATTGCACTAGCAAAATAGAATGATAATTCTGCAAGAGTAAAAACTTTCAAATTTAAGAGAGCCCGAGCATTAAGCACAATGGAAAGTTATCTGTAAATTCAAAGCAGATTACTTAGCAACTCAAATGTAAACAAATCCCCAACAAATATCATGCAAAGCTACTCTGTTATAAAACTAAAAAAATTAAATTTCCCCACATATAGCATCATACAAATATCTACACCCCCCACCCACACTAGCAAATACATGAACAAAGAAATCATTTAAGGGTGCCCATTGCCAAACACCTATAACTCCAATCTCCATGATGTCACAGCAGCTCCCCTGCAAGAACCAAATATATATACATATAAGAGAAACCTAATCAGCTTGATCTTTCTACACCCTATTCTATAAATCCCACAAGTTCACTATTTCCACAAGTTATGCATGTGCATTTTAATTTTTAACCAACAACTTGGGGTCCGCGGAGGTTGCATCCCACACCTGGAAATGAATAAAATATATGTAAGCACAATAACGAGAAGAATAATAAGAAGAAACAACAAAGCACAAGCAAATATCCCTACCTCAACAACATCACAAAGAAAAAACTCCATGCTCCACTCAATTCAACACACAAACCCTAACTTCAACTATCAAAAACCAAAATCCACTAAACATTAAGCAAACTTTGCCATCACAGATTCCAATATCCCATACATTTGAAGCATACATCATTAAATAAGGGTACTTTAGGAAAATCACATAGTACATCCCAAAAAAGAAAGGACAAGTAACTTGGGATGGAATACAAAAAGTCTGCAAATAGATAGATTCTAAGAAAATCTCTTTAATAAGAAATAGCACTCTTGCAGAATATACCAGGATCCATAGGAATGTAGGTGCACCATATTGGCCCAAGCAAAAATATAGCACGATAAACACTTGTACTTCACATTTAAAGAAACCTACAGTCCTCTGGACTGAATGAAACATAGTCAAATCTGATAATTCAGCTAAAGCAGAAACATCACTTCAAAATCAAATATAAATTACTCAATGAACTCCTGAATGTGCTAAAGCATCTGAAAAGCAAAATACTGTTAGAGCTTTACACTATCTAGTAACAGAACAGAAACCAACACACAATTCACAAAATGTTCTTTGTCTGCACAGAAGCTGGATAATAGTTAAAGCAGAAAATAAAAATTGCACGCAAGATAAGATTAATCAGCAGCGGGAGAGGGGTGGGGAGGATGAAACAGCATCCGCAAAAAATATTTAAGGAGTCATGGTCATACTCCGCATCCAACTTCAGGTGGTTATGAAAAAAAAAAATGATCTAACCTTTTAGGGTGTTGATACAAAAAGGTCTCTATACTGCATAGAAAGCATTTCTCTTGCTCCAGCACTTGCGAGCATCTCTCTTAGTAGCTACAGACCACTTGGGTTTTTCCCGTGTTTTCAACCCAAAATTTGCTTTCACAGCAGCTTAAAGAATGCAGTAAATGCTAAAGTACTGAATAATGACTATCATCACTGCCTTAAATTTATTCGGAAAAAATAAATAAATGAAGTAGTCAATCTCAAAAAAAAAAGGTTTTGCTAACAATAGCACAAAGTTGATGTCACATACAGTGAATCGATTAGCAGCTGATAAATTTATAATAATAACAATTTGGAAATACAAATTTGAAGCTAGGACCCTCCACCCTATCATGTTTTCTATCAAGTCCAAACACATGCAAACAGAATCAATTATTCATTGGGGAACAAGGCGTGGAAAAGAATCAATAATTCATTGGAACACTTATAAGCAATAGCAAATTGAATTTTAAGGGTCAGAAAAGACCAAAAGTAAGATTATCCAATACGCTAAAGCTAGAAGTTGATATACCCTAATACTGTGCAGATACCCTTACATGATCACATTCTAGAAGCCTAGATCCACATATCATAAGTAGACAAAAAATGTTCTCAAACTTGATCAAACTTTGAGTGCAAAACATTACTGCCAGACTTACAAAATGTTTTTTTTTGTAATAATAAAGCATTTGATTGTCAAAGAAAGATGCAAGAAATCATTATTGGTTCATTTCATTAGATGAGAATGTTACCTGAGGGTTCAGCAAGTTGAAAACTATCAGATTGCGAACTGCAGGGCAAACAACCATCAGGAGATGCCGCACTGTAAAAGAATAACAGTGGTCAGGGAGTTGTTGATTACTCACACGATTTGACTGCCTTGTATCCCAGTACCTAATAATTGGAAGGAAACCAACAGAACAATTAGCAGTCAAGGGCACCAAAGCATCAAGGTGCAAACATAACAAATCAAGCACATGCAAAACAATATATAGTGCAAAAGAAACCATATGTTGGATAATTATGTCATAACTAGTATGTGCCAAAATATGTTCAAGTATATAGAATATTAAAAAAATTCAAAATTAGCAACAAAATCAGTAAAAACCACACCTATGAAAGCACAAAAAAAACTCATTAGTCTAAACCATATGAAAGCACAAAAGAAACCCATTAGTCTAAATCAACAGCCTCGGCTTCCGTGCCAGTAGCAGCATGGAAAACCCCCTCTCTAGGAAAATCTTGTTGCAGTTCAAATCTGGCAGTCACTTACCCGAGAAAATCTTCAAACCCTTTTCTTGAATTTCAAAGAAAAGTGTTTTTTTTTTTTTCCCAGTTGTTGAAGAACCACTTTCTATTTAAGGATAAATTAGAGCATCCAGGAAGAGAGAGAGAGAAAGGATCAGATTTTAGAATGATCATATTAATCAATAAACTTCATGCCACAAATTTCAGAGGAGAAACATAGAAACTAAATGAAAAATCTTCCAAAACATCAGGAAGATGAAAATTAATTCAAGTCCGTATACATTTGAGAGGATATTCCACACCAATTAGAATAAAAAACCAAGAAAGGCATTCAAAATTACACAAAATTTAAAAGTCTAGTTAATAAAAATCAATAACATTCAAGAACCAGGAAATTCCAAAAAGCAAGACCAAAGAAAATCCAAAAAGAAGTTTTCCATTACAAAAAAGAACCAAATCTACAGAAACTTGCAGTTCAATTCAAACAAATCAGAATCCAAAAAAAAACCCATTAGTCTAAACCATATGAAAGCACAAAAAAACCCATAAGCCTTCCTCTCTGACAGGCATCATCAGCCAGCGGCTGCATGAAAAACCCCCTCACCAGATATTTTAGGAAGAATCTTTTGAATACATGCCATGCACAAGGGCCCTGCTCTTTTGTGCAGTTTGAATGTATTTATTACTTACCCAGGAAAAAAAAAAATTTAAGATATAGCTGAGACTCAAAACAGCAGGAGAATTTTCAAGATTAACAATAAAAAAACAGCTACAAGGACCATGGAGATGGGAAAAAAAGTAACAGGAAAAAAATAATAATAATATAAAGCCAAAAACATCCAACAATGAAAATTTGTTGACAAGATAAAGGTAGCCATACAGCTACACAAAGATGATTTTATTATTCCTCATCTCAGAAAATCATGTGATTTTCTCAATTCCTGTTGCCGCAATAAAATCAGGAAGCTGAAATGGCTGTTCCTCAATACCACGTTTGCCCTAAAAAAAAGTAGACACAAGTAATTGCACTAGCAAAATAGAATGACAATTCTGCAAGAGTAAAAAACTTTCGAATTTAAGAGGAATTCATCCCGAGCATTAAGCACAATGGAAAGTCATCTGTAAATTCAAAGCAGATTAATTAGCAACTCAAATGTAAACAAATCCCCAATATATCATGCAAAGCTACTCTGTTATAAAACTAAAAAAATTAAATTTCCCCACATATGGCATCATACAAATATCTACGCCCCCCACCCACACTAGCAAATACATGAACAAAGAAATCATTTAAGGGTGCCCATTGCCAAACACCTATAAGTCCAGTCTCCGTGATTGTCACAGCAGCTCCCCTGCAAGAACCAAATATATACATATAAGAGAAACCTTATCAACTTGATCTTTCTACACCCTATTCTATAAATCCCAAAAGTTCACTATTTCCACAAGTATGCATGCGCATTTTAATTTTTAACCAACAACTTCGGGTCTGCAGAGGTTGCATCCCACACCTGGAAATGAATAAAATATATGGAAGCACAGGACAATAACGAGAAGAATAATAAGAAGAAACAACAAAGCACAAGCAAATATCCCTACCTCAACAACATCACAAAGAACTCCATGCTCCACTCAATTCAACACACATAAACCCTAACTTCAACTATCAAAAACCAAAATCCACTAAACATTAAGCAAACTTTGCTATCACAGATTCCAGTATCCCATACAAACGAAATCACACCCCAAAAAAAAAAAAAAAAAAAAACCTGTTGAGGATCGTTGGAATCATCGTCATTAGCGTCGCTGGAGGGGGCTTGGGAGGCCTTGGAGTTCTTCTTCTGCTTGCGGTGGCGGTGACATCGCCGTTCGGTATCACGAGACTTCTTGGTGGGGTTACGATTAGGGTTAGGGTTAGAGGACAGATCTCCATTGGCAACGGCACCATTGGAGAGTAGTAGAGTTTCCGCAGCCATAATTATAACTTCCTTCCTATCCTCGCTTCACTTCAAATAAGAGAAACGTAGAAGATGAATTTGAAGAGAGAGAGGATCAGATTTTCATTGAAAATCTTTGAACCCATTTTCTTGAAATGAATGTCTGTTTTTGTGGTAAGGAATAGGAAAACCACTTTCTTGAGGGAAAATTTTCTGCGTTTAAAGATGGGTTGAAGATCAAGATGGGTTGGGTTATCATGCCCATTACAGAACTGGAAACCCAGAAAATATAGAAGTGAACAACACCCAGAAAATAAATCAAAGGAAAAGCTAACCTGCAAAATCTACAAAAGCAATTCCAATAAAAAACAGAACTTGAAAACATTAAGGAATTGATACAATACCTTGAATGAGATTGTGTCCTGTATAGCAAAAAAGTAGTTCATATGGATTAATACATCATTCAAAAGCAAAAACAAAATCCCTAAATATCAAAATCCCCAATCCACCCACCTACAGAGGTTCTGTTTGATAAGCTCAGAGAAGGGTTGTTCCCCCCCGCAATTAGGTGGATTGGGTGTTCAAAACCATGGAGTCTTCAAACAAGTTCTAATGGATTTTACAGATAAGTCATGAAGAGTGATCTGCTTTAGAGGCTGTGAGGACAAAAATAAGGGGACAGATGGAATCAATGTTGATTTGCAAAGACGTGCAACTCCCACATAGTTAGCTTATGGAAATGAATTAACTGAGGGCTTTGGTTTTCAATTTATGTCGAATGCTATGTTAGAGACAATAGTATAAGTGTGGAGATATACCATTGAAACTCTTATTCCTTCAATTGTTTAATATATAGCAAAATAAAGAAGCCACAATGACTGATAATTAACTTCATAATAATCTCCCTATTACCATTACACAATTAAGAGCCTGATCTATTGACAGCTTTCTCCGTTTGTTATATTCAATAAAGATTAATGAGATGGGCTTGAATAGAATGATATGACCTTTTTCAAAGAATCAAAAAAATTGAGGTGAAATCTTAGTATAAAGCTTTAAGCATAGGAGTTAACTGGTTGGAGATCAGAATGGAAGGGGAAAGTTCCAACAAAGGTATTTCTTTTATTGGACAGTTGTACAAAGTTAAAAATATAAAATAAATAAATAAATAAAAGGTAATACAAACATGATTAATTGGTGTTGTATGCAAAAATAAGTGGGGGGGGGGGGGGGGTGGGGGAGGGACTGTAAATCACCTTTAAAACTCCAGATCTTACCAATTCACTCTCTCTTCCTTTTCTTTCAGGTGGGTGGGGGAGGGGTTTGCATTGATCTGGTACATCCCACATACCAGGAAGAAGCCCTTTTTCATTTATTTTTTAATGAATATTTTAATGCACCCCCCCCCCCCCCCCCCCAAACACCAAAAAAAAAAAAAAAGAAGAAAAAAAACTGAGCATCGCAACTCAGCAATTAATCGCATTGCTCCTCAATTTTCAAACCAAAAACAGATATCAACTTAAGGTTTTTAATAGTAAGAACGTGTATGAGGTAGGTCATCGACATGTGTGATTCCCTGCCATGCTGAAGATGAGGAGACTGCATAAGCATGTGTCCTATTTTCCCTCTTGTATGCAGGTTTACCATATAAAACCACCAGCCTCTGACAAAAAAAAATGAAAAATGATAAGTGCACATTTAACATGGTTGCACAGAGATTTCAAACAAAATAGGTCCTAGAAGTTGCTCAGTGGCATCCACATAATTGGCTTGAACCACCACGTCCAACATAGCAGTCTGCACCACCCCTACCACCACGATTTGTAGTGTTAGCACAGCAAGATCTGGAATCCAGTGTGTCCTTACTCTGAAGCAATAAGAGAAAGATTAATAGAGAAGACTAACAAGAACCACGCGTTAGTGAAAACTAAGGAAATAGTAGAAGTGTCATAACAAGCAAAGACATTAGGAGCAAAATGTTATTATAGAACCAAATAGTGCAAGGCAAATTAAGATCATTTGAGAGAATGGGAGAATAAAAGAAAATCTAACAGGGGTAATGAATGCCCAAAAGGCTGCCATATCAGTCTCTCATTACCTTATATAACATAAAATTGTTAGGTAACAAATTTGTTAGAAAATTTCAAAAGAAAGCAAAACCCCACGCACAAGATATGAACGATCTGTCATGAAGTCAACTATTTACTTCCCTTGTTCTTTCTCCTCATAGTACTACTTACATAAGTCAAATTATATTGCGTTTGGGATTAATGAACTCCTTTGAACTTTGACTCTGGATCAAAGCAATTTATAATCATTTAAGGACATACCCCAAAATGGAAAGAAAGAAGAAGCCACAACAAAGAATATCTAAGAAAAAGAAAGAAGAAGAAAAGGAATTTATTGACATGATTGCTTTGAAAAATATGATTTTTCTAGTTTAAAACATATTCTCTCTTACTTGGTACCACAGAGGCACCAAAATCATCTAGAACAAGAAAGTCCAATAAAGCCCATTCTACAGATTATGGGTGTCAATTTGTTGTATGGTTTTAGATTAAAAGAAGAAAACTCTGGAAATAAAAGTTACTATATGCAAAGTGAGTGTGGAACTATAAAGATCAAGAAAAACATACCAATTAACTCGTAAAAAAATCCATAAAAAAAAAAAAAAAAGAAAAAAAAAAAAGAAAAAGAAAAAGAAAACAGAAAATGCAGATAAAACACCATAGCTTATAATGCTAACCAATCATAAATAAACCACTCAAGCTTCTAGCTTCCTTCAGAGACTGAACAAACAATTTACACTGTGGCAATATAGATTGAATAAGTCCATGCCCTGTTATTTCAAATTTGTAAGGTCTCCCTCCTAATCCTGCACATATATAAATAAATTGAAACAAAAAAGGGCAGATAGAATAATGTCATTGAAAAAAGAGAAAATAATTAGGAAAATAAATAGGTAATTTGAACACTATAAATAAAAAAAGCCAGCACAGATTAGACGATACAGTTGCAAGGAAACCCAATTTTGAAATAGTTTCCTAGAACCAATCATCAAAATAGCATAAAATATCTATGCTAATGACAAATATGCATATGAAAAGAAATATTTTCGCTAACTATGTTAGCTAAGGCAAAAGCAAGTGGACATATGTATAAATAATGAGAATCTTTGTTATTTCCACCAGTCTCAACTGCACCAATGGAATTAAGCTGTTGAGCATCTGCAACGACTCTAGAAATCTCAACTGCCCCGACCCCACCATCATGTATCATATTTGTATTAGAAAATATCTCCCTACATTTTACTGTTTCAATGAAACGGAATCTATGCCTCACAACCAAAGTAAACGTGCATGTGTCAAGTTCCTACCGTTATGAACTCAAATAGAATATAAAAATCACCATAAGAAAAGAATTGGGAAGAGAAGTTAAAAACAAAGTCCAAAGTCAACTATTATAATTTGTCTTTTTTTCCCTTGTTAGTTAACAGTGCAGGTAATTCTATAAAATTAACATGTTATATCTTAGATTGGCACAAAACCCAACACAATGTCAAGGTTTACACATAGCTTTTAATAAAATGACAACACCTAATTAGGAAGGCAAAATAATTCATGCTTGAACAAAGAAATATTAAGGAATAATACTTGACCCCTTACCACAATCAACTTGGAAGAAAAAAGTAGTTCATCCAGATTAATCCAACATCATTCAAAGCAAAAAACGTCAACCAAGAAGCAAATTCAATGAAAAGTTCAATTGGGTAGTCAAAGTTCTACAGGGAATGAATTAGAGAATCTCGACCACAAATGAAAAGAAAAACAAAATTCCTAAATATCAAAACCAATCCACCCACATTACCCAAACCTAAATAACATTTAATGCTTAATAAAAAAGGGACAGGAAAAAAAATTTACCGGTAGCAGTTCCATGAAAACGCATATCCAAACGGGCTCTAAAAATTACACAATCTTAATTCCAAATCATAAACATGACAGATTTATATATATATATATAGGAAAGAAGCATACAGTCCGCTTTTGTTACATTCCAATGGACATGCTAATCAAAAGATCATATAAGAGGTAGGGAGTCCCTAAATTATTTTGGCATATAGCAGGGAAACAGCATGGGAATAAATATGTAAGAGAGTGAGAGATCAGAGAAACCACCAAAACAGTAGACAACTAGTATCTCTCTTTATTTTTGCAAAGAATGGGAATAAAAATGTAAGAGTGAGGGATCAGAGAAAAAATTAAAAATAAAAAGAAAGTTGATTATTGTAATGAACAACAAAACATTAACTACCAAAAACAAAATCACCTACAAATATATTACAGAAAATATTACAGAAATCTAGTAAAATATTGAAGCTGAAAATAATGTTTACATTGTCAGTAATGAAAAGACTCTAAAACCCCACAATGAAGAGATATGCCTAATATCAAGACGGAAACACAAAGACAAAGCCCCAAAAGCCACTCTCTGTGTAAACCCCAACAAAACCCAACAGCCATATATCAAATCCACAAAGCTGTATGTATAGAGTACTAGTAATTAATTACATGCAATAATGCCTAATTAGGCTTAACTCATGCCAAGTTTGGGTCTTTTCCTTTTTTTTCTTGCTCTTTTTTCTATTAGTTGGTATCAGCGAAAACCAATCAAAAAAAAAAAAAAAAAAAAAAGAAGCAAGGCCAAGAGAGCTGGAGTTCCAATCTTTTTGTGTCTATCAGAAAAGAGTTCAGTGGAACAGTCACACAACCTTTGAGGCTATATGCATGAGAAGAGAACTACTTTAAAGTCTGGACTTTGAGGAGTAACCCCCACCACACAAGTAAAACCAAAAGCAAAAGAAACCAAATAAACCCAAAAGAACCTATCAGAAAATGAGCTGCTTCTCACAGTTTCTGCCTGAAAACCACCAGTAGAAACCACAGACTCGGGAAGCTGAAATGGCTGTTTTTCAATACCACACTTGACCTGCAAAAAAGTAGACACAAGTAATTGCACTAGCAAAATAGAATGATAATTCTGCAAGAGTAAAAAACTTTCAAATTTAAGAGGAATTCAGCCCAAGCATTAAGCACAAGGGAAAGTCATCTGTAAATTCAAAGCAGATTAATTAGCAACTCAAATGTAAACAAATCCCCAACATATATCATGCAAAGCTAATCTGTTATAAAACTAAAAAAATTAAATTTCCCCACTCTACGCCCCCCACCAACACTAGCAAATACATGAACAAAGAAATCATTTAAGGGTGCCCATTGCCAAACACCTATAATTCCAGTCTTCATGATTGTCACAGCAGCTCCCCTGCAAGAACCAAATATATACATATAAGAGAAACCTTATCAACTTGATCTTTCTACATCCTATTCTATAAATCCCACAAGTTCACTATTTCCACAAGTCATGCATGCGCATTTTAATTTTTTACCAACAACTTCGGGTCTGCAGAGGTTGCATCCCACACCTGGAAATGAATAAAACGTATGTAAGCACAGGACAATAACTAGAAGAATGAGAGGAAGAAACAACAAAGCACAAGCAAATATCCGTACCTCAACAACATCACAAAGAAAAACTCCATGCTCCACTCAATTCAACACACATAAACCCTAACTTCAACTATCAAAAACCAAAATCCACTAAACGTTAAGCATACTTCGCTATCACAGATTCTAATATCCCATACATTTGAAGGATACAACATTAAATAAGGCTACTATAGGAAAATCACATAGTACATCCCAAAAAAGAAAGGACAAGTAACTTGGGATGGAATACAAAAAGTCTGCAAAGACTATTGATAGATTCTAAGAAAATCTCTTTAAAAGAAATAGCCCTCTTGCAGAATATACCAGGATCCATAGGAATGTAGGTGCACCATTGAACCAAGCAAAAATATAGCACGATAAATATTTGTACTTCACATTTAAAGAATATCAACCTACAGTCCTCTGGACTGAATGAAACACAGTCAAATCAGATAATTCTGCTAAACCAGAAACATCACTTCAAAATCAAATATAAATTACTCAATGAACTCCTGAATGTGCTAAAGCATCTGAAAAGCAAAATACCGTTAGAGCTTTACACTATCTAGTAACAGAAAAGACAAAACAAGATGTATTAATACAGAGGCACCCATCATGAAAGAAACACACAATTCACAAAATGTTCTTTGTCTGTACAGAAGCTGGATATAGTTAAAGCAGAAAATAAAAAATGCAAGCAACATAAGATTAATCAGCAGTGGGAGGGGTGGGGGGGATGAAACAGCATCCGCAAATAATATTTAAGGAGTCATGGTCATACTCCACATCCAACTTCTGGTGGTTATGAAAAAAAAAAAAAAAAAAAAAGATCTAACCTTTTAGGGTGTTGATACAAAAAGGTCTCTATACTGCATAGAAACCATTTCTCTTGCTCCAGCACTTGCGAGAATCTCTCTTAGTACCTACAGACCACTTGGTTTTTTCCCATGTTTTCAACCCAAAATTTGCTTTCACAGCAGTTTAAAGAATGCAGTAAAAGCTAAAGAAAGTACTGAATAATGACTATCATCACTGTCTTAAATTTATTCGGAAAAAATAAATAAATGAAGTAGTCAATCTCAAAAAAATGGTTTTGCTAACAATAGCAAAAAGTTAATGTCACATACAGTGAATCGATTAGGAGCTAATAAATTTATAATAATAACAAGTTGGAAATACAAATTTGAAGCCAGGACCCTCCACCCAATCATGTTTTCTATTAAGTCCAAACACATGCACACAGAATCAATTATTCATTGGGGAAACAGGGTGTGGAGAAGAATCAATGATTCATTGGAACACTTAAAAGCAATAGCAAATTGAATTTTACAGGTCAGAAAAGACCAAAAATAAGATTATCCAATATGCTAAAGCTAAAAGTTGATATCCCCTAATACTGTGCACATACCCTTACATGATCACATTCTAGAAGCCTAGATCCACATATCACAAGTAGACAAAAAAAGTTCTCAAACTTGATCAAACTTTGAGTGCAAAAACATTGCTGCCAGACTTACAAAATGTTGTTTTGTAATAATGAAGCATTTGATTGTCAAGGAAAGATGCAAGAAATCATTATTGGTTCATTTCATTACATGAGAATGTTACCTGAGGGTTCTGCAAGTTGAAAACTATCAGATTGCGATCTGCAGTGCAAACAACCATCAGGGGATGCCGCACTGTAAAAGAATAACAGCGGTCAGGGAGTAGTTGAGTGCGCACAGGATTTGACTGCCTTGTATCCCAGTACCTAATAATTGGAAGGAAACCAACAGAACAATTAGCAGTCAAGGGCACAAAAGCATCAAAAGTTGCAATCAAGAGCATGCAAAACGATATGTAGTGCAAAAGAAACCATATGTTGGATAATTATCTCAGAGCTAGTGAGTGCCAAAATATGTTCAAGTATATAGAATATTAAAAAATTCAAAATTAGCAACAAAATCAGTAAAAACCACACCTATGAAAGCACAAAAAAAACTCATTAGTCTAAACCATATGAAAGCACAAAAGAAACCCATTAGTCGAAATCATCAGCCTTGGCTTCCATGCCAGCAGCAGCATGGAAAACCCCCTGTATAGGAAAAATCTCGTTGCAGTTCAAATCTGGCAGTCACTTACCCGAGAAAATCTTCAAACCCTTCTCTTGAATTTCAAAGAAAAGGTTTTTTTTTTTTTTTTTCAGTTGTTGAAGAACCACTTTCTATTTAAGGATAAATTAGGGCATTCAGGAAGAGAGAGAGAGAAAGGATCAGATTTTAGAACAATCATATTAATCAATAAACTTCATGCCACAAATTACAGAGGAGAAACATAGAGACTAAATGAAAAATCTTTTAAAACATCAAGAAGAAGAAAATTAATTCAAGTCCGTATACATTTGAAAGAATATTCCACACCAATTAGAATAAAAAACCAAGAAAGGCATTCAAAATTACACAAAATTTAAAAGTTTAGTTAATAAAAATCAATAACATTCAAGAACCAGGAAATTCCAAAAAGCAAGATCAAAGAAAATCCAAAAAGAAGTTTTCCATTACAAAAAAGACTCAAATCTACAGAAACTTGCAATTCAATTCAAACAAATCACAATCCAAAAAGAAAAAAAAAAAAAAAAAAAAAAAAAAAAAAAAAAAAACCCATTATTCTAAACCATATGAAAGCACAAAAAAACACCCATTAGCCTTCCTCTCTGACAAGCATCATCAGCCAGCAGCTGCACGGAAAACCCCCTCACCAGATTTTTTGGGGAAAATCTTTTGAATACATCCCATGTACAAGGGCCGTGCTCTTTTGTGCATTTTGAATGTATTTATTACTTATCCAGGAAAAAAAATTAAAAGATATAGCTGAGAATCAAAACAGCAGGAGAATTTTCAAGATTAACAATAGAAAAACAGCTACAAGGACCATGGAGATGGGAAAAAAAGTAACAGGAAAAAAAATATATACATAAAGCCAAAAACATCCAACAATGAAAATTTGTTGACAAGATAAAGGTAGCCATACAGCTAAACAAAGATGATTTTATTATTCCACATCTCAGAAAATCATGTGATTTTCTCAATTCCAGTTGCCGCAATAAAATCAGGAAGCTGAAATGGCTGTTTCTCAATACGACGCTTGCCCTGCAAAAAAGTAGACACAGGTAATTGCACTAGGAAAATAGAATGATAATTCTGCAATAGTAAAAAACTTTCAAATTTAAGAGGAATTCAGCCCGAGCATTAAGCACAATGGAAAGTCATCTGTAAATTCAAAGCAGATTAATTAGCAACTCAAATGTAAACAAATCCCCAACATATATCATGCAAAGCTACTCTGTTATAAAACTAAAAAAATTAAATTTCCCCACATATGGCATCATACAAATATCTACGGCCCCCACCCACAGTAGCAAATACATGAACAAAGAAATCATTTAGGGTGCCCATTGCCAAACACCTATAAGTCCAGTCTCCGTTGTCACAGCAGCTCCCATGCAAGAACCAATTATATACATATAAGAGAAACTTTATCAGCTTGATCTTTCTACACCCTATTCTATAAATCCCACAAGTTCACTATTTCCACAAGTCATGCATGCGCATTTTAATTTTTTACCAACAACTTCAGGTCTGCAGAGGTTGCATCCCACACCTGGAAATGAATAAAATATATGTAAGCACAGGACAATAACGAGAAGAATGAGAAGAAGAAACAACAAAGCACAAGCAAATATCCGTACCTCAACAACATCACAAAGAAAAACTCCATGCTCCACTCAATTCAACACACATAAACCCTAACTTCAACTATCAAAAACCAAAATCCACTAAACATTAAGCAAACTTTGCTATCACAGATTCCAATATCCCATACAATGATACAAACGAAATCACACAAAAAAAGTAAAAAAGAAAACCTGTTGAGGATAGTTGGAATCATCGTCATTAGCGTCGCTGGAGGGGGCTTGCTTGGGAGGCCTTGGAGTTCTTCTGTTTACAGCAGCGGCGACGTCGCCATTCGGTATCGCGAGACTTCTTGGTGGGGTTACGGTTAGGGTTATGGTTAGGGTTAGAGGACAGGTCTCCATTGGCAACGGCGCCGTTGGAGAGTAGTAGAGTTTCCGCAGCCATAAATATATCTTCCTTCCTATCCTCGCTTCACTTCAGATCAGAGAAACGTAGAAGATGAATTTGAAGAGAGAGAGGATCAGATTTTCATTGAAAATCTTTGAACCCGTTCTCTAGAAATGAATGTCTGTTTTTGTGGTAAGGAAAAGGAAAACCACTTTCTTGAGGGAAAATTTCCTGCATTTGAAGATGGGTTGAAGATCAAGATGGGTTGGGTTATCATGCCCATTACAGGACTGGAAACCCAGAAAATATAGAAGTGAACACCCAGAAAATAAATCAAAGGAAAAGCTAACATGCAAAATCTACAAAAGCAATTCCAATAAAAAACAGAACTTGAAAACATCAAGGAATTGATACAATACCTTGAATGAGATTATGTCCCATATAGCAAAAAAGTAGTTAATATGGATTAATACATCATTCAAAAGAAAAAACAAAATCCCTAAATATCAAAACCCCCCAATCCAGCCACCTACAGACGTTCTGTTTGATAAGCTCAGAGAAGGTTAGTTCCCCCCGCAATTAGGTGGATTGGGTGTTCAAAACCATGGAGTCTTCAAACAAGTTCTAATGGATTTTACAGATAGGTCATGGAGAGTGATCTGCTTTAGAGACTGTGAGGACAAAAATAAGGGGACAGATGGAATCAATGTTGGTTTGCAAAGACATGAAATTTCCACATAGGTAGCTTATGGAAACAAATTAACTGAGGGCTTTGGTTTTCAATTTATGTCGAATGCTATGTTAGAGACAATAGTATAAGTGTGGAGATATACCATTGAAACTCTTATTCCATCAATTGTTTAATATATGGCAAAATAAAGAAGCCACAATGACTGATAATTAACTTCATAATAATCTCCCTGTTACCATTACACGATTAAGAGCCTGATCTATTATTGACAGCTTTCTCCGTTTGTTATATTCAATAAAGATTAATGAGATGGGCTTGAATAGAATGATATGCCTTTTTCAAAGAATCAAAAAAATTGAGGTAAAAGTTCCAACAAAGGTATTTCTTTTATTGGACAGTTGTACAAAGTTAAAAATATAAAATAAAAAAATAAAATAAAAAAGGTAATACAAACATGATTAATTGGTGTTGTATGCAAAAATAAGAGGGGAGACTGTAAATCACCTTTAAAACTCTAGATCTTACCAATTCACTCTCTCTTCCTTTTCTTTAGGGTGGGTGGGTGGGGTTGCATTGATCTGGTACATCCCACATACCAGGAAAAAGCCCTTTTCATTTATTTTTTAATGAAAATTTTAATGCTTACCAACCCCCCCCCAAAAAAAAAGAAGAAAAAAAACGGAGCATTGCAACTCATAGCAATTAATCGCATTGCTACTCCTCAATTTTCAAACCAAAAACAGATATCAACTTAAGGTTTATAATAGTAAGAACCCGAATGAGGTAGGTCGTCGACACGTGTGATTCCCTGCCATGCTGAATAACTAAGATGAGGAGACTGCATAAGCATCTGTCCTATTTTCCTTCTTGTATGCAGGTTTACCATATAAACCACCAGGCTCTGACAAAAAAATGAAAAATGATAAGTGCACATTTAACATGGTTGCACAGAGATTTCGAACAAAATAGATCCTGGAAGTTGCTCAGTGACACGCACATAATTGGATTGAACCACCATGTCCAACATAGCAGTCTGCACCACCCCTACCACCACGATTTGTAGTGTTAGCACAGCAAGATCTGGAATCCTGTGTGTCCTTACTCTGAAGCAATAAGAGAAAGATTAATAAAGAAGACTAACAAGAACCACGGTAACCACCATGGTGAAAACTAAGGAAATAGTAGAAGTGTCATAACAAGCAAAGACATTAGGAGCAAAATGTTATTATAGAACCAAATAGTGCAAGGCAAATTAAGATCGTGTGAGAGAATGGGAGAATAAAAGAAAATCTAACAGGGGTAATGAATGCCCAAAAGGCTGCCATATCAGTCTCCCATTACCCTATATACCATAAAATTGTTTGGTAACAAATTTGTTAGAAAATTTCAAAAGAAAGCAGAACCCCATGCATAGGATATCAACGATCTGTCATGAAGTCAATTATTTACTTCCCTTGTTCTTTCTCCTCATAGTACTACTTAAATTATATTGTGTTTGGGATTAATGAACACCTTTGAACTTCAACTCTGGATCAGAGCAATTTATAATCATTTAAGGACATACCCCAAAATGGAAAGAAAGAAGAAGCCACAACAAAGAAAATCGAAGAAAAAGAAAGAAGAAGAAAAGGAATGCATTGACATGATTGCTTTGAAAAATATGATTTTCCCAGTTTAAAACATATTCTCTCTTACTTGGTACCACAGAGGCACCAAAATCATCTAGAACAAGAAAGTCAAATAAAGCCCATTCTACAGATTAAGGGTGTCAATTTGTTGTATGGTTTGTGGAACTACAAACACCAAGAAAAACATACCAATTAACTAGTAAAAAAATCCAAAAAAAAAAAAAAAAAAAAAAAAGAAAGAAAGAAAAAGAAAACAGAAAATGCAGATAAAACACCATAGCTTATAATGCTAACCGATCGTAAATAAACCACTTAAGCTTCTAGCTTCCTTCAGAGATTGAACAAACAATTTATAGAGTGGCAATATAGATTGAATAAGTCCATGCCCTGTTATTTCAAATTTGTAAGGTCTCCCTCCTAATCCTGCACATACATAAATAAATAGAAAAAAAAAGGGCAGATCGAATAATGTCATTGAAGATGGAGAAAAAATAATTAGGAAAATAAATAGGTAATTTGAGCACCACTATAAATAAAAAAGCCAGCACAGATTAGACGATACGGTTGCAAGGCAACCAATTTTGAAATAGTTTCCAAGATCCGATCATCAAAATAGCATAAAATATCTATGCTAATGATATGTATATGAAAAGAAATATTTTCACTAACAATGTAAGCTAAGGCAAAAGCAGGTGGACATGTATAAATAATGAGAATCTTTGTTATTTTCACTAGTCTCAACTGCACCAATGGTAAAAAGCTGTGGAGCACCTGCAACCACTCTAGAAAGCTCAACTGCCCCGACCACACCATCATGTATCATATTTGTATTAGAAAATATCTCCCTACATTTTACTGTTCCAATGAAATGGAATCTATGCCTCGCAACCAAAGTAAACGTGCATGTGTCAAGTTCCTACTGTTATGAACTCAAATAGAATATAAAAATCACCATAAGAAAAGAATTGGGAAGAGAAGTTAAAACAAAGTCCAAAGTTAACTATTATAATTTGTCTTTTTTTCCCTTGTTAGTTAACAGTGCAGGTAATTCTATAAAACTAACATGTTATATCTTAGATTGGCATAGAACCCAACACAATGTAAAGGTTTACACACAGCTTTTATCACCGAATTAGGAAGGCAAAATAATTCATGCTTGAACAAAGAAATATTAAGGAATAATACTTGGCCCCTTACCACAATTAACTTGAAGGAAAAAGTAGTTCATCCGGATTAATCCAACGTCATTCAAACCAAAAAAACGTCAACCAAGAAGCAAATTCAATGAAAAGTTCAACTGGGTAGTCAAAGTTCTACAGGGAATGTATTAGAGAATCTCGACCACAAATGAAAAGAAAAACAAAATTCCTAAATATCAAAACCAATCCACCCACAATACCCAAACCTAAATCACAATTAACCCTTAATAAAAAAGGGACAAGAAAAAAAAATTTACTGGTAGCAGTTCCAAGAAAACGCATATCCAAACGGGCTCTAAAAATTACACAATCTGAATTCCAAATCATAAACATGACGGATTTATATATATATAGGAAAGAAGCATACTGTCCGCTTTTTTTATATTCCAATGGACATGCTAATCAAAAGATCATATAAGAGGTAGGGAGTCACAGAATTATTTTGGCATATAGCAGGGAAACAGCATGGGAATAAATATGTAAGATAGTGGGAGATCAGAGAAACCAACAAAACAGTAGACAACAAGTATCTCTCTTTATTTTTGCAAAGAATGGGAATAGAAATGTAAGAGTGAGGGATCAGAGAAAAAATTAAAAATAAAAAGAAAGTTGATTACTGTAATGATCAACTACCAAAAACAAAAGAAAGTTGATTAACTACCAAAAACAAAATCACCTACAAAATATATTACAGAAAATATTACAGAAAATCCGGCAAAATATTCAAGCTGAGAATCATGTTTACGTTGTCAATAATGATAAGACTCTAAAACCCCACAATGAAGAGATATGCCTAATATCAAGATGGAGACACAAAGAAAAGCCCCAAAAGCCACTCTCCAAGTAAACCCCAACAAAACCCAAGAGCCATATATCAAATCCACAAAGCTGTATGGATAGAGTACGAGTAATTAATTACATGCAATAAATAAATAAAAAATAAATAAAGAAGCAAGGCCAAGAGAGAGAGAGAGAGAGAGGGAGAGTTGTAAAGAAAGGTTACCCAAATCTAAAACTAGCTAGAGTTCCAATCTTTTTTTGTCAAGAATCAGAAAAGAGTTCAGTGGAACAGTGACAACCTTTGAGGCTATATGCATGAGAAGAGAACTACTTTTAAGTCTGGACTTTGAGGAGTAACCCCCACCACACAAGTAAAACCAAAAGCAAAAGAAACCAAATAAACCCAAATGAACCTATCAGAAAATAAGCTGCTTCTCACAGTTTCTGCTTCTCACAGGAAATTTAAAAGTCTAGTTAATAAAAATCAATAACATTCAAGAACCAGGAAATTCCTAAAAGCAAGACCAAAGAAAATCCAAAAAGAAGTTTTCCATTACAAATAAGAACCAAATCTACAGAAACTTGCAATTCAATTCAAACAAATCACAACCCAAAAAAAACCCCATTAGTCTAAATCATATGAAAGAACAAAAAAACCCATTAGCCTTCCTCTCTAACGGGCATCATCAGCCAGCGGCTGCACAGATACCCCCTCACCAGATTTTTTTGGGGAAAATCTTTTGAATACATCCCATGTAAGAGGGCCCTGCTCTTTTGTGCATTTTGAATGTATTTATTACTTATCCAGGAAAAAAAATTAAAAGATATAGCTGAGACTCAAAACAGCAGGAGAATTTTCAAGATTAACAATAAAAAAACAGCTACAAGGACCATGGAGATGGGAAAAAAAGTAACAGGAAAAAAAATAATAATATAAAGCCAAAAACATCCAACAATGAAAATTTGTTGACAAGATAAAGGTAGCCATACAGCTACACAAAGATGATTTTTTTATTACTCATCTCAGAAAATCATGTGATTTTCTCAATTCCTGTTGCCACAATAAAATCAGGAAGCTGAAATGGCTGTTTCTCAATACCACGCTTGCCCTGCAAAAAAGTAGACACAAGTAATTGCACTAGCAAAATAGAATGATAATTCTGCAAGAGTAAAAAACTTTCAAATTTAAGAGGAATTCAGCCCAAGCATTAAGCACAATGGAAAGTCATCTGTAAATTCAAAGCAGATTACTTAGCAACTCAAATGTAAACAAATCCCCAACATATATCATGCAAAGCTACTCTGTTATAAAACTAAAAAAATTAAATTTCCCCACATATGGCATCATACTAATATCTACGCCCCCCACCCACAGTAGCAAATACATGAACAAAGAAATCTTAACCCATTGCCAAACACCTATAAGTCCATTCTCCGTTATTGTCACAGCAGCTCCCCTGCAAGAACCAAATATATACATATAAGAGAAACCTTCTCAGCTTGATCTTTCTACACCCTATTCTATAAATCCCACAAGTTCACTACTTCCACAAGTCATGCATGCGCATTTTAATTTTTAACCAACAACTTCGGGTCTGCAGAGGTTGCATCCCACACCTGGAAATGAATAAAATATATGTAAGCACAGGACAATAACGAGAAGAATAAGAAGAAGAAACAACAAAGCACAAGCAAATCTCCGTACCTCAACAACATCACAAAGAAAAACTCCATGCTCCACTCAATTCAACACACATAAACCCTAACTTCAACTATCAAAAACCAAAATCCACTAAACATTAAGCAAACTTTGCTATCACAGATTCCTATATCCCATACAAACGAAATCACACAAAAAAAAAAACCTGTTGAGGATCGTTGGAATCATCGTCATTAGCGTCGCTGGAGGGGGCTTGGGAGGCCTTGGAGTTCTTCTTCTGCTTACGGCAGCGGCACCGTCGCCATTCGTTATCGCGGGACTTCTTGGTGGGGTTAGGGTTATGGTTAGGGTTAGAGGACAGATCTCCATTGGCAATGGCGCCGCTGGAGGGGGCTTGGGAGGCCTTGGAGTTCTTCTTCTGCTTACGGCAGCGGCGGCGACGTCGCCGTTCGGTATCGCGAGACTTCTTGGTGGGGTTAGGGTTAGGGTTAGGGTTAGAGGACAGATCTCCATTGGCAACGGCGCCGTTGGAGAGTAGTAGAGTTTCCGCAGCCATAATTATAACTTCCTTCCTCTCCTCGCTTCACTTCAGATCAGAGAAACGTAGAAGATGAATCGTGAGAGCATTTTTTCAGAGAGAAAAAGAAAAGTGAAGAAGGGAGGAAAGTGAGACTGAGAAAGACAGAGAAAAATGACTAGCCCTTTTATATATTAGAATTCAATTAGGCAAAAATGCAAAAGGGACTCTGTAATTTTTACTCTTTTTCATTTCAATTCTCTAACTTTCAGTTTTGTCAATTTAGTCTTTTAACTTTCAATTTTTGTCAATGCAGGATTTCTTTAAAGCTGCCGTTAACTTTCAAAAAAAATTTTTAATTTCGAAATTAAAAGAAAGAAAAAATATCTGTTAAAAAAAAAACATTTAAGGGGAATGACTCGGTTTTCAGAAGGGAACACATTTAAGACAAGGAATCAAAACCACTACTGCTCCGATTTCGAATTGCTGGTCAAAAAACTAGTCGGCGTAGAATTCACCACAAACAAAAACAACCTAAGCCTAGCAGGCTTAGTCGAACCGCGAAGTAGCCGATTGTACTCCAACATCATGTGCTCGAGATCCTCATCATTCATCACAGAAATCAAAGCGTCGAGATCTTCGCCAGGGAATTGGTACTTGAAGCAAAGATAAGCGTCGTTGCAAATCGAAGAAAGCTTAGACTTGATAGCATTGAACTTGATGTTGTGATCAACGGCTAGGATTTTGGTTTCGCCGTCGACATAAGCGAGCTAGTTATCGTGAGGCCTAGGTTGAATCTTACCATTGTAGCTACACATGAATTTGACTTTGTAGTTGGAATAAACATGTTTTTTTTTTTTTCTTTTTGCATCTTTATTACTTTTGCTGTTGGGGAGGTGGGTTCATTAAATTTTAGATCCCACCAGATTGTAGCAATAGAAAGATTAATTTTTTTTTATTTTTTTTACAAAAATTTTTTCTTTTAATTCCGAAATTATATAAAATAAAATATAAAAAAAAAAACTGAAAGTTAACGGCAGCCTTAACAGAATCCTGCATTGACAAAAATTAAAAGTTAGACGATTTAATTGACAAAACTGAAAGTTAGAAGACTAAAATGAAAAAAAGTGAAAATTAGAGGGTCAATTTTGCATTTTTACCATTCAATTACTAGCTGTTGCACACATGCGACTACCTTCTTTCATATATGCCCAAAATGATTTTCAAAAAATAAATACTGATTTTTCTTCTTAAAATAAATACTGATTTTCAATTTTTTTTTTTTTTGTGAATAAAAAATCAGTGTTCTTTTTTTCACCCCCTTCTTCTTCTTTGCGCTTTCAAAATACTAATGGATGGAAGAACTATTTAAAATTTCTTTTGGAAAGTAATGAAAATAATTCATTAAAGAATTTATGTTCTTATGTTTTCAAAAATTAAAAGGCTTCCTCTATTTAAATCGGATTTTTTTTGTTCCAAAATACCCTTACACTTGGACAAATTTGGAGGACAATCTTGTAATTTTCAACAACCCACTACAAAATAACTTACACATCCACTAATCCACTACTAAAACCTAAACAATAGGGTTAGACGTGTAAAATTGGTAATTTAAAAACTCCTAAATTTTTGCCAAATTTAAAAATAAAAAATAAATAATGTTTTTCTTCCCACCTCTACATTTCTCTCTTTTGTTATTTCTAATTGAAATAGATTTTTTATCAGTTGCACTTCAACAATAAACGCATAATACTCATCAGATTTTCATCACACTCCTAAGTTTCTTTTTTGTGATTTGAAAATGTAGTAAGTCTAAATTATAATGAATGTAAATTATTAAAATTTACCTAAAAAATAGAAGAGCCTTAGAGCACAGACGTGAGCACGTGCTCAAAGGCTAGTATTTGTTTGTGTGGTTTTCCTCGCCCAAAAAAAGAAAAAAAAAATTGTTTTATTTTTGTGTCTTAATATCAAATAAAGAATATTCATGATGAACAAACTCACTTAATGCTAAATTTAGGCTTTGATTTGTTTATTGCTTATATTTCATGTAAGTGAACTACGTATATTTACTAAATATTTATTCCACATTCTCTTAAAAGTTACCATGGCTTTAAGTAGAGTTTGTGATGTACTTTTGTGTTAAAACATCTCTCTCTCTCTCCCATGTGTGTGCGCGCACTTTTGAGTAGATTTTTTTTTTGGGTAAAAGAGAGTATAATTCTAGCTATTTTTATGAATTCTTACTATACAAAAAAGTGTCAAATCTAGATTGCCTTTTTTTTTTTATTTAAACTTATCAATATTATCAAATGGCTAATCATTATCTATTGAATTGCAATGCTAATCACCATCTTGCAGTGTATTCAGTAATTGATAGTGAAGGATATCTCAATAATGAATGTGAATGATTTTTATTTATGTGAGAGTAACAAATGATACAATATAGACAAATAATTAATGTGCGTTTTTGTCTTTTAGGGTTTTTTTTTTTTTTTCATAAGTTGAGTTGGTTTGAAATTTTAATAGTTAGTTGTTGATAGTTAATAAAGTTGGTTGATTGTAGTGTTGTGCTAGATGCATTGTCTCATTTTGTATGTATGTGCATATTTTTTTATGTTAAAATGGAAGATGTGTTTGTGACGGATAATTTTATGTTATTCATTAAAAAGAACATCAATACAATATTTTGTACAAATTCAATTATAAATAATTTCTAAAACTTATAACATTTAAAAGACTGTTGAGTCCCTTTTTCATAAATGATTACATTGTTAATACTCAATACTAAATGAATGTTATTTGGAGTTTTATAATGATTTTGTTTTTAAATTTCACCTCCCCTAACTTAAACTCTTGGCTCTGTTCCTAGTAAGAGACTCAGTATCTATCACCACCACCCCACCAAAATCAAAATCAAAACCCACTACCATAGAGGGAGAGAAAAGGAGAGCGTTTTTGGTTTAAAACACTAATATTATTATTTTCGTGTGTGTTCTAATAAGTATTACTGTTTACTCAAAAAAATGGAAAATAAAAAACAAAGTATAATGGCTGTGGCAATGCTGTAGTTGTATTCTGGTTATGTAATATATTATAAACCTGGTTTAAAACACTAATATTATTATTTTCGTGTGTGTTCTAATAAGTATTACTGTTTACTCAAAAAAATAGAAAATAAAAAAACAAAGTATAATGACTGTGGCAATGCTGAAAAGGGTTTTCCTCCAAAAATACATGGATCGATATTGATGAAGAAAAAAAATGATTAGAATTGTAACACTTTCTCAACAAATTTTAAGTGACAAGTTGTTACTAGTTTTAATTTGAATCTATAATTGAAATTATTTTTTTACCCACCAATAACAATATCCCACATAGCATTTGTTGTGAAAATATTGTAGGCAAAGTATTTATCTAAAACAAAAGGCTTCGAAGGACTAATTTGTAAAAAGTACCTAATACGTTAATATGCCTAAGGTCCTCACGTGTGACAGCGTGAATACTCCCACGTGTTCTCAATGTGTTGATATGTTGGGAGAAAAATAAATATCTTTCTATTAAAATATATCATTTATTTACTTTAAAATATCATTTATCATATATTACTTTAAATATACTTTAAATATATCATTTATTAAAGTAAAACTTCCTCCTTACTTTACAAAAATAAAGTAATAATTGACACAAAATCTAAAATATAATTGAAATCTCCTAGAACACTAAATAAAAAATAAATAAATATATTGTAACACTTGAAATCTAATGGGACAGTAAAAAAAAAAAAAAAAAACAATGGGGCGGTTCATACAAAAAACAAAAGAAATTTGTAATAATTTTGAAATTTGTTTAAACAATTGGTACTAAAATTAAAGGGAACTTCATGCTAGAGATCCTGTTCTTCCTTAGATAATAAATGAAGGTTTTCCAATTTCTCTTTGCTTATCTCCTCTTTCTTGAGTTTCCACAACCACTCTCTTGTATTTGCACCTTATCTGTATTGATGGCATTAACATAATACTACAGAATTATATGCAAGCGTAATATAGCAGTAGCCAAAACAAATTCATCACAAAATAAACAAACAAATTGATATGATTCTATAAGGGAAATGTTGAAATCTATGTACAAATATTTGGCACTCCAATTATGGATCTATAGGAAGATGTCAACAACATTGAATAAAATCCAAAATTTTAATTTAGAGCAAAAAAAAAGACAGTAATTACTAAATCAAAAGAAACAAAAATTTCGTGCTTTATTCAATCAGGTAAGAGTAAGATTAGAGGTAATTTGCCACTTTCTTGAGCTGATGAGGATAATTTAAAGATGAACAAAGGAAGGGGTGCCAAACCTTTCTAATGAAGGGGGGGACGACCAACCCATAGGTTAACGGGTCAGGCAGCCCATGATCCCGATGACCTGTCCTCCTAGGGTTGGCTTATGTGGGACCCACTCGCACATCCTAACATGGGAATTACTTGCACATCACGGCTAAAAACCCTACCATACATCTAGATCTTCCCTATATGGAAAGGTAATCCGGAGTATCTTTGAACCTCTCTCTCTACAAGGAAATTCCCCTACATCACGGGATTGGGGCCGGTTCCTTACCACTATAAAAACCGTGAGCCTTACCTTCCTTGAGGTACATGAATTCTCCCTAGCTCTTGCACTCTTGAGTTTTGAGAGATTCTTCTATCACTAACTTAACCTTCGAAGGGTCTTTGGCCAGTACCCTACCGGTGCCCTTTGATTGGTTCTTCTCTTTTGTTCTTCGGGTACATCCATTAGCACTTACGTGGATGATCACTGACAATTTTTGTGCATCATTAGTTAGCACCGTCTGTGGAATGAGTGATAAGCCATATTGCCATTTCAAAGACAAAGAGTTGTATGGTTTTGACACGATCAATAGCCACCACCAACTAAGAGACCAGAAACCCACCCAACACATTGGAGAGACAAGTGCAAACCCTCCTTGTAGCGGTTGAACGGCTCATTTAGCGGAACCACGAGTTGGAACGATAGTTGAAGCAACAGAATGATCGGGAGCTAAACAATCAAAATGACGAGTAGGAAAGGGATGAACATGATAACGACCGTCCCCCAACAAATGATCACTAAGAGAGGGACGATCAGGAGGAAAGTAATGCCATCAGTAGGCAGGACCAATAAGACGGCAGTCGTCCCTCTGAGTTGGAGGTCGGCACGTTGCGCATGACGTAAGAGATGCAGATGATGAAAGAGAAGATAGATATGATGATGAATGCCTTGAAGGGTCAGGTGTCCACTAGGTTGGACAAACTAGTCCATTGTACCGATTCTCCTTTCACCGCACTAGTCACATCCTTCCCCCAACCAGCCAAGTTCAGAATGCCACAAGTAAAAGCGTACGATGGGTCGAAGAACCCTCTTGACCACCTAGAGTTATTCAAAACCCTTATGCACTTGCAAGGGGCCTCGGACAAAATCATGTGCAGAGCCTTCTCCACCACACTTAAAGGGCCAACCCGAGTATGGTTCAACAAGATAGCCCCCAATTCCATCTCAACTTTCAAGGAATTAAGTGGTCTCTTTGTCACACATTTCATTGGAGGTCAGCGACACAAGAGTCTTTAGCGACACAAGAGGTCTTCAGCAAGCATCTTGAATGTCAAACAGCAGGACGACGAAAGCCTCGGGTCATATGTCACTCGGTTCAATAAAGAGGCACTACTGATCAACAAAGCAGATGACAAAGTCCTGGTCATGGCCTCTACCAATGGGCTTCGATTGGGAAAATTCTTGTTCTTTGTTTACAAGAATGATCCGAAGACCATGACTGACATGTTATGCCGAGCCACGAAGTACATGAATACAGAGGATGCCGTAATTGCCAGAGAGGGCGGACCAAAGAAGTGAGAGAAGCATGACAACCCCCGTCCTGACAGGGGAAGAAAGGCTGCCTAAACAGGTGATAGAATGGATGAACGGAGGTCAAGGCCCCTACTAGGGTGAATGACCAACTTCACTCTTTTTAACGCACCACTCGATTAGGTCCTGATGCAGATTAGGGACGACCCAGCCTTGGGGTGGCCCGATAGCCTGAAGGCCGACTTGAACAAAAGTCCATGGAACAAATACTGTCGTTTCCATTACGACCATAAGCATGACACCTCTGATTGCTATAACCTAAAGCAATAGATAGAAGCCCTCATTAGGTAAGGAAAATTGCAGCAGTTCGTAGGGCGAGAAAGGACAGGAGAAAACCCACTAAGGGACCAAGAGTCAAATCAAAGAGCTGAAGAACAGCCCAGGGCCTCACTTAGAGAGATAAGAGTGATCATTAGGGGCAGCACAATGATCGGATCCTTGAGAAAAGCAAGGAAGACCTACCTATGGATAGTACAAAATGTCCAGCTAACCAGTCATCCACCTAAGCTTACTTGGATGTATGACTCGATGATCAAGTTCACTGAGGAGGATGCCCGACGAATCCACCATCCTTATGACGATGCCTTGGTGATCAATCTGGCCATTGCAGACTTCAATACGCATCCTGGTGGACAACGTAAGTTCAGCAGACATCCTTTATCATCTAGCCTTCCAACAGATGAGGATAAATAGGGAAGGAATCATGCCATTAGATGTCCTTCTAGTAAGCTTCGGCAGAACAAAGGTCATGCCCGTCGGATCCATTATGCTGCCGGTCACCATCGGTACCTATCCTCAACAAATCACCACCAGACTTGTTTAGAAGACCCCAAGAGTGGTCATAAAAGGACCCTATGCTATTCCACTCATCGGGTTGACACACCTAATTAACCCCTTACACAAAAAAGAACCTGGCTTTTCACTGACGATTAGAATTTGGCATATCAAATATTAACCTCAGGGCAGCCCGACGACATATGAAGTTATAAAAACCTTTTGATTGAGGGATCCCTTGGGGTTTATAACAATAGAAGATCTCTAGAGTTAATGAGTTACGATCTCCACTGAGTGTTGGTAAATCTGGTTTTGTATCTCATACAAAACACACACTGAAAGTAACAAACATGGATCTATTTCATTAATGATTGATAACATGCACTATGTAAATTTCATAATTTAAGAACAAGATATCGTACCTTGGTGTGGTGAAATTCAAAATAAAAGATTAGAAGTACTTAGAAACACTTTTAATCTTTACTCCAATTCTACTTTACGCCCAAGAAGTGTGGTTTCTCAATCATTTCCAAGGGAGAATAATCAAGTGGCTTCACTCACACATACACACTATTTCACAATGATGTCTCTTTTTCTCTCTTATAAAAAATTATGTATATGTCTCCCTCTATATTTAATTGATTATTTAATTGGGCTGGCCTATTGGGCCTTTCCAATTGAGTTTTAGTGTGTGGCTTGGATTGGACCAAAAGGGACTAATAAGACACTAGCTCCAAAGGGCCTTGGGCTTTTCTGTCAACTCTTGAGAAATCCAAAATTACTATTAATTATATTTAATACCATTATATAAATATAATTGCACTATAGGCCTTATTAATAAATTATATCCCAAGACTTTATTATATATGCAACACCTTCATAAAATATTCGTAATAATATAAAATCATGAATGTAGACTGCCACTTTAAAGATTATTATATCTTAATCCTTGAGTACCGGGTTTAATCCTTTAAATTATTCATCATATATTTATGAAATTAGATTTCATAAATATATATTTTAGTAATTCCTTACTAAAGTGGTTAGGCCTAACACTTTGAATAACCAAACCCATTAAACTTATCTCAAGGAACTATTTTTATATCTTCGTTAAGAGATTATGAATTCCATCTTGAGAATATATATTCTATCAACACTAGATGTGGCTACCCAACATATTGAGGTTTTGATCGTGACTTTAGATCTCACTTCTAGTTGATGAATTAAGAATTTATGTAAATAGAAATCGTGAGATTTATTATTTATTTGACAGTTGTTAGGAGAATAATAAATCTCACAGCGGTCCAGTTCAATATGTCTTAACTTTTAAAACATATTAATACATCAACCAGAAGTCCCCACTTCTATGATCAAGATAAATTATCTTAGTTGATATGTTATAGTCTTCGCAGATGAAATGCCCAATTTCATTACCAACTACGAATTAAAATTTTGAGTTTATAAAGAACTTGTGACTTATATCTTCTGTGACTAAATCACATAAGTCACATACTATGCATCTCATAGTCAGTATCATATAATAGGATTTAAAGGTACTAATCATAACACTGAGGTTACCTTATAGCACCTCAACTCCAATAAAGATCCTCTAAGCATTGGGGGTTATCTGGCTAACAGACACGCCCATGAAGGAGGCTAGCCGATGATGTAAGGAGTAAAGAGGTAGACGAAGCCCTGCTATGAAGGTGGTCTCGTAGAAGCCTACATCAAACGACTTTCCGTCATAACACTTCTCCCCTATGACACCCTTCCTAATGGGCACATTATTTGGTATTTGGAAATGGGACACATTATCTCAAGAGCATTAGGAAGAGAAAGGCACTTGCTGCTACTTTGAGAGACACCCAGCCTGAAGATGATTCCGACAATAAGGATGACAGAATCTTGAATGCCTTCACTGCTACTGTCAATCCTATTGAAGGAATTGTTGAAGATTTAGATGAAGAAGAGGAATTGGTGGAGTCCAAGTTTGAAAAGATGGATGAGCAAGATGACATCCACACAGCTTATGCAAAGTTGTACAAGGTCTTAGAAAAGCATGAGAAGTTGTATAGATTGACCACCAAGAAGCTTAGTGATGTGGAGTTTGAGCAAGAAGAGCTTTCCATAAAGTTTGATGAATCTAATCAAACTATTGGAGTATTAAGGTTTGAGAACAACTTTTTGGCTGAGAAGATTAAAAAACTTGAGGCAGAACTATTCCAAGTCAGAGCTTAGCTAAAAAGGACTTCAAGTGCAAAGCTTGCCGAGATGCTTAGTATTCAAAAATCTGTTTTAGATCAAACTGATTTAGGGTATGATTTCTCCTCTTCTAATATTGTTTCTACTAGTTCTACTATTTTTGTTCCTCCTGTTAATAATGTTGAAATTGAGAACAATAATGTCAAAATAGATTTAGCTAGAGAGACTAAGGTCCCGTTTGATTTCTTCAAAGCTTGGCTCTCGAACTGTAAGGAGCTAGATTGCCTACGATCCTTATCGAAACCCTTCCCATTGGCATTTTTCATGAACTTCTTGAATTGGCTAGTGATGTAGGATTTCATCTTAGAATTTTCATCATTTGAAGACTTATCAGTATCACTGCTTTTGGCCATAATGCCATGCTCTTGCCCTTACCCGACTTGCCAATTCTAGTTAGCCCTAGCTTGTAGGTCTGCAGATTGCCAACCAGTTCTGCTAAAGGAATCTTGCAATATCCTTTGATTCCTTGATTGCCGTGATTTTTGCTTAGAATCTTTCGGGTAGAGATCTGAGCACTTTCCTCACAATTTTGGGTTCAGGAATGATTTCTCCAAGATTGAAGGCTGAGTTCACTATGTCCTTGAACTTGGCATAGAATCATCAAAGGACTCATCCTCCTCTATTTTGATTTCTTCAAAGCTTGTAGTGAGCATCTGAAATTTTGAATCTTTGACAGCTTTAGTTCTCTCATAGGTTGTTTGGAGAATGGTCCATGCCTCCTTAGTAGTTTCAGTAGAGGACATCTTCTTGAACTCCTTATTAGTGACTGTATTGAATAAAGCATTCAATGCCCTCTTGTTGAAGTTTGCCCTCTTAATCTTGGCATCATCCCAATTGCCTGGCGCTTCCTTCGGCTTGGTCCAGCCTATCTCAACAGTTTGCCACACTTTCTCATCTAAAGATTGCAAGAAAGCTCTCATGCGTACTTTTTAGTATGTATAGTTAGTGCCATCAAATAAAGGAGGTATAATCAAAGACTGTCATCTATCCATGACAAACAAGGGTCAATGGATCAACACAACAAAGATTAATCCTAATCAAACTGTGCCTGCTCTGATACCACTTAATAGGCTAAAAATGAATTAACCCCTTATGATGAATTAATTAATTAATTAGTCAAGTTTAATTAATTAATCAAATTAACATGCAAACACGTGGTAGCACAAACAAATCACCAATTAAACTAAGTATGCAGTGAAAAATAAATTGAAATGGTGATTGTTTACAAATGGAGAAAACCAACACTGCAAAAACTCCACTTGATGATTTTAAAGTCACCACTTCTGAAATTTCATTATTATCACAACAAGCGATTATAAGTAAAGGAATCTCAGTACTTTATACCAACCTACAGTTAAACCCTTATCCAATACCCAATTAGACTTATTCTGTAGTGACAATTTTTCCTTTTGCTGCACGACTCCAGTACGTGACTAACCAATTGCGCGGATCCCAGTATGTGACTTCAATCACCAACTAGAGAAGGTTGTTGGCTGCAAAGTTCTTCAGCTCATCCAGATGATGAAGATCAAGAAGATGCTTGGTTACAAAACCCTACGGTGCACAAATACAGCAACTTCTTCACAAGAATGATGAACTAGGGCAAAACTCTGTCTTTGGTCATAATTTGCTTAAACAAACTTTGCTTAACACTTGTACAACTTGTGTCCTCTTTGATGACCCTTAAAATAATCCTTTTATATGTCTAAGATTGTGAGAAAAGAAAGCCCAAACACATAATTACAAATTAGAGTCAAAACAGATCTGAAATTATGTTTTCCATAAACCTTGACAGATGGCTAGCTGTCGAGCTAGCTGTTAAGTTTTAATGACATACACTTTTCAGACTTGAATCTTGGACAGACTTGTATGGCTTCAACATTTGATCTTGAAACATAGTTTCTTGAAGTATTAAACACATTCTAGATCTACCAAAATACAAGTAAAGTGCGTTTTATTAAAGGATTAGCCAATTATATAAAATAGTGACATATATTCCTAACAAGTGAATCACATATGTCCTAACAAGGTGGATGTTTGTCCTCACGTACAGTGGCATGATTCTTGGTGTGGAGGGCAACTGCTGACGGAGTGTTTCCTTGAACTCTACTGTTGCTCATGATAAGGATGTTTCAATGGCAAATTGATCACTTGGGAAAAATTACCATTGGGGCATTACTTTGTGAGATTAGTCAAAGATTAGGAATTAGAATCAGTAGTAATATTCATAAATATCCTATATTCTGAGTATAGGTGAAATAGGGAAGATTTAAGGTGTTAAATATCATCTTCTTAGAATGCCTTAGCTGTAAATCCTATTATAGTTTGTGTTGAACCAACCCTCCAACTTGCTCATATTTTCCCTAGAGGAGCATATGGAAAATTAAGGTCCAAACCAAGGCAGCTTTCTTTCTTTCGACAGCGGTTTTAGGGTAAATTCTCACAATTGATAATCGCAGAAAGAGGTGAGTCATTATTATTGGTTGGTGTTGTATGTGTATGATGGCTCGAGAAACATTGGATCATGAACTTTTTCGTTGCCCTGTAGCCCGTGACCTTTGAAGTTTGATCTTTTGATCTTTTCTCTCTTTTGGGTTCAATGGGTGATGCCATAAACGGTTGCAGGCCTATTAGCTTGTTGGAAAGGCCGGTTTGGTAGATGTAGAAATATTAATTTGGGACATGATATCGCATTGTCTTTCGTGGAGCATTTAAAGGTTGAGAAATGCTAGACATTTTGAGGATTGTGAGAATTCTGTTCTATATCTGAAATTTTCATTCGTCAAATCTCTATTTGAGTGGGTGAATGCTTTTGGTCCTTATTCTTGGTCCAATATGCTTAAGATGATTAATAGTTGTTCTTTTTGTACTTAGTGCTGGTATACCTTTAGGACACAACCTGTGTAAATTTTACTTTTTAAAAAAAGAAAAAAAAAAAAAAAAAAAGGAAACACCAGCAATCTCCAACTAGGTCATATATATTTTTTAATGGATGAAACAACATATGGACCATAGGAGAGGAAGAAGGAAATGAGTAATTAGAAAAAGTGGAGAGCTCAATATTTCTAGCTTACATTATTTTGTCTAAGGTAATACATGAATTTTGGCCTGCAATAGTCTTCAAAATGTTTTGCTTATTCCATATTCTTTTATTTATTTATTTATTATTTTTAAATGTTTGCCCCAAGGGAGAGAGGGAATGTGAGATTTGAAGCGGTGACCCTTGCTTCATAAGGTGTGGTCCTCAGCTGACTGTGCTACTCGTTGAGGTTGTACCATATGGTTGATGTGTGAAAATGTTCACTGAGTTAAGGCTTTTAAATTTGTTAATGGATATCTTATGATGAAGCATGATGTAGATTTTTTAATGTATCTTCAAATTAGCTTCGGATAATATAATCTTACACCTATAATAGTTCAGTTGAAAAACTTCCCTCTAAAAGGAATGGAGGCAAATGGTACAAGTATCCGCTGATTTAATTTTTAAATTGGCTTTGTCCTCTATTCCACCTTATCCTTTTTTGTGGGAGTCATTTTACTTATTTTTAATGCAATTATATTGTCTTATGCATGCTAAAAGTTGGGGCATGTTCTTCTGCAGATGAAAACTCATTGTGGGGAAGTGAGTGCTGTTTTCAATAAGTGGTTTTCTTCTTTTGCTTTATATGAAGGGAACGATATTGAAGACTATCTTTCTTATCAAGTTTCTTCAAAATATCACCCAAGAGACCTTGACAAGACTTTTATAAAAGGCTAAATGGTTGGTTGATTTTCAGCTTGCTCGAAGGGGGTAAAATTAAAGATGATGGGTCCATTTAAATAAACATAACGGTGCTAGACCAGAGGGCTAATAGTGGATGGATCCAAGATGCATGTACGCAAGGTGGATGGATCTTAGGGCCACGTGGCATCCACATGGTTTAAGTGACTTCCAAGTAATCCTAAATGGAAACAACCTGCGTTCTACGTTTAACTCTAGCCATTAGAGTCCTAATCTGGATAGGATCCTAACATGAGAAGAATCCCGTAATATATGCCCATTAATGGTGATCTTCTCCATAAGGAAAAGCCTTCCCACGCAAGAAATGGAGGTCGGTTCTATACTACTATAAAAGCCTAAAGGCTCTCAGAAAGCAAGGTATGCATAATTCATTCCAACTTTGGCACTCTAAAGTTGTGAAAACTTTTTTAACTTAACCTTCGGAAGTTCTTTGACTAGTACCACACCGGTACCCTTCTAGGGTTTTCTTTGTCTTTGTTTCGCAAGTCTTGCTTCAAGCATGTGAATATTGTGCGGCTTATTGACAATTTTTGGCATCATCAGTTGGTACCGTCTATGGGAACTTGTGATTTGTAAGCCATACTATCGCTTCTTGAACAAAGAGTTGCATGGTGCTCACTCACTCGATGACAACTATTAACGACGCTCAAGGAGATGAACCACGCATGACCGCCCTCAAGAGACAGGTTCAAACTCTCGCTGCGGTCGTGAAACGCCTCACCAAACAAAACTATGACCTGGAAGAACAATTGCGCCAAAAGAACACAAACTTTAATACTCAGTAGGAAGACCAAGAAGGCACCAATGTTAAGAGGAGGAACCAAGAAAGGTCGGAAGGTAGCAGCGCCCCAAGTAGACCAGAATGACAGGACACAGGCTAGCCATCCATCACCGATACGGTCCCACCTCACATAGTGGCCGAGATGTAGATGATGAAGGAACAGATGGACTTTATGATGAGCGCCCTTAGAGGACGTGTATCTAGTGACCTTGATAACTTGGTTTATCGAATTGATTCACCGTTCATAGCGTCTGTCAGTTCATTCCCTTTCCACCAAAGTTTTGTATACCGCAGGTGGATAGTTACAATAGATCCAAAGACTCCTTAGATCACTTGGAGTCTTTCAAAACCCTAATGCACCTTCAAGGGGTGCCAGATGAGATTATGTGCAGAGCATTCCCCACCACGCTGAAAGGACCTGCAAGGATCTGGTTCAGTAGTCTAACGCCCAACTCCATCAGTACCTTCAAGGAGTTAAGCACCCAGTTCGCCTGATGAGTATTAAGTAGTGGGAGGACGAGATGCTATGATCTTACATAACTCGCTTTAACAAAGAGGCCTTTTCAATTGACGAAGCGGACGACAAGATACTCGTGGTAGCATTCACTAATGGGCTACAGAAGGGTAAATTTCTATTTTCTTTTTATAAGAACGACCTAAAGACTATGTCAAATGTACTTTACAGGGAAACCAAGAACATGAACGTGGAAGATGCATTATTGGCCCGAGAAGAGAAGCCCAAGAAAAGGAAAAGATAGGAAGACATATGGCCAGACAGGGGGCGAAAGATGGCTAGGACCGGAGAATGGCGGGAGGATAAACGCTCCAAGCCCCTTACATGGAAGTTCACGAGTTTCACCCCATTAATTGCCTCGATTGACCAAGTCTTGATGTAGATTAAGGACGAAAGAGCCCTAATAAGAGGTCTAGAGACAAGTATTACCACTTCCACCGTGATCACGGCCATAACATAGCTGACTGTTATGACCTGAAGTAATAGATTGAATCCTTTATCAGACAAGGAAAGCTGCAGAGTTTTGTCAGTAAGAAAAGGATGAACCCACCTCAAGAGCAGGCTCCCCGACGAGAGAATAAGCGTTCTAGGCCGCCTATAGGAGATATAAAAATGATTATAGGGGCACGACGGTTACTGGGTTGTTTAAAAAGGCCTGTAAGACTTACCTTAGGATGGTTCAGAATGTCCAGTTGATAGGTTCCATACCAAAGATAGTGCGAATAGACAACCCCGTTATCAAATTCTCAGAAGAAGATGCCTGACGTCTTCACCACCCACATAATGATGCATTGGCCGTTAGCATACGTGTACAAGATTACAACACGCATTGGGTTCTGGCCGACAATGGCAGCTCAGCTGGCATCCTTTACTACCCAGCATTCCAACAGATGTGGATTGATAAAGAGCAACTAGTTTTGGCAAACATTTCGCTCGTTGGTTTTGGAGGAACAAGGGTGTTCCTTCTTAGTGCAGTCACATTATCCATAACGGTGGGCGACTACCCCCAAAAGATCACTAAGGACATAACATTCCTTGGGGTCGACTGCTCATCCGTTTACAATGCCATCCTAGGATGACTTACCCTCAATTCATGGAAGGCTGTAACCTCAACCTACCACTTAATGATCAAGTTCCCTACAGATTATAGGGTAGGGGAGCTGTGCAAAAATCAGGGGGCTGCGCCGAATGTTACATAGCTATGATGGAGATGGACGACCACCTCCAGGCCATGAACATAGAAGAACACTGGACGGTGACAGAGCCTATTGAAAGGCTTGAAGAGATACTTCTCGACGACTCCAAGAATGATCAAGTGACGAGGATTGGTACCCTCGCCATCTTGACGGTCCGCCAAGCATTAACAACTTTTCTCAAAGATAAATGGGATGTGTTTGCTTGGAGCCATGAAGATGTGCTAGGAATAGACCTATCGGTCATGGTACACAGACTGAATGTATCACCTTCCTTCACACCCATCCATCCGAAGAAGTGGGTATTTGCCCTAAAACGAGACCGAGCTATAGTGGAAGAAGTTCACAAGCTACAAGAGGCGAACTTCATTAAAGAGGTTTACTACCTCGACTGACTGGCAAACATAATGATGGTCAAGAAAGCTAGCAGGAAATGGAGGATGTTCGTAGACTTCGACCTGAACAAAGCGTGCCCTAAAGATAGCTACCCTCTCCCTTGGGTTGACGTCTTGGTTGACTTTACGGCTTAACACCAATTACTAAGCTTCATGGACACTTTTTCAAGCTACAACCAGATTAGAATGGATGAAGTAGATCAGGAGAAGACTTTGTTCGTTACCAGCCAGGGCCTCTTCTACTATAAAGTAATGCCATTTGGCATCAAAAATGTGGGCGCGATGTATCAGAGGCTCATGAACAAGATGTTTGCATAGAAGATTGGGAGAAATGTCCAGGTCTATGTTGACGACATGCTGGTGAAAAGCTGGAAGGAGGATGATCACTTGGAGGACCTTAGGGAAACATTCAACACCCTTCGTTCTTACAATATGAAGCTCAATCCAGGCAAGTGTGCCTTCGGAGTGATGGCAGGAAAGTTTCTAGGGTTCATGGTGTCTCAAAGAGGTATCGAGACCAACCCAAACAAGATTTGGGCCATAATAGAGATGGCACCCCCAAGGAACGTGAAAGCAGTACAAAGCCTTAATGGTAAAATAGCAATGCTAAACAGGTTTGTGTTAAGGGTGACGGATAAGTGTCTACCTTTCTTCCGCACACTAAAGAAATTTTTTGAATGGATGACTGAGTGTCAGTAGGCATTCGAGGACCCGAAAACCTATCTCTCGTCCTTTCTGTTGTTGAGTCCTTCCCAGCCCGGGGAAGAACTATTCCTCTACCTAGTAGTATCCTTGGCAGTCGTTAGCGCAACCTTAGTCAGGGAAGAAGACAAGGTACAAAAGCCCGTATACTACACGATTCGATCACTCTGAGGCATAAAGGAAAGATACCCACCAATGGAGAAGCTTGCCTTTGCTTTAGTTACTGCAGCTCGTAAGCTCAAGCCATACTTCCAAGCTCACACGGTGATCGTATTAACTAACAAACCCCTACAGCAAGTAATGAGTAATCCTGAAGCTGCAAGACGAATGGCATTATGGGAAATACAGTTAAATGAGTTCGACATACAGTACTGCTCGTGTACTGCCATTAAGGGACAAATAGTCATCGACTTCATTGTAGAATTCACTAACGTAGAAGGCCAGGGGGTAGAAGAGGTTCCATAATGGAGCATCCACATAGTCGAATCCTCCAATAAACAAGCAGGTGGAGTTGGTGTGATACTCTATAGCCCGGAAGGAGATAAGATCGAATGCATGGTTTGTCTGGATTTCCTTACGACAAATAACGAAGCAGAGTACGAAGCCTTGATAGCAGGGTTGGACCGTGCCGAAGCCGCGAGAGCTGAAAATATGGTCATATACTGTGATTCCTAAGTAGTAACCAGTCAGGTTAACGGAGACTACAACTGCAAGAATGAACGGATGAAGAAGTACCTCGAGCAGGTGAATGATCGGGTTAACAACCTCTGAGTAAAGTTTGTTCAAATCTCGAGGGAGAAGAACGAGCACATTGATCGACTTGCTAAGGTTGCTTTGGCAGAGCACATGGTCATCCTCGGTCAGGTATTGTCCTTCGTTCAAATGTCATCATTAATAAATGATACACGTATGCAAGAGATAAGCTCCGAGAACTATTGGATGACACCAATAGGCTCCTACCTAAAAGACGGCATGCTACTAGGTGGCAAGGAGGCTACAAGGAAGTTGAAGGTTCAAGCAGCTCGCTTCATTCTGTTTAAAGACATTCTTTATAAGAGAGGCTTCTCCTGACCGTACCTGAGATGCCTCGTCCCCGAAGAGGCAGACTATGTCATGAGAGAAATCCACGAATGAGTTTACGGAAACCACTCTGGATCATGATCGTTGGTACATAAACTTATTCGGGCCGAGTATTATTGGCCAACCATGTAAAAGGATGCCCATGCATATGTCAAAACGTGCGACAAGTGTCAGAGATTTGGCAACCTCATAAGGCAACCAACCAAGGAGCTCACTCCAATGACGGCCCCATGGTCGTTCGCTTAGTGAGGGTTGGATATCATGGGGTCGTTCCCAACGACGGTCAGACAGTTGAAGTTCCTAGTAGTCGACATAGACTACCTCATTAAATGGGTTAAAGCAGAAGCCCTAGCCATAAGCACTGAGAAAAATGTGTGAAACTTTGTACGGAAGAACATCATTTGTAGGTATGGTATACTAAGAGTACTAATCTCGGACAACGGGAAGTAGTTCGACAACGACGTATTCAAAGACGTTTACTCATAACTAGGGATCAAGAACCACTACTCCTCACCAGCTCACCCGAAGGCCAATAGACAGGTTGAGGTCACGAACTGATCCTTACTCAAAATCATCAGGACTCGTCTCGAGAGGGCAAAAGGTGTATGGCCAGATGGGTAGTGTTTTGTGGGTGTACAGGACAATGGCAAGGACACTTACAGGAGAAACCTCGTTTTGACTAGCATATGGAAGCGAGGCGGTCATCATGACTGAAGTGGGACTTATAAGCTACAGGGTAGGTAACTATAATGAAGGCAAGAATGATGAAGCTATGCGCCTACAACTTGATCTGGTGGATGAAATAAGAGCAATAGCTGAACAGAGATTAGCATGGTATCAGAATCTCATGGCCAAGCACTACAACTCCAAGGTTAGGCATAAGGACTTCCAGGTCGGAGATCTCGTCCTGAGGAAGGTGATAGGCTCTACAAAAGACACCTCCCAGGGGAAGCTAAGACCTAACTGGGAAGGACCATACAAAGTTGCATCATAGCATAGGAAGGGAACCTACCACCTGGAGACATTAGACGGGTAAAAGCTACATCACCTATGGAACATGGAGCACCTGAAGAAATACTACCAGTAGGCGCAACAACATGAACAATAACACAATACTCCTCATTACCAGTTTATTACTTTTTAGTTAAAATTTTATTCATGGTTTCCTTTTAACCCAAAGGGCAAGTTTTCCTTTAGAACAATTTTGTACACATGTTTACCATGTAATAAGATGAGTTATTTAGAAATATCGTGTGTAATATCTACATGTCCATGTAATTCATTAAAGTCCAACATAGTGGACAGATTCATGCAAGGGATGATAATTATGAAGTCCTTAAAATGGACGGGTTCGACAATCTGTTGAATCAAAAATACAATGTCCATAAGTGGACGAATTCAACGACATGTTGAATTAAAAATGTCCGTAATGTGGATGGATTCAATGACATGATGAAGTGAACCTACTTGAAGTCCACAATGTGGACGAGATCAACAACCCGTTGGACTAAAAAGTACAAATTCAAAAGAGGACGGGTTCATCCTAGAGGATGATAATTATAAGGTCCATATAGTGGACAAGTTCAACATCATGTTGAATTAACATTATGGGGCCATAAGTGGACAGGTTCATCCAAGAAGATGACAATTATGAGGTCCATTACGGGTTTAACAATACGTTGGAACAAAAATAATTGTCCAACATAGTGGACGGGTTCATCCAAGAGAATGATAATTATGAAATCCATAAGTGGAATGATTCAACGACATGTTGGATCAAAATTGTCCTTAAAGACAATGGGCTCAACGATAGGTTGAATTAAAATCACCGATAAAGAGGACGGATGCAACGACATCTTAAATCCACAAGCATAAGTTGAATGGATTTTTCCACAAGCATAAAAGTAGATGGATAATAGAACAAGTAATTGAATATTACTTAAAGCCCATAAAGGGAGATGTTTATATACCAAAAAACAACGGTTAAATTAAAACGTAAATGGTTCTTCAAAATCCTTACAATTTAGCCATTAAAAAAAAAAACTACTATTGAATGGGGGTGTTTTCTTCTTTCTCCTCCTCCATTTGAACAACATCAGAGTGACGGGCGCTGTCTGCAATGGGCTTGATTTGGCTTTCAATAACAGTCCCTCTGTCACCATGAGGGTCGTTGACAGGGGCATCATTAGCAAACAATTCGTCCGTACCCTCGGAATGGACGAGTTGAATTGAGGTTTGGGCCTAGGGTTCAATAGTGACATGAGGTATGTCCAGATCAGGATAAAAAGTCTTAACTTGACGAAGGGCGTCATCAAAGCCTTCAGGAAAAGTGCTTCCGAGCTCTACCAAAAGGGCGTCAGAGTCACGGTACTCACGTATCGGTTGCTCCTTCACCTGACGAAGCTAGTCCTTGGTGTCATGGATTTCTTTCTCTTTGTCCTTTAAGACCCGCTTCAACAGCTCTGTCTGCTTTTCCAGCTCATCCCTAGCTCCCTTTGATAAATCAAGCTTTTTCTCCTGGATTGTCTTTCAGGCCTTCAACTCATTCAACTCATCCTTCATTGAGTTTGCCTTCGTCCTAATACGGTCTAATGTCGTCTCATGGTTCAGGCAACGACCTATCAGCTCCTTCATCATTAACATTGCCTAGAAACAAAAGGGGTTAGTAAGAAGGTAAGTTGAAGGGAAGAAATAGAAAAAAGAAAAAATAAAGTGGACGAACATGATTACCTAAGCAATGCTAAAAAGCCCCGTCTCCCCTATGGCTTCAGTAGCATGGTTGCTTAAGTCCTCATAGTCGTCGGATGTAATGATGGATGAGAGTTACTCCAACACATAATTTGAATCCTCACAGAGGAGGACGGGTGGTTTTTCAGTGATGGAGGGGCCCTTCATAAGACCTTTGACCTTTCCCAAGCTAAGGGGAGTGACCGTCTTCTTGGTTTTGGCCTTCAACCCCACGACAGGATCAAGGACAGTCTTGGGCTTCTTAGGAAGATGGTCAGACTTTTCTAGTTGTTTCCTTTTGGTAGACGGGTTGGCTGAACTCGTCCCTTTGGAGGACTGACCTTCTTGTTGTTTTTGCAAAGCAGCTTGCTGTTTAATGTAGGCCATTCTCCTGGTGGCATCCATTTATGCACGAAGGGGACGAATGTTAGGAGTTCGATTATACTAAAACCAAAGAATACTATGGTGATAGACTTACGCTGGCAAATTTGAAGATCGTAGTGATAGGCGGTTGCTGTAGGCTCTGGTCCATTACAATACTAGTGGAGAGTGTCTAGGGTAACTAATTTGGCCCACGTCCTCTCCTCTAGCTTGGTTTTGTTGAAAATTTTCTCCAAAAAATTCCACTATTCTAGTGAGACTTGTGGACGGTCCTGAACTGTAAAAAGAAAGGAAGAAGACGGTTAGAGTAACATCTAACCAACAATTAAAAAGTTTAATTGTAGACGGATGCATACCGGACGGGGGCATTATGCCCCATGTGGTGTTTACGGGCATGTATATTCATTATCACCAGGACGACACATCCACTTTTGGGCATAAAGATATGCCCTTTGACTGAGCAATCTTAGCTGGACGGTAACAGTTAAAGAATTCTTGTATCGTCAACCTCCGTGCTCTATCAGACATGGCCTCATATAAGACTTCCGCGCCAAAGAAGACCCTCCGGCATTTGGGGAGATCTGGGTGATGGTCAAACCTAGGTATTGAAGGAGTTAACGGTGAGGTGAACTTAGGGGGAATCTGAGCCCTGCCTTCGGCATCTGCTCATAGATCCTGATGCCCTCAACACCCTCATAGTAACATTTCTCTGACTTATAAGGTAGACGGATAGGTATGTTGACGGGTATCTGCTACTTCTACCTAAGTGTCTTGAAGTGAGGTTCTTTGATTGTAGAAACAAAATCGTTAACTGTCCATAAGAGTAGCATTATGAACTCCCTAAGTCCATCAGGACCTACGACGGATTGGATTGGGGGTTCATCGTCGACTAGACCATCACTAGAATCACCCTTTGACCCATCCATCTCTAAACCCTCATCCCTTGAGGGAGAGGTGGCTGATGGATTCCTCTCTTCACTTGAAATGTCTGGGTCTTTCTGACTTGACAGAAACACTTCATCGTAGCCCACCCCATTGTGGACACATAATTGGTTACTTGATGCACTAGACATCTGTCACCTACACGTGATGGTAAACCCTAAGACACTGATGGATCTAATAGATGACGAGAGTCGAAAGTCTAAAGGATGACAAATTTAAAAGAAGGAGAAGAGTACTTACCGGATAAAGATAAGAGGCAAAAAAGGAGTAGATGACGGATGCACTAAGTAGATGGTATGCTTGTTTGTCAATGGTGACGATAGCACTCTGATCAAAAGATTTCTATGGAAAGTAAGAAGTGAGGGATAAAGAGGCAGGTTTATATAGAGGGAACGGCACGGAAGACGAAGGGACACTTCATTCCAAGAGATAGACCACTAAATCGACGCCACATGTCCCTACGACATTAATGACCCTAGGCCAACCTGTCAACCTGGGTGTGTTTTTATCAGAAGGCAAGTTGAACCGTCACTCCACATGTTTGTCCACTCAAAGATCGTAGACCCATGGAGTGAGGGGGCAATTGAAAGGGGTAAAATTAAAGATGACAGTTCCATTTAAATAAACATGACAGTGCTAGTCTAGTGGGCTAATAATAGACAGATCCAAGATGCATGGACATAAGGTGGACGGATCTCAGGGCCACGTGGCATCCACATGGTTTGAGTGACTTCCAAGTAATCCTAAATGGAAACAATTTGTGTCCTATGATTAACCCTAGCCAGTAGAGTCCTAATATGGATAGGATCCTAACATAAAAAGAATCTCGTAATATACGCCCATTAATGGTGATCTTCTCCATAAGGAAAAACCTTCCTACACAATAAACGGAGGTCGATTCTACACTACTATAAAAGCCTAAAGGCTTTCAGAAAGCAAGATATGCATAATTCACCCTAAGTCTGGCACTCTAGGGTTGTGAAAACTTTTCTAACTTAGCCTTCGGAGGGTTTTTGGCCGGTACCACACTGGTACCTTTCTAGGGTTTTCTTTGTCTTTGTTTCATAGGTCTTGCTTCAAGCATGTGAGTATTATGTGGCTTATTGATAATTTTCATCATTAGTACTCTTTAAGAATACATTGATGTCACTAAACAACGATTTCAACTCTCTTTCATATTTATACTATCTCTTTAAATTCATGGTTAATTTTGTCTTCTTAACACACTCTTACATGTCTTGCAACTTCTTCATTTCCTTCCTTTTTATTACAATGCTGGAATTGAACTGTGCATTTCATCTTGATGCAAAGCTCTGAACTATGCATTTGCTTTGTAGGGCTAACTAAGTTCTTGTTTTTGAGAGAAATCAAACAAGAAGAATGCGTTAATTTGATATGCAAGGTAATTCAACAAAAAATCCATACCTTTTTCTTGGAGATTGAAGTTGAAATGATGAGCAACAATGGAGGTTTTCGTGAGTAACATGGTGGGTTTGAGAGAGGAACAAACAAGGAAGACAATGAACAGTCACAAAAGTTCGATGAAAAATTGAAAAATTTTAAAAACTGACCAATTTGCGCAAAACACGCTATTTTCACGACTAAGTTAAGTCGCGTGCAAGTCGCCAAGTTAAGTCGCTAGAACACTTAAAAAAAAAAAAAAATTGAAAATTTTTTCTAAGTGTTTTTCGCGACTGGAAAGTCCACTTGTGAGGAAGTCACGAAGGAAGCCGCGAAAACTTCTGAGTAACCTCGCGACTAAGCTTCCACTCGCGAACAAGTCGCCAAACAGAGTTGCGAGAAATCTAAAAACCCAGAAATTTTGAAAAATTTCGGAGTATTTTTCGCAACTGAGACTTTGACCCACTAGTGAGCCGCAAAAATTTCTGAGTAATACTCACGACTGGGGGCATGCGACTGGACTTACTCGGGACCAAGTTGCCAAAACAAGGCAACATAGTTTTTGAAAATTTGACAATTTTTGTGAAAACAAAATACTTTCCAAAAATAGCTAAAACACTTAAAAATCTTTTTCTGTTTGATCAACAAAAATTGAGTATGTGAAACACATTTAATCAAGTACAGTCACAGAAATGAATAAGACATTCATTGAAAATAGACATGTGTGATGTATGTGGGTACCAAAAATGAGATAGTCCTTAGTCTAATGTGAAGTTTCAATGATCAATTCAACCAAGGCATACACAACTAGTACTAGATAGAGTGACCCATCTCAATTATAGAAATATGCATATATAATCTCCCACTTAAACTTGATAACATAACTTTGAAGCTTTTCATTTGGCTTCATATACATCATATCATTTGATCTTTTTGAATCAATACATCTCATTGTGAGATCGATACTTGAAATTTTTGATATTTCAATTTGATGAGTAAGCCTTTAGCTTTTTGGGCATTCTACATTTTATTTTAGGTCGCTTTCCTTTTTTTCTAGTCAAATACTAATATGTGCGACAGACTTTTGCAACTCATTATCTCTTTTCATTTGGAGATTTACATTTGTTGAGCTCTTTTAAGCAAAAAAATAAATAAGTATAGGTACAAGTCTATGCATGTCTCAAGATCAATAAAACCTTTCACTAATCATTCATGACAAGGTTGAAGATCTATTTACAACAATCACATAGATGTCAAGATTTCTTCCACAATGATATAAGTGCATAGGAACAAGCTACGCTCGTAAATGCATAAAGTCATTTGTACAAAAGTACAAGACAAAACATATTTTGAGACAAAACTCAACAATGTCGATCAAACTTTTTAGATTTTCTACTTTTTATGTGTTTTTGGATTTTTGACACAAAAGTAAGAAAAGGCTGATCAAAGACAACAATGTAAAAACATTTAAAATAATTGCAAACAAACAAACAAACACAATTTTTCAGCATAAGCTGGACTAAAAACAAAAAGCACATAACCAATCAAAGTTACAAAGTATAGGAAGTATTAATGCATGAACATGTTGTAATGCTTATGCATGAGTACCCCTCTTCACCCACACGTTACCTGCGTTTGGGGTGATATCCTTATAGGATTGGGTACAAGAGTTAGGACTTTCAAACATTCTAGTGAAGCTTTCCAAGCAAGTGGTGAATGCACCGATCATCTTCATCACATCCATCACATTAGGATCACTATTTTGACCTCTTGATGACTCAACAACCCAAGTCCTCTTGTCATTTCTTAGTCCTTTTGACCTTTGATCAGTTGCTTTCTTTAATGGTTTAAGCTTATGACAATTTGGTCTAGTGTGTCCTTGAAGTCCACAATGATGTAAAAATGGTTCGTTCTCGAACCTCTTTATGATCTTGGAAAAGATTTTCCTCTAGCTTCAGGTTTGATCACTGATTGGTTACGAGGCTTATTCAATACCCGTTGGTCAATCACATTCTTCTTCTTTTCATCCTCTACTTTCTTTGGTGTAGAGGCAGCCACTATTGATTCTTTGGCTTGCATAAACTTTACTTCCTTGGTGATTTTGACAGCTGAACTACTTTTTCTGGTATATCCAAACTTTGATTTGTCTAAGAAATGTTTTTGAGAGGAAATGACATTATCTTGCTTCTTGGTGGAGACTTTTTCTACCTTGGCATTTGCTTGAACTACCTCAAGCTCAATGAATCTAATTTTTACGTAAGTTTCTGACAACTTTCCATTCGGCTTCTCCATCTCACACTTGGCCTCCTTATGTTGCACTAGGAGACTTCTATAGTCCTCCTCTGTCTTTTTCATCTTTTTCACGACTGCCTTAGCCACATGCATATTCTGTTGATTTCTCAAGGAGTGAATTGAAGTTTTCTTGAAGACCCTCTGTACTCTCATCTTTTTCAACATCCGATTCTTCTACAATTCCCATTGATTCCTCATCACTATATTCTCCAAACTCTTGTACAAGTAAATTCAAGTCCTTCGAAGACTCATCATAAGCAATAGTCATAAAAGCGGAGTAATTCCCTTCTCCGTCACAGCTTTCCTCAGAATCAAAATTGGATAAATCCGAGTCACTAAGAGTTGTAGCATATACCTTGCCCTTCATTCTTAAATAATTAGGACATTCTTTCTTGAAGTGTCCATGCCTGTTGCACTCGAAGCAAGTGATTCCTTGTGTAGATTGGGATTCCTTTCCATCTTTCCCTTTGAATTCCTTTTTCTCCTTCTCGAAACTTTGGAATTTCCCTTTATCACCAAATTTTCCATTGTTCTTGAATTTCAAGAACTTTGTGAAATTCTTCACAAGATATGCCACATCTTTATCAACAACATCCTCATCCAATTAATCGTGAGCTTCAACCTTTTCATTAATTGTCTTAAGAGTAAGAGATTTGCTCTTCCTTTGTGTGGGCAATGATAGTTCATAGGTCTGAAGTGAACCAATCAGTTCTTGGACTTTGACATCATCAAAGTCCTTACTTTTTTCAATCGCTGTCACCCTGGCACGAAAGCTTTCTGGCAATAACCGAAGGATCTTCCTCACTATCTTGGAATCCTTAGTTTTCTCCCCCAAATTAAACTTACCGATGACCACCTCATTCAGCTTGCTATAGAAAGAGTCAAATGACTCGTCCTCACTCATTTTCAGCTCCTTAAATCGAGTGGTCAGCATTTGCAACTTAGTGTCTTTCACTTTCTTTGTTCCTTTATAAGTGGTCTCCAATATCTACCATGCCTTCATAGCAATAGAGATGTGAGATATCTTGTGGAACTCATCTGGAGATACACCACAAAAAATAGCGTTAAGTGCTTCGCTATTTGCATTAAACGCCACGAGGGTTGCCTTATCCCACATAGATTTGGCAGCCTCCGGTCAAGTCCATCCAATATCCACCGCATCTCAAATGGTTTCATCCATTGAACATAAAAATGCTTTCATCTTGACTTTCCAAAAGGCATAGTTGTTACCATCAAAATATGGTGGTGCATTTAAAGATTGAGATCGGTCCATCTTAATATGGGGTCAAGGATCACACCACGGTGTTTAACCACAAAGAGTGTACCCGCTCTGATACCAATTGAAAGTTCAAATAACGTGTAAAACACTATGAACGTTTAGACCCTCAATTTACGAATTACCAATTCAAGCTTAATATCAAACAATGTATGTGCAGAAAATGAACATAAGCCTATAACAGAATTGATAAACAATCTAAACTAAATAAAATCACATCCACATCAGAAATTAATTGGCAAAGATTAAGGGAAGAGAGATGCAAATACAAAGACAATACAGCGATGTGTTATCAAAGAGAAAACTGAAGTCCTCGGTGTAAAACCTCTCCGTCGCTCTCCAAGCGGTCAATAATCCACTAAAGAATGAAATTGGGATACATGAACAGCAAAATACCTTCCAAGCCTAATCTACCCAATGTACCTAAGCCCTCTAAGTTTCTTGCTCCAACGAGGTTGCGCCGAGCCTTTGTCTTCTTTAGCTTATCGAATTCCGCTATAGCCCATAGCATCAACTAATAACCATTGATCCCTTCCTAACTACTTCCTAAAGCACCAAAAAGTTTTCTCACAGATGTGGGTATGGTGAGAAAATGATTTGGCCAATAACTTCTCAAGGATGTAATAATGGAGAGAGTGAGAGTAGAGGAATTTGAAGAGTCTTTATGTAAAGATTATGGATGAGTCAATCTTGTTTTCTCTAAGGTTTTTCTCTCAAAATTCTCTCTAGAAACTCTCTACATTTCGTGGGTATAAGGGGGTATTTATACTGGGGTAAGAAAGGAATGCGAAGAGTCAGTTTTTCCAAAACAGAGGTGGCTGGTGACTTAGCCTCGCGACTTAACTAAGTCACGAGTTCAAGATGTGAGCTAACTGAATGGCTTGTCTGGACTTTTTGTCCTGTAGTGCTATAGTTAGCATGATGGTTCAGCTTCTCTGCATGTTTCACTCATGTGCTTCTTCTGACGGCTTGCCAATCGCGAGCCACTTGCGAGATCTAGTCGCGAGTCCCTACTTCACTGCACAATTCTTGAGCATTTCTTCACACTTTCTCACACACTACCCTTACATGATTCTCACCTAAATACATGATTTCTATATGCTGAATTACAAGCAAATTTGGCACAGAATACAGCCAACAAGATGGTTGATTAAATTCAACCTTACACTATCCAAAAGTATGTGTGTACTTCCCTTCTTGTGTTGCTCTCACCCTTACTATATGCTTTCTCTCTTTTTGGCATGAATAGCTAAAGGCTCTCCTTTAGTTTGCACTAAATAGCATCTAGCTGTATCTTAATGGTCATGAGTTGCATTTGGACTTGATTTTTTGTGGAGTAGAGAACATTTTCAAATTCGGCAATACACAGATGCAGACCCTCAAACAAAATACCTAACCTGTCAACTTTAGGGCTAGATTGTTCATGTTGAATGCTAGTCGTCTGTAGTTCAGGTGTAATGGGAGAAGCAGTCTCTGTATGTACAGGTGTAGGTAGCCATGACCAGATGGAGTGGCATGAGGGCAAGATTCACTCTTAGGTGCTTTAGAAGAGTGACTCTTACTTGCTTGAAGAGAAATCATGGATAATGGTAGAAGACGTGCTAGTACTTTTCCATCTATTAGTGGAAGAACACCTTCAAGAACCATGATCTTCATGAGAAGACTACAAAAAGGAAGACAAGTTCGTGCTGCCATTCGAGCTGCTGTTTTCCCAACGGTCTGAAAAATGTGGGCACAAATGTCAATCAAAACTCCGGTGATGAGATCACATAGGAATTGTGCTCGTCCAAGGTTAATGAAGCTGGTGTTAGACAGTGGGTAGAGGTTGAAGAACATGATCAAAGTGAGAGTCTTCAGTTCAAGTGCAAACTTTGTAGTGCCTATGAATGTGCCTTTGCTTGAAATCTCATGATTAGGCTTAAGAAATTGAAGATGTCTTGTACTTGAGGAAGTCTATCATCATAAGGAGTGAGGTCTACAGTTGCCGGCCTATTGATTCGAAAAACCTTTGCAATGTAGTCTGGATTGATGCTGAACCCATTTCCTCGTACCTAATACTTCAACTCAACTCTGATGTATCTATCAGTTGAACAGAACTCCTTAAAACCAATTCACCAATCGGGTCCTTGAAGTTCCCGAACAGATCAGCCCAATATTTTGCTTCAAAGATCCCAGGAATAAATGTTGTTCCCAAGGTATCAAATTTTACAACCCTTTCCACCACAGTAGGAGCATCTTTAAAAATGCTTGAGAAAGTTTATGAATCGTGGGAAGTCCTGAATCTCTCACTATTTAAATCTTGAGACAAACGTCAAGTCCGTTTTGAAATAGGGGATAATGGAATATCAATCACAGGCTCTTTTCCTCGAAAGGAACGGTGAGACATCTGCAAAAGAACATACATACAACAGAGAACCAAGTGCAAAACCACAAGACACAAATATAAATTTAATTAGATCCAAGTTAGTCCATGAAATAAGCACACATTGTTATTTAGAAAGACATATCACTCAATCATGGTAAATGAACTAAGTATGCAGTATTTAAGCATAAGTAACACTAGTTCATGTGGTGTGCAAATGTGATGAATGTACAGGCACAGCTAAGCACAATGTAATCTATGAAATCCACAGAATCACAAGTAACTGTCTTTGAGACATTTTACTATTAGAATGATATGCATAACACAGCACAATCATGATATACTACTAAAAAATGAAAAGCAAATATGAAAACATGTAAAACAAGCATCATATTATCAAAAACAACAAATCTTATTCAACAAACTCAACAAAATAAACCCAACCCATATTTGAACATCACATCTTTCAAATTCCAACAACTCAAAAAATAAGAAATCAAAGGCTATAAACATGAAATACTTTGAGAAAAATAGAAAACTCATACCTTTTCTTGAAGTTTGAAGAAGAGATGATGATGAAAATGGTGGATTTTTGGAGAGAACACGATGAGTTTGTGAGAGAGAGATAAACGGACTAGACAATGAACTGTCAAAGTGAATGAGGAAAAACTGTCCTTAAAGCACAAAACAGGTGATTTTTGCGACTGAAATGAGTCACAAACAAGTTGCCAGACCAAGTCACCAAAAACCCTTGAGACAAAATTTGAAAATTTTGTCAAAGCATTTTTCGCGACTGGAAGGTCCACACGTGAGGAAGTCTTGAAGGGAGTTGCGAAACTTTCAAAGTAAACCTCGTGATTGGAGCTTCCACTTGCGAACATGTCACCAAACTAAGTCGCGAGAAATCTAAAACCCAGATTTTTGAAAAAATTTGTAAGTCTTTTTCGCGACTGGGACTTTGACTCGCTAGTGAGTTACGAAAACATTTTGTGTAAGCTCGCAACTGGAGCATGCGACTGGCTTGACCCGCAAGGCAAGTCACCAGAACAGGGCTGTACAATTTTTTGAAATTTTGACATTTTTCAAACCAAAATACTTAAAAAAAAAAAAAAAACTAAAACACTCAATTTTTTTTTTGTGTGTGTTTGATCAACATATAATTGAGCATGTGTAACATATTTAATCAAGTACAATCACATAAATGAATAATACATTCATTGAACATAGACATGTCTGATATGTGTGAGTACCAATGATGAGATAGTCCTTAGTCTAATGCGAAGTTTCAATGATCAATTCAACCAAGTCATACATAATTAGCATGAGAAAAAGTGGCCAATCTCAATTATAGAAATATGCACATATGACCTCCCACTTAAACTTAATTACATAATTTTGAAGCTTTTCATTTGGCTTTATACACATCATATCATTTGATTTTTTTAAATCAATAAATCTCATTTTGAGATCGATGCCTGAAATTTTTTATATTTCAATTTGATGAGTAAGCCTTTGGCTTTTTGGGTATCATACATTTTCATAAAGGTCGCTTTTTCTTTTTCCTAGTCAAATACTAGTACATGCGACGGCTTTTACAGCTCATTATCTATTTTTATTTTAAGATTTACATTTGTTCAGCTCTTTAATAAAAAATAAAAGAGTGGAAAGATATATAGGCACAAGTCTATGCAAGTTTCAAGATCAACAAAACTATTGACTAATTATTTATGACAAGTTTGAAAATCTATTTACAACAGTTACATAGATGTCAAGATTTTTCCCACAATGATATGAGTGCATAAAGAACAAGCTACGCTCGTAAATGCACAAAACCATAAGTACAAAGGTACGAGGCAAAATATGCTTGTGACAATACACAATTATACCGATAAAACTTTTTGGATTTTCTACTTTTTATGTATTTTTTAGATTTTTGACACAAAAACAAGTAAAGATTGATAAAAAAAATGCAAAAATATTCAAAGCAATTTACAAACAAACAGAAGATGCTATACATATAGCCAACAAGGTAGTGTGTGCCCTACAATAGAGAAATCAAATCAAGATAAAGAGGTAAAGCATACATCACACATGAGATTCAAGGAATTGTACCAACATTGATGGTCTTATGGAGTGATTCAAACTGTAGACCATCAATAGCCTTGGTGAAGATGTCCGCCTTTTGATTGTCTGTATGTATGAATTCAAGACATATAACTTTATCTTCCACTAAATCTCGGATGAAATGGTAACATATCTCTATGTGTTTTCACTTTGAATGTTGAACCGGATTCTTGGAGAGATTTATAGCACTGGTGTTATCATAGAAAACACACATTGTATCTTAAGGGATCCTGTAGTCATGAAGTAGCTTTTTCATCCTAAGGAGTTATATGTAGCAACTTCCAGTAGTTATGTACTTTACTTCAATCGTAGAGAGAGACACGAAATTTTTTTTCCTGCTCATACATGAGACAAGATTGTTTCCAAGATAGAAGCAGCCATTTAAAGCACTCTTTCGATCATCCACACTTCCAACCCAATCTACATCTGAATAACCTGCAAGGCAAGCATTAGAGTCCTTTGAGTATCACAAGCCATAATCTGGAGTTCCATTGACATATCGTATGATTCGCTTTACCACAGTCAGGTGGGATTCCTTTGGAGTAGCTTGATATCAAGCACAAACACCCACGCTAAAAGCAATATCCAGTCTATTGGTCGTAAGATAGAGTAAACTCTTGATGATACTCTTATACATGGTTGGACTCACTTCTACCCTAGAAAAATCAACATTAAGCTTTGTAGTTGAACTCATGGGAGTAGAGGCATGCTTTTTGGAATCTAATCCAAACTTCTTAACAAGATTTCTAGCATATTTTTCTTGTGAAATGAATATGCCTTCCTTTTTTTGTTTGACTTTAAGACCCAAGAAAAATGTAAGCTCCCCCACCATACTCATCTCAAATTCTTTCTTTATCTCCTTGGAGAATTCTATAGCTCGAGCATCAATGGTGGCTCTAAATACTATGTCATCAACATATGCTTGAGCCATGAGAAGGTAATCTCCATCATTCTTAACAAATAAATTCTAGTCGGCATACCCTCTTTTGAACCCTCTATCCAGGAGGTAATGGGTAAGCCGATAATACCAAGCTCTAGGAGCTTGTTTCAAGTCATAAAGAGCTTTCTTCAATCTCAGCACATGGTCTGGGAAGTGAGGATCTTCGAAGCCTTTGGATTGTCTAACAAACACTTCTTCATTCAAGTAGCCATTTAGAAATGCACATTTCATATCCATTTGGTAGAGTTTGAAGTTCATAGTGCATGCAATTGACATAAGAACGCGGATAGACTTAAGTTTTGCCATGGCAGCGAAGGATTCATCAAAATCTACTCCTTTTACTAGAGTGTATCCCTGAGCTATTAGCCAAGATTTATTTTGGATAATCTCTCCATCTTCATTGGTCTTGTTTTTAAAGATCCATTTAGTACCAATGACATGAACATTTTTAGGCCTAGGAAGAAGTTCCCATACGTCATTTCTCACAAATTGATTCAGTTTTTCATGCATTGACTCAATCCAATTTTCATCTTGAAGAGCTTCTTCTACCTTTTTCAGCTCAAACTAGGCAAGGTAGCAATAGTATATTACATGATTGGCTAGAAGTATGTTTCTCTTTCTAAGGCAAAGACCTTCATCTAAAGACCCAATGATGTTACTGTCTGGATGGATTTTAATCACTCTTGATGATGGCTTTTTTGATGTGGACACTTCATCATTCCGGGAGATAAGAGGATGAACTTCCGGAGGAGTGAGAGGACTTAATGTTCTATACATTGATCTTGTTTCCATTCTTGAGTTCACGGGAGTTGATTCCTTTTCCAATGTAGGTCATTCAACTTCAATATCAAGAGCTTCGACCTTAGCTTTGGGCTCTTTGATGCTTAGCCCTTCTCCATCATCAATCATTCTACCTTTGCTATAGCATCATTAATTTCTACATTGATGGATTCCATTACCATCTTTGTTCTCTTGTTGAATACTCTATATGCCGGGCTAGTAGTAGAATACCCAAGGAAGATGGCTTCATCACTTTTTGCATCAAATTTTCCAAGGTTCTCCCGATCATTTAGAATGTAATACCTGCTTCCAAACACTCGGAGTACTTCACTTTCGGCTTCTTTCCATTCCAAATTTCATAAGCGGTCTTCTTTGTTTCTGCTCGAAAGAATATCCTATTACCAATGTGACATGAGCTATTCACGGCTTCTCTCTAAAACTTTTAAGGAATTTGCTTGTTGAGTAGCATAACTCTTACTATTTCTTGAATCACCCGATTTTTCCTCTCAACCACCCTATTTTTTTAAGGAGTTTTGGGGGCTGACAATTTCTTTTTGATCCCATTTTTCTCACAAAAGGACTCGACTCTTGCATTCTCAAACTCCTTGCCATGATCACTCCTTATCTTGACAATTGGAACCCCTTTCTCATTTTGTAGTCTCTTGCATAGAATTTCCAATTTCTCACATGCTTTTGATTTTTCTCTAAGAAATTTCACCCAAGTGTATCTTCAAAAATCATTAACAATGATCATAATGTACCTCTTTTCTCCTAGACTTTCAATTTTTGTAGGCCTTATTAAATCAACATGAAAAAGCTCTAATCAATGTGAGCTAGCAATCATATTCACTTTGTGATGACTTAACTTCGTTTGCTTTCCCATTTGGCATGCATTACAAATTGTCTTCTCTACATTTCCAAACTTTGGAAGTCCCTCAACGGCTTCAAGTTTAGATACTTTAGCTACTTGTTTGAAATTTGCATGCTCAAATCTGTGATTCTAAAGTTTTAACATGTTAACACGAGCACTTTTACAAGAAATTGGTGCCATAGGAACTACTCCGTAGCAATTATCGGCAGTCCTATTTCCTTCCAAGACTTGATTCCCTTCTTTATCAATGATTATGCACCCCTTCTTTGAGAATTGAACAAGGAAGTCTTCATCACATATTTGAGTGATGCTTAAGAGATTTGCCTTCAGCCCTTTGATGTATAAGACATCCTTTAATAGAGGTAATCCCAATATCTCAACAATCCCTTTGCCGAGAACTTGAGTATAACTCCCATCGCCAAATGTCACATAGTCACTAACCTTCTCTTTAAGTGACTTAAATAGTGATTTATCTCCTATCATATGATGAGAATATTTGCTATCAAGATACCATAAATATGAGTTAAATACTTTCAAAGAAGTGGGCACAAATAAGCAAGCATGGGATAAGCACTCTTGACCTTCAAACAAAAACTTATCTTCATTTTCCATGCTCTTGTTAGAGTGAATTTTCTTTTTTAGATTATCAACCTTATCACACAATATTCTATTTCTTCTTTTATACTTCTTAATCAAAGAATTAGACTCACATAGACTATTGTGTAAGATGTGATTATCATTTTCAAATTATTTAAGCATGTGAACAAACATCCTAGCATGTTTCTTTGTTTTTAATAACTCTAGGAGTTCATTGTTAAGACACCTTTCAAACATACTCATAGAGTCATTATCATAAACATTTAAACTACAACAACTACACCCGTAATTAAACCACAGCAAGGGGTCTAGGATTGCACTTAGGTAATTAAACCACAACAAGTGCACCCGTACTTAGGTAATTAAACCACAACAAGTACACCTGCTTTGATACTAATTGAAAGTTCAAATAGTGTGTAAAACACATATGAACGTTTAGAGCCCCAATTTACAAATATCCAACACAAGCTTATAATCAAATAATGTATGTGCGAAATATGAAAAAAAGCTAAAACAGAATTGGTAAAACAATCTAAATCGAAATTAATCACAATCACAGCAGTAATTAAAAGGCAAAACTTAAGTGAAGAGAGATACAAACAAAAAGATAACACAACGATGTGTTATTGAACGAAAAACCTTTCTGTTGCCCTCCAAGCGGTCAATAATCCACTAGAGAATAAAGTTGAGATACATGAATAACAGAAGACCCTCTAAGCCTAATCTACCCAATGCAACTAAGCCCTCCAAGCCTCTTGCTCCAACAGAGTTACGCCAAACCTTATCTTTTCTACCTTATCGAATCCCACAATAAGCACATTGCATCAACCAAAATGAATTGGTCCTTTCCGAACGCTTCCTAAGTACCAAAATGTCTTCTCATAGATATAGGTATGGTGAGATAAGGATTTGACTAATATACCTCTCAAGGATGTAACAATGGAGATGGTGAGAATAGAGGAATTTGGAGAATCAAAGAATGAAGATTATGGATGAGTTAATCTTGTTTTTCTTTAGGGTTTCTCTCTTAAAATTCTCTCTGAAAGCTCTCTACATTTCGTGGGTATAAGGGTATTTATAGTAGGGTGAGTGAGGAATGTGAACAGTCAATTTTCATCAAACAGGGCATTTTGGCAACTCGAGCTCGCGATTGGAATGAGTCACGAGCTAACTGCCTGACCAGTTTGGAAGTTTTGTCTTGTAGTGCTCCAAAGCGTGACCCTTTAGCTTCCCTGCATGCTTCACACATGTGCCACATTGGGTGACTCTCCTGCATACTTCACATGATTGAATAAATTCAACCTTGCAAAAGTGAATATGAACAATGTACAAAGTGGGAGTTCAAACATGACTAATAAGCACTTAAAAGTTACCAAAAGTGAGTGTGGTTTCAAGAAGAACAACTCCGAGAATCCCAACAAAGACAAGAAGAACCGGGCTTCTTTTCATTATGGAAAGAGAGATCATTACATTCATAAATATAAACTCTTAAAGAACAATAAAAAGGATAAAGAAGGTAATGCCAATGAAACAAATGTCATTGAGGACATTATTGCTATGGTAAGTGATATACATATTGATATGATCATTAAAGTTCATATGGCTATAATTATAAATCCTTTCGATTGATGGATCGATTTGAGTGTAATGGTGCACATGTGCAACAACAAGGAACTATTCAAGACTTATAAGGAGTCTTCCGTAGAACAAGAAGTGTAAATAGGCAACCACGATAAAGCAAAAGTTCATGGAAAGGGCACTGTTAAAGTCAAAATGAGTTCCGACAAGATGCTGATCTTGACCAATATTTTTCATGTACTCGATATTAAGAAAAATCTTGTATCTACCAATTTGTTATGTAAGAGTGATGTAAAAGCTGTACTTGAATCAAGCAAGTTAATCTTGTCCAAAAATTAAATATTTGAAGAAAATGGATATGCTACCAATGGCATGTACAAACTAAGTGTTGGGGTGTATGCACTTAAATCCAATTTATTAGCATGTCATAAATAATTAAATTGTTTAATTATATGAGAATATTTATAAATGAACTAATGAGACATTATCTTAGTACATGAGATGCATAGTATGTGATTTATTTGATTTGGTCACAGAAGATATAAATCAAAAGTTCTTTGTAAACTCAGAATTTTAGTTTGTAGTCGATGATGAAATTGGGCATTTTATCTGCAAAGACTATATAACATACCAACTAAGATGATTGTTCTTAATTATGAGACTTCTAGTTGCTATGTTTATATGTTTTAAGAGTTAAGATATATTGAACTAGACCGCTATGAGATTTATTATTTTCCTAATGACTGTCAAATGTATAATCAATCTCACGACTTCTATTTATAACAACTCTAAATCTTGGGAAAATAATGAACCTGATCATGAGGTCTAGGTTGTTTTGATATATCAGGAGTGAGATCTAAAGTCACGATCAAAACCTTAGTATGTTGGGCAGCCGCATTTAATGTTGATGGAACATATATTCTCAATATGGAATTCATAATCTCTTAACGGAGATATAAATTATTCTCTTGAGATAAGTTTAATAGGTTTGGTTATTAAGAGTGTTGGGCCTAACTACTTTAGTGAGGAGTTATTAAAATATATATTTATGAAATTAGATTTCATAAATATATGATGAATAACTTAAAAGATTAAACCGGACATTCAAGGATTAAAATGTAGCAATCTTCAAAGTGGCAGTCAACATTCATGACTTTGTATTACTACGAATATTTTAATGAAGGAGTTGCATGTATAATAAAGTCTTGGGATATAATTTATTAATAAGGCTTAGAATGCAATTATATTCATATAGTGGTATTGAATATAATTAATGGTAACTTTGAACTTGTCAAGAGTTGACAAAAAAGCGCAAGATCTATTGGAGCTAGAGTCTTATTTGTTCCCTTTTAGTCCAATTCTAAGCCACATACTAAAACCTAATTGGAATGGCCTAAAAGATTAACCCAATTAGATAATCAGTTATATATAAGGAGAGAAACATACAAAATTTCATAAGTGGTTTTCATTAAGATCATATAAGGAATGAAATGGTATGTATGTGTGTGTAAGACACTCTCTTATTCTCCCATTGGAAACTAATTGAGAGACTACACTTTTTGGAAATCAAGTGGAATTGGAAGATTAAAAGTGTTCCCAAGTTCTTCTAATATTTTGTTTTGAATTTCACTGTACCAAGATACGCTTTCTTGTTCTTAAATTCTGAAACTTACATAGTACATATTATCAATTGCGAATGAAGTAGATCTATTAATTTTTCGTTATTTATGTTTTGTATGCGATACAAACATGTATTTTTCCAACACTAAGTACTATTAATAAAGAGGTTTTGGTTGTGCTTATATTACTGATTCATCTTATTTGTGGCATGCTAGATTAGGACATTTAAATTTCAAATACTTGAAGTTTATGTCAAAATATGGTATGATTTCATATAAGCTTGATGATGAAAAGAAATGTGAAATTTGTATTCAAGCAAAGATGGCAAAAAAACCATTTTCTAAGTCAGATAGAAATTCTATTATGCTTGAACTTGTATATTCGGATGTTTGTGAATTGAATGGTGTATTAACTAGAGGAGGTAAAAGATACTTCATTACATTTATTGATGATTTCTCTAGATCTACATATATTTATTTTAGGAGAAATAAATATGAATCTTTTGACATGTTCAAACGATATAAAACTGAAGTAGAAAATCAAAAGGATAGAAAAATAAAAATACTACAAAGTGATAGAGGTGGTGAATATTTTCATAATGATTATTTAGCGTTTTTTGAGGAATGTGGCATAATACACCAAAGTGCAACCTCATATACACCCCAATAATATGGTTTGGCGAAAAGAAAAATAAGATTCTTGTAGACATGGTAAATGCCATGATCTAAAGTGCAAAACTTCCATTTAATTTGTGGGAGAGGCATTGCTTATTGCATGTCATGTGCACAATAAACTACATTCCAAAAAGATAAAAGAATCTCCATATGAGTTATGGAATGGAAGGAAACCAAACCTTGATTATATCAAAGTGTGAGGGTGTTTAGCCTTCTATAGAATTGTTGACTCGAAAATAATAAAGTTAGGGCCAAGATCTATGAAAAGTGTCTTTGTGGGTTATGCTGAAAATTCAAAGACATATAGATTATTAGACTTAAGCTCTAATACAGTGGTAAAATCAAGAGATGTTGAATTTATTGAGGATAAATTCAGTAAAGATTTCATGGATACCTTAATACCCACTTAAACACAAGGAAATAACTCTAATCCTAATACTACCTTGGGTAGTACAAAAAGGATTGAAAATGGTTCTCTAAGTACATGAAGAAAAAGTCAAAGAGTAAGAAAAGCAAAGGACTTTGGTCCATATTTTATTTCTTATCAAGCTCAATTGTATCTTGTTGAAGGTAATAGACAAGTAGTTCTAAATAAAATACCTATAATGTTTAATACAAAGAATGATCCGAAAACATTTGAGGAAGCTATGACTCCTATAGATTCAACTTTTTGGAAAGAAGCCATGAATGATGAGGTGAACTGAATATTATCCAATAATACTTGGGTTCTAGTGGATCTACCTACCGGTTCAAAAATAACCTATTGTAAATAGGTATTTAGGAGAAAATATAATATTGATGGATCAATTCAAACCTTTAAAACAAGGTTAGTGTAAAGTTGTTATTTACAACTATATGTTTTGTTGGCTTATATTCCGTGCCAAATTTGATTGTAATTATTTCAAATATGTTGTATCCTGTATTTATTATGGGATTTCTTTGTAAGAGTTGTGTTATAGAGAGAGTAGTGTGACGACTCAAGTATTTGAAAACTGAAGAAAGTTTCCCGGGTATCTTGCGACTTAACATCCTGTGAAATATATCATGTGTCCTGCACATGCTGGAATGCAAAGAGTTAGGCTAGATGGAGACAGCTGTGTCTCGCGAGTATCTCGCGGGTAAAGACTTCCCGCGAGACACCCGTGAGGCATTCTGTTCTGGCAGCCTGTCCAGTCTGATTCACACTTTTTGTGCCTACACTATATATACCCACATTACCCACAAATGTATAGGAGAGCTTCTGAGAGAAAACCCTAGCCAAACACCTTGAGAGTTAAAGATTGTTATACCTATAATCCTCTACACATTTGTTTTGGAAATTTCCTCATATCCTACCTCTCTATTTCCATACCATTAAGAGGTTGATAGCCCAAATACTTACCATACCTTTTGAGAGTGTCAAGTGAAATTTTGGTGTTGTTAGAAAGCATTGGAAGAAGCCTAGAATGACAGATGCAACATGGAGCTTGTTGTAGGATCCAGTGAACTAGACAAGACATGGTTCCGAGAAGTCTTGTTGGAATAGAAGCTTGGAGGGTTTAGGTACAGAGGGTAAATTAGGCTTGGAGGGTCTCTTGCTCACCCTTGTATCCCAACTGATTGTGTAGTGGATCGATTTTCGTTTGGAGGATAGCGGAGAGGTTTTTCACCAAGTTATTTGGTTTCTTCTTTGATAACACGTCTCAGTGTTATCTCTGTGTGCATCTCTCTTCCCTACTCTCGTTCATTTCATTTTTACTGTTGTGTTGCTTTAAATATGGATTAGAGTAGTTGTCTGGCTTATACACTTGTGTTTACACTATTCCGCACTTGGTATTAAGTTAGTGTAAAATCAACCAAGCCGTAACTTTAATTTGGGGGTCTAAACAGCTTGTGTGTTTTTGACACATTTTCAAGTTTTCAATTGGTATCAGAGTGGGTACACTTGTTGTGGTTTAAATACCTAAGTGTGTTCCTTAACCCCGTTTGAGATGGACTGGTCTCAATCGTTAAATGTGCCACCATATTTTGATGGTAATAATTACGCTTTTTGAAAAGTCCGAATGAGGGTATTTTTGTGTTCCATTGATGATTCTGTTTGGGATGCGATTGAAATAGGTTGGATTAGACCGGAGGCCGCTAAATTGTTGGAAATAGATGTGAACGTAGCGGAAAAATAAGTTTAAACGGATCTACTTCATTCGATATTGATAACACATACTAAGTAAATTTTAGAATTTGAGAACAAGAGATTGTACCTTGAAGCGGTGAATTTCAAAACAAAGATTGAAACACTCGGGACTACTTTTAATCTTCACTCCAATTCCACTAACGCCCAAGATGTGTGGTCTCTCAATTGGTAACAAAGGGATGACTAGTGAGTGACAAAAACTCATATGCACACCATTTCACAATGATGTTTCTTGCATATGAAAATCTAAATGTTTTTCCCTTTGTATCTAACCAATTTATCTAATTGGGCTGGCCTTTTGGGCCTTCCCAATTGGGCTAAAGTGTGTGGCTTGAAGTGGGACCAAAAGGGACCAATAAGACACTAGCTCTAATGGGTCATGGGATTTTCTGTCAACTCTTGACAAGTCCAAAGTTACCATTAACTATATTTAATATCACTATATAAATATAGTTGCACTCTAGGTCTTATCTATAAATTATATCTCAAGACTTTATTATACATGCAACCCCTTCATAAAATATTCGTAGTAGTACAAAGTCATTAATGTAGACTGTCACTTTGTAAATTACTACATCTTGATTCTTGAGTACCCAGTTTAATCCTTTAAGTTATTCATCATATATTTATGAAAACTAATTTCATAAATATATACTTTAGTAACTACTTACTAAAGTGGTTAGGTCTAACTCTCTGAATAACAAACCCATTAAACTTATCTCAAGGGAATATTTTATATCTCCGTTAAGAGACTATGAATTCTATCTTGAGAATATATGTTCCATCAACACTAAATGTGGCTGCCCAATATACTGAGGTTTTGACCGTTACTTTAGATCTCACTCCTGATATATCAAAGCAATTTACACCTTATGATCAGGTCCATTATTCTCTCAGGATTAAGAGTTCATGCAAATGTAAGTCGTGAGATTTATTATTCATTTGACAGTCTTTAGGAGAATAATAAATCTCACAGCGGTCCAGTTCAATATGTCTTAACTCTTAAAACATATTAACACATCAACCAGAAGTCACCACTTCCATGATCAAGACAAATCATCATGATTGATATGTTATAGTCTTCGCGGATGAAAAACCCAATTTCATCACCGACTATGAACTATAATTCTGAGTTTACAAAAAACTTGTGATTTATATCTTCTGTGACTTTTCACATAAATCACATACTATGCATCTCATAGACCAAATGATAATGTCCTAATATTCATGTTACCATTATTTCAGATAATAATAAAATAAATTCATTAAACACAATATTAAGTCATACATAATGTTATACACAATGTCAAACTTAATATCATACATAGCATCATACAATAGGATTTAAGGGCACTAATCCTAACATTCTCCCACTTGCCCTAAAGACTATTGTGCACTAATCTAACTCCCATTCTCTCCAAGTGTGACTCGAAAGTCCTTTGAGGCAAAACTTTAGTAAATGGATCTGCTAGATTATTTGCACTTTCAATCTTTGCTACCACCACATCTCCACGAGTAACAATATCTCGAATGATATGGTACTTCCTCTCAATGTGCTTTCCTTTCTTGTGATTCCTTGGATCTTTAGATTGTGCAACTGCTCCACTATTATCACAAAACAATGTGATTGGAACTTGCTTCATTCTTATTACACCAAGGTCAGAAAGGAACTTCTTGAGCCATACAGCTTCCTTTGCTACTTCACAAGCAGTAACATATTCTGCCTCCATGGTGGAGTCTGCAATACAAGATTGCTTAATACTCCGCCAACTAATGGCTCTACCTCCCAAGGTGAAAACACATCCTGAAGTGGATTTTTTGAAATCTAGATCCGATTGAAAATTTGAATCTGTATAGCCAATGGGAATCAAATCCTCACAACGGTAAACAAGCATATAGTCTCTCGTTCTCCGTAGATACTTGAGAATATGCTTTACAGCTTGCCAATGTTCTGGTCCTGGATTTGATTGATATCGGCTGACCATGCCAACTGAATAGCAGATATCTGGTTTAGTACAAAGCATGGCATACATGAGACTTCCTACTGCAAAAGCATAAGGAACTTGTCTTATCATTTCTTCTTCCTCTTGAGTTTTAGGCCTTTGGTCATCAGACAGAGGAACTCCATGTCTGAAAGGAAGCAATCCTTTCTTGGAGTTTTGCATGCTAAACCGTTCTAAAACCTTATCTATATATCCAACTTGTGATAAGCCTAACATTTTATTCTTACGATCTCACCAAAGCTTGATCCCTAGAATAAAGTTAGCCTCACCCAAGTCCTTCATATCAAATTGGCTTGACAACCAAACTTTTACCGATGACATTACCCCTACATCATTTCCAATGAGTAGAATATCATCAACATAAAGCACTAAGAACATTACTACTTTATCTTGATGTCTTTTGTACACACACGGTTCATCAAGATTTTGTTCAAAACCAAATGTCTTGATTGCTTGATCAAATATGATGTTCCATAACCTAGATGCTTGCTTAAGTCCATAAATGGACATTTTCAACTTGCATACCATATGCTCTTGGTTCTTAGCTATGAAACCTTTTGGTTGCATCATATAGATTTCCTCTTCAAGATTGCCATTCAGAAATGAAGTCTTGACATCCATTTGCCAAATCTCATAATCATAATGAGTAGCAATGGATAAGAGAATTCTGATAGATTTAAGCATTGCTACTAGAGAAAAGGTTTCATCATAATCAATACCTTCTTTTTGTGTATACCCTTTTGCCATTAGCCTTACTTTAAAGGTTTCAACCTTTCCATCTATCCCTCTCTTCCTCTTGTAAACCCATTTACAACCAACAAGTTTAATGCCGTTAGGCGCCTCTACAAGATCCCAAACTTGATTGGAATACATGGAATCTAATTCAGATTTCATAGCTTGGACCCAATGATGTGTATCTATATCATTCATTGCCTCTTCATAGGTATAGGGATCTGATTCAGCCTCTTCAGAGATAGCTTCATAAGTTTCTCTTAAACCTATGAATCTTATAGGAGGCCGAACAATTCTCCCACTACGACGAGGCACCTGAGTACTAGACATGTCATGAGTAGTATCTTGTGGTGTATCTAATACAGTCACATCATCCCTAGTTTCATCCATTGGTTGTTCATTTACAGGTTCATTCATTTCAAACAACACAACTCTACTTCTAGGAGTAAAATTATTCATATAGTCATTTTCCAAGAATTTAGCATTTGTATTAACAAAAACTTTGTTATCTTTACGACTATAGAATAAATAACCCCCAGTTTCTTTTGGATAACCTACAAGCAAACACACTTCTGATTTTGGTTCCAATTTATCAGGCTTCCCTTTTAACACATGTGCAGGACAACCCCAAAAGTGGAGATATTTCATACTAGGCTTACGCCCACTTCACAATTCCATGGGTGTTTTGGGAACAAATTTTAATGGGACTAAATTCAAAAGATGTATTGATGTATTTAAGGCATAACCCTAAAAAGAAATCGGTAAAGTTGAGAAACTCATCATGGACCGAACCATTTCTAAAAGAGTCCTATTCCTTCTTTCTGCTACACCATTCTGTTAAGGAGTTCCAGGTGCAGCCAATTGGGATACAATCCCATTTTGAGTTAAGTAATCCTTGAAAACCCCAAGAAAGTATTCACCACCACGATCAGATCGAATGGCTTTTATGCGTTTACCCAATTGATTCTCTACTTTAGCCTTAAACTCTTTGAACTTGTCAAAGGCTTCGGACTTCCGTCTCATTAGGTACACATAACTATATCTTGAGTAATCATCGGTAAAAGTGATGAAATACTCATAACCTCCTTTTGCTTGGATTGACATAGGACCACATACATCAGAATGCACTAGCTTTAACAAATCTTGAGCTCTTCTACCTTTTGCTTTAAAAGATCGTTTGGTCATTTTACCTTCCAAACAAGATTCACAAACTGAAAATTCATCAAAGTCCATGGGCTCTAAGAGTCCATCTTTGATCAGTCTTTGAATCCTATTTGAACTAATATGACCCAAACGCAAATGCCAAAGATATGCATCACTAGTAGAAGGAAACTTTCTCTTTAATGATTTTACATGAGAGTTATTATCTAATTCAGAATTATATAATTCATATTTATCAGGAGTTAAAATATAAAGACCATCCACAATATTGCCAGAACAGATAAACACTTTATCCTTCTTTATTACAACATTGTCTTTCAGGATAACACAATATCTATGTTTACTTAAGTAAGTAGCAGAAATTAAATTCCTACGAACATTAGGTACATACAAACAGTCTTCTAATATTAAAACTCTAGATTCAAAACATAAATTACAAACACCAACAGCTACAATTGGAATCTTGCTCCCATCAGCCAAAGTAAGAAACAACTCCCCTTCTTTAAGCTTTCTGGTCTCCTAGAACCCCCTGCAAGGAATTGCAGATATGATTAGTACAACCTGAATCCACACAACAGGAATCCGTGGGATTTTGTACTAAAAATATTTCAAGAAGGAATGTATTAATCATACCTTTATTCTTGGCAGCCTTGAATATTGGACAATTTCTCTTCCAATGCCCTTTCTCACCACAATGGAAACACTTTCTTTTGATCTTCTTTCCTTTATCAGCAACCCCTAAGGCAATTTGTTTACCCTCTTGCTTGGTGAAGTCCTTCTTCTTCTTCTTCTTCTTACCCTTGCCTTTCGGTTTAGGCTGAGAAGTAGAAGTTTCACCAACATTGGATTCAACATTGGAAGTGCCAAGAATGCCTTTTGCCGCTACCAATTCATTCATTAATTTAGACAAAGTATAAATCTTTTTATTCATATTATAGTTAAGTTTGAATTCCTTGAATGATTCTGGTAGTGACTGGAGTAACATATCCACTTGGGATTCTCCATCAATATCGGCACCTAAAACTTCCAATGTATTCAGATTAGAGATCATTGTTAGACAATGCTCCCTCACTAAAGTACCTTCAGCCATTCTGGTATTATAAATTTGCCTCATGGTCTCTTGCCTTGCAGAACGGCCTTGCTCACCAAACATCTCCTTCAAACTTAGCATGATGTCTGAAACTAGTTCTACATCCTGCATTTAATGCTGTAGAATATTTGAGATAGATGCTAGGATGTAGCACTTGGCCATCTCATTAGATTTCTGCCAATGATCATATCATTGTTTTTCCTTAGAAGGAGCATCTAATGAAAGAAAGTTAGGACATGGTTTAGTAAGAACATACTTATGCTCTTCAGCAGTAAGAACAATGTTCAAATTTCTTTTCCAATCAACATAGTTGGATCCAGTCAGTTTGTTTTGATTAAGAATAGTTACAAGTGGGCTAAATGATGCCATGTTCTAAATCTGAAAACAATAAACATGAATATAATCAATAAATTAGACATTATATATTTAGCATATAAACATATAGTATGGAACCTTAATAAAACCATAATATAATATATGCAACGACAACCCAATTCCGCAATTAATATTTCTCGGAAGCGAGGTCATACCAATCACTATGATTAGGCCAGAAACATTCTCATTATTAATGCTATCATGGTAACTCTTACCAAACAAAAATAATTTGTCATTTTCCCTTCAGCCTCTAAGTAATAATGACATAGCTCCGAAGGGAGGTTAACATTACACTTAGTCTAGTGTATACCATTACCTAGAATCAATGTGAATGGCTAAGTAACTCCACGGAAGCGTGGTCGTTCTCAATGATAAAACACATTTCATCTATCTTTAAGAAGTTTAACTTGTAGTACCATGAATCAAACATCCTCCGAAGGGAGCAAGGCATATACGCCAAGGCGAGGTGCTTAATCACACTACTTTAAACCGATAATGGAGGCCATGAGATGCAACCCTTGTATCTCTCTCCCACTAGATGTTTTATATAAAAGGTTTTTAATTATAAAGTATGCATAATCTAATTACACATAGTCTTAGTACTTTTACATGTGAAAACACTTAGAAAAATTTCTAAGTTTATTACTTTCGATTGATCGAATGTGCCCCTCGATTGATCGAAAAAATTAAAATATTTGAACTTGACCTTCTGACTTGTTCGATTGATACTTGATTGACTTTTGGTCGATCGAAAAACAGATTCGATCGATTGACCAGCAATCGAAAATCAATCTATTTGAAAAGTCTGATCACTGTCTCATTCGATCAATCGCGAAACTCAAATTTCCAGAAATTTTCTAAGGCAGTTTTCTTTATGTTTTCATGAACAAACAACTTTCAAACAAACATGATGGTCAGAGAATGATATCAAAACTGAAATTCATTGATGCTAAAGTCTTAAAGATCAATTTAACATACTTAAATTCAAATTTAATCAACATCATAACATTAATTTCAATTTTTATCAAATCATAGTTTCAATAACATGCAGAAAATTAAAACATAATCTTCTAACAATATGAAACTATCATCTCCAATTCTAAAACTCACAAAACATGTTAAACAATACGAAATTGAAGACCGCTCTGATACCATTTGTTGGAAACATGTTATCTAATTGGGCCGGCCTTTTAGGTCTTCCCAATTGGGCTTAAGTGTGTGGCTTGAAGTGGGACCAAAAGAAACTAATATGACACTAGCTCTAATGGGCCTTGGGCTTTTCTGTCAACTCTTGACAAGTCCTAAGTTACCATTAACTATATTTAATACCACTATATAAATATAGTTGCACTCTAGGTCTTATCTATAAATTATATCCCAAGACTTTATTATACATGCAACCCCTTTATAAAATATTTGTAGTAGTACAAAGTCATTAATGTAGACTGCTACTTTGTAAATTACTACATTTTAATCCTTGAGTACCCGGTTTAATTCTTTAAGTTATTCATCATATATTTATGAAAACTAATTTCATAAATATATACTTTAGTAACTACTTACTAAAGTGGTTAGGCCTAACTCTCTGAATAACAAACCCATTAAACTTATCTCAAGGGAATATTTTATATCTCCGTTAAGAGACTATGAATTCCATCTTGAGAATATATGTTCCATCAACACTAAATATGGCTGCCCAATATACTGAGATTTTGACCGTTACTTTATATCTCACTCCTGATATATCAAAGCAACCTACACCTTATGATCAGGTCCATTATTCTCTCAGGATTAAGAGTTCATGCAAATGTAAGTCGTGAGATTTATTATTTATTTGACAGTCTTTAGGAAAATAATAAATCTCACTGCGGTCCAGTTCAGTATGTCTTAACTCTTAAAACATATTAACACATCAACCATAAGTCACCACTTCTATGATCAAGACAAATCATCATGATTGATATGCTATAGTCTTCGCAGATGAAAAGTCCAATTTCATCACCGACTACGAACTATAATTCTGAGTTTATAAAGAACTTGTGATTTATATCTTCTGTGACTTTTCACATAAATCACATATTATGTATTTCATGGACCAAATGATAATGTCCTAATATTCATGTTACCATTATTTCAGATAATAGTAAAACAAATTCATTAAACACAATATTAAGTCATATATAATGTCATACACAATGTCAAACTTAATATCATACATAGCATCATACAGTACGATTTAAGGGCACTAATCCTAACATAAATCCACTTGGGATAAAGCAGCTTTTGCGGCAGCTAACGCTAACAATAAAGTTTTGAATGCTATATTTTGTGGTGTGTCTCCAAACGAATTTCATAGGATCTCTCACATGACAGTGGCCAAGGAAGCTTGGGAGATATTGGAGACTACATATGAAGGAATAAAGAAAGTGAAGGACACAAAACTTCAGATGCTTACCACCAAATTCGAAGAGTTTAAGATGGGAGATGATGAGTCCTTTGATTCATTTTATGGAAAGCTAAACGAAATTGTAATTGTTAAGCTCAATCTTGGTGAGAAGATTGAAGGTGCTAAGATGGTGAGAAAAATTTTGAGGTCCTTACTAGAGAGCTTCCGAGCGAAAGTCATAGCCATAGAGGAAAGTAAAAATTTAGATGAAATTAAGATCCAAGAGCTCATTGTGTCTCTTCAAACGTATGAGCTTGGACTGCTTTCTCATAAGACAAGTAAATCCCTTGCTCTTAAAACCATCACCGAAAGAGTGGATGATTCCTCCGAAGAAGATGGGGTGGAAAAGGATGTAGCATTCCTTGCAAAGAATTTCTGGAAATTTCTGAAGATGAAGAACAGTGGGAAACAGTTCAGCAGAGGGAAGTTCTCATCATCCAATGGTGATAGAAGAGAGTTTAAGAAGAAAGATGGAAAGGATTCTCTGTCTCTTCAAGGCATTGTTTGTTATGAATGCAATGGCCATGGATATCTCAAGAAGGAGTGTCCAAATTATCTAAGAGGAAAGGGTAAGGCGTATGCCACAACACTGAGTGATTCGGATTCTTCAAATTCTGATTCTGAAGAGAGTTGTGATGGAGAAGGAAACTACTCTACTTTTATGACCATCACGCATAATGAGTCGTCGGAAGACTTGAACTTGCTGGTACAAGAATTAGGAGATCATAGTGATGAAGAATCAATAGGAGGTGTTGAAGAAACTAATGCTGAGGAAGATGATAACATAGCCAGTCTTCAAGAAAACTACAATTCCTTTCTTGAGAAGTCTGGAGAGTACACAAGGGTAGCCAGGGCAATTGTGAAGAAGATGAAGAAAGCTGAGGAGGACTATAAAAGTCTTCTAGTGCGTTATAAAGGTGCCAAGTATGAAATAGAGATGATGAATGGTGAGCTAACTAAAGCTTACTCAAAAATTAGATTTCTTGAGCTAGAAGTAGTGCAAGCAAATGCCAAGATAGAGAAGGTATCACGAAGAAGCTGGATGAGGTTATTTCATCTCAGAAATATTTTTCAGACAAGTCCGGGTTGAGATATACCGAAGGGAGTAGCTCATTAGAAAATGTCGCCAGAGATGTGAGATTTGTGAAAGCCAAAGAGCCAGTTGTATTTGCCCCTACCCCTGAACAAATAAAGGATGAAAAAAAGAAGAATGGAGCTGATCAATGAGTGTTGAATAAGCCTCGTACTCAAACTGTGGTTAAGCCTAAAGTTCAAGGGAAATCACCTCCAAACTTGCAAAGAGGTCTAAGAATTCAACATTTTTGTCATTTCTGTGGACTTCAAGGACGTACAAGACTAAACTGCCATAAGCTGAAGGCATTAAAGAATGCAAGTGTTCAGAGGTTGTATAGCCCTAAAAGGGACAAAAGGAGTTGGGCTAGTGGGCAATCAAGAAGTCGAAATGGTGATTCTGACATGGTAGACGTGATGAAAATGATCGGTGCTTTCACCACTTGCTTCCAGAGCTTTACTAGACGGTTTAAAACTCCCAACTCTCGTACCCAATCCTTTAAGGATATCACCCCAAACGCACGTACCGTATGGGTGAAATGGGGTACACATGCATAAGCATTTTCACATATCCATGCATTAATTCTTTCGATGTTTAAGGACATTTGCTCATGCATCTTTACATGCTTACTTTGATTTGTACCATTTGCTTCTGGTATTAGCATGTTTCTTTTTCAAGCTTTTGTTTGTGTTCTGTTTTTGAGTGTGTTCAAAAATTCAAAAACCCATAAAAAGTTAAAAAAATCTTCAAAAAGTTTGATCACTTGTTTTGTGTATATCACATGTGAGTTTGGCCTAGTACCTTCGTACTAATAGCGTAGTACATTTCCGAGCTTAGCTTGTATTTATATGCACATTTATCTGGGTGGAAGATATCTTGAAAACTATGTGTGATTGTTGTAAATAGATCTTCAAGCTTATCATGAATGATTGGTCAATAGTCTTGATGGTCTTGATACTTGCATAGACTTGTGCCTATATATCTTCCCATTTTATTTTTGTTTTTTTTTTTTGCAAAAGAGCTAAATGTAAATCTCCAAATGAAAAGAGATATCGAGCTGTAAAAGCCTGTCGCACATACTAGTATTTGACTAAGAAAAAGGGAAAGCGACTTTTATTTTGAAATGTATGGTGCTCAAAAAGATAAAGGCTAATTCTCTAGGTTGAAATATCAAAAATTTCAAGCACCAATCTCAAAATGAGATGTATTATCCAAAAGGGATCAAATGTCATGATTTAAACAGAAGCCAAATGAAAAGCTTCTAAGTTGTGTAATCATTTTGTGGGAGGTCATATATGTTCGTTTCTATAATTGAGATAGATCACTTGACATAGTATCAGTTGTGTATGACTTGATTGAATTGATCATTGAAACTTCATTCTGGCCTAAGGAATTTTTCACACTGGATACTCATCCACAACACATAAGACTTTGATTCAATGAATGCTTATCTCATTTGTGTGATTGTACATGTTCAAATGTGATGTGTATGCTCAAATACATGTTGATCAAACCCAAAATTTTTTTTTGAGTGTTTTATTTGTTTTTGAAAGTGATTTTATACTTTCATATCTTTTGTTTTTGTTCAAAATGCATTTTTGTGTTTGTCTTCAAAAACTAGTTCAGAGGTTGTCTCCCGAGAAGCTTGCGACTTAAAGCTTCCTGCGAAAAGGGCTTAAGGGAAATAATTTTTTTTTCAACATGTCACACAGAGACTCTCGCGACTGTATCGCGACCACCTCGCGACCACCTCGCGACCAACAGCTTCTCACGAAATGTTGTTTGGCTAAAACTGGTTTTTTCCAAAATCAGACAAAAGCTACCGCGACTGTCTCACAACTATTTCGCGACTTAAAACTTCTCGCGAAAGCTGATGTGCTTCAATGGCCATTCTCGTGACTGTCTCGCGACTGTTTCACTACCCTCTAACCCGTAAAAAATGCATGTTTTCAGTTTTTAATGTAGCAGATGTGATAGTTTTTCAAAATCTCTCATTTCCCTTGCTCTTCGAACCCTTCTCAACCCAAAATCAATTTTACTAAAACCCCATCAATTTCTAGTCTCTATTTGCAAAATCTCTTCAAGGTATGAGTTTTTGATACTCTTTTTTATCATTCTACTGAGATTATGCTGATTTTAAGTTAGGGTTTTGTAAATTGGGGATTTTTTAAAAATGGGTTGGGTTTCTCAATATCTGTAAAATTTTTCCAAAATTTATGTTTGAGATGTGATTCATTTGCTGTAATTGTTCTTCTGTTGGCCCCTTGTGGCATTTTAAGCATGTATTAAGGCATTTTTCCATATGTTCATGCATTTTTCATATCTACTGTGCATTGTTGCATGTCATGTGTTTGACAGATTGTCTAAATGACAATTTTGTGGTGTTTTGGACTCAACTAAGTTCCAATCTTTCATGTTGGCTTTGGTTGATCATATGAATCTTTCTTTAATCATCTTGTGTGTGTGTTACACACTTTGTTCAAAATGTGCCTCTATGCCACACCATGCATACCCTAGGCACCTTCTAGGAACACCCTCATGCAAAAACACATGCACTATCATGCATCAACACATGCACCCACATGCACACACATGCATATCTTCTTAACCTCATGCATTTTGTCTTTATGTTCCTGGATTATATGTTTTAGCATGTTGGTTTGAAGTATTTGCACTCGGTCTTTAGTTAGTTTTACCCTGTTGTGAACTAACTTAAATCTAATCAAGTTTTTGTGTTTTGTTTGTGTGTTTTTGCACTTGTTTCCTTGCTGTGTGCTCATTTGTGCAAATGTCTCCTTTAAAACCTCCGCAGTAAAAGGAGGCAGCAGCAAAGGGAAAGAGCCAATCGTTGATGTTGATGAACCATCACTAAGGTAAAAATGGACTCGTTTCTCAACAGAAGTTTATGACCCTGACCTGTTCAGATCATATGCTGCTTTTTAGACCTATAGGAACTATTTTCAAGACGCCCCATTGCTGGTTGAAAGGGCTGTGGATCAACCATCTCTCCGTGACACAAATATTCCCATATGGTTTGCCACGAAAGACTGGAACTTTCTGCTTTCGACTCTTGAGGATGCATACGAGAACATGGTAAAAGAGTTCTACCATTGCTAGTGTTAACGGAGAAGAGATAAAGTGTTGGGTGAGAGGTAAGAGTTTTTCAGTAACTCTTATTTATTTGGAGGAAATCCTACACATTAATCGACCAATACTCCCCATACCACCGGTTTATGATGAGTTGAATCCAGATGAAGAGGTTCTTAAAGAAGCCTTAGAAGCTAATTTGGAATTCTTCTCAAATAGGAAATCAATTAGTGTGTCATCTCTTTCTCCCGAATTACGTCTTCTCTCAACGATCATGTGCAGCAACCTATATCCTTTGTCAAGCACTGGGTATATGAATCTCGGTGAAGCTTTATTCTTGCATGACCTGATCACAAATGATGAGATTGATGTGTGCTCTCATATCTTCCACATCTTGGCCAAGACGGTTCACCAGATTGCTTCTAAGAATTGTATTCCTTTCTGTCGCCTCATCTCAAGGATTTTGAAGCTCAAAGGTGTCCATCCCTTGGAAGATGAATGCCCATACCTAAGGCCAAGTCCAATTACCATTCGTACTCTACATGCGAGTATGAGTCACACCAAGGAGAATGTCAAGTAAGACAGCCATGCAACTCCGGAGAGCTCGAGCTCTACACCCCATTTCTATGTTGAACAGTTAGACAACATTACCACTACTCTTCAAGAGATCAATACCAAGATATTCGGACTAGCATCTATTATGTACTCTCTCCACAGTCGTTTTGATTCAAAGTTCACATCTCTCCAAACTCAATTGGACGAAATTCAATGGAAGCTAGAAGAAAATGACTAGCTATTCCATGACAAAAAGGGGGAGATGGTGTCTCTGATAGGTGTCTTTGGTAGGGGGAGTATGGTGATAGGGGGAGAAGATGCTAGAAAAAGAAGTTTTTCTTTATGTCTTTACGTTTTTTTCCTCTTTTTTTTTTTCTACTATGTTATGTCTTTACTGCTTTTGTTTAAAGCTTTGACACTCTGTTTTTAAGTTCAGTTTATTATAAATATTTTTCTGTTTATCTCTATACTTTGTAGCATTTGTTTTGTACTTTTAAGATATTGCTATTATGTCTTAAGTACCTAACTCTTGTGCCCTAGTAGGATCTTTTATCCTAGATGCAAGTACTTCGTGTAATTTGCATTGGTTAAGTGTTGGACATGCAATTGATCCTATGGATTGTTCTTAATTACATTGTGTGTCCGGATGAGCATTTACTTGCTAAATGTTCATTGTATTCATTCTTTAATGACTGTTTTTGTTTGATCAAGATATGCTTACATGTTATGATGTGCTTACAAACTTGATCGCACTTTACTTTCTCACGTATGTACCTTGTGTTTAACCTGTCATAAACTTAATGAAGGTTTTGTTGGTGTGCAAATGTTTCAGGTAATAGGTATTTACTTGCAAGTGCTTCACAGTTTCTAGATTAGGTGTGAGTGAGTTTTGCCACTGTTTTCAAACTCATGTTTAAGTTTAGAGTTTGTTTTAGGGGTTTTGTCATGGAATAGTCAAAGGGGGAGATTGTAAAGTTGTTATTTACAACTATATGTTTTATTGGCTTATATTCCGTGCCAAATTTGATTGTAATTATTTCCACTTGTTGTACCCTGCATTTTTTGTGGGATTTCATTGTAAGGGTTGTGTGATAGAGAGAGTGGTGTGAAGACTCAAGCATTTGAAGACTGAAGAAGGTTTCGCGGGTATCTCGTGACTTAGCATCCCGCAAAGTATATCATGTGCCCTACACATGCTGGAATGCGAAGAGTCAAGTCAGATGGAAACAGCTATGTCTCGCGAGTATCTCGTGGGTAAGGCCTTCCCGCGAGACACTCGTGAGGCATTTTATTGTACCAGTCTGTCTAGTCTGATTCACACTTTCCCGCAAGACACTCGCAAGGCATTTTGTTTTATTAGCCTGTCCAGTCTGATTCACACTTTTTGTGCCTATACTATATATACCCACATTACCCACAAATGTATAGGAAAGCTTTTAAGAGAAAACCCTAGCCAAACACCTTGAGAGTTAGAGATTGTTATACCCATAATTCTTTACACATTTGTTTTGGGAATTTCCTCATCTCCTATCTCTCCATTTTCATACCATTGAGAGGTTGGTAGCTTAAATACTTACCACACCCTTTAAGAGTGTCAAGTGAAGTTTTGGTGCTGCTGGGAAGCATTCGAAGAAGCCTAGAATGGCAGATGCAACATGGAGCTTGTTGCGGGATCCAGTGAACTAGACAAGACACGGCTCTGAGAAGTCTTGTTGGAGTAGGAGTTTGGAGGGCTTAGGTACAAAGGGTAGATTAGGCTTGGAGGGTCTCTTGCTCACCCTTGTATCCCAACTGATTGTCTAGTGGATCGATTTCCGTTTGGAGGGCGGCGGAGAGGTTTTTCATCGAGTTCTTCGGTTTCCTGTTCAATAACACGTCTCGATGTTATCTGTGTTTGCATCTCTCTTTCCTACTCTTGTTCATTTCATTTTTACTGCTGTGTTGCTTTAAATATGGATTAGAGTAGTTTTCTTCCTTATACGCTTGTGTTTACACTATTCTGCACTTAGTATTAAGTTAGTGTAAAATCAACTAAGCCATAACTTTAATTTGGGGGTTTAAACAGTTTTTGTGTTTTCGACACATTTCCGAGCTTTTAGTTTATGGCAAAAGGCTTTAAACAAAGGGAAGGAATAGACTACTTTGATACTTATACACCAGTGGCTAGGATCACATCTATTTGAGTGTTGGTAGCACTTGCATCCATATACAAATTGATTGTACATCAAATGGATGTAAAGACAACTTTCCTAAATAGTGATCTTGATGAGGAAGTTTACATGGAACAACCTGAGGGTTTTGTATTTCCTAGAAATGAGAAGAAAGTTTGCAAATTAGTTAAGTCCTTGTATTGCTTGAAACAAGTTCCAAAACAATGGCATGAGAAGTTTGACTTTGTAATTTTGTTGGATGGTTTTGTGCACAATGGCATTGACAAATGTATGTATTCCAAATTTACAAAGGAATATAGAGTTATTGTATGCCTTTATATGGATAATATGTTCATATTTGGTACAAATACGAAAGGTGTATGTGAAACCAAAAGGTATCTAGCTTCTAAGTTTAAAATGAAAGATTTAAACAAAGTGGATACTATTTTTAGAATCAAAATTAAATAAACATAGTGGGGGTTTTGCACTATGTAATTCCATTATGTTGAGAAAGTACTTCAAAAATTTGAACATGTTAATATAAAGAAAGCAAATACATCTTTTGATCGGAGCATAAAATTAGGTGAAAACGCTGGAAGAGAAATAGCACAACTCAAGTATACTAGTGTTATAGGTAACATAATGTATGCTATGCATTGTGTAAGACCAGACATATCTTTTGTAATGGGAAAAATTTTTAGATTTACAAGTAGTCCAAGTATGAATCATTGAAAAGCAATTGCTAAAGTTCTTGGTTATTTAAAGAAAAACATAAGTTTGGGACTCTTTAATTCCAAATTTCTAGTTGTGTTGGAAGGTTATTCAAATGCTAGTAAGATTTCTAGTATGAATGATAATAAATCCACGTTTGGTTGGATATTCACTCTTGGTGGAGGTGTCATCTCTTGAGCATCAAAGAAATAAACATGTATTTCTCACTCCACCATGAAGCGAAATGGCTAAGAAATATGTCATTAGACATAGAGTTGTGGCCACAACCAATACTAGTCATTTCGGTGTACTACGATAGTAAAGCCACCTTAGGCATGTTAGGACATATGTGATTCACTTGTTAGGAACATATGTCACTATTTTATGTAGTTGACTAATCTTTTGACAAAACACACTTTACTTGTAATTGGATAGATCTAGGTGTTCCTAATACTTCAAGAAACATGTTGTTCAAGTCTAGTATTAAAGTCATGAAGATTGGACAAAGAAACAAGTGAAGAAAAACTGTTCAATAAAGCTGGACAAATAGCTCAACACCTGTGGATAGATAGCTCGATAGCTGCTCAAACCTCTCGACAGCTAGGCTATCTATCGAGATTTTCAACTTCTTTTTATCGCAATCTCGATAGCTTTTTGACAGCTGGTGGATCGATTGAGCAACTTCCTGTCTCCTCTCAATAGCTTCTCGATAGCTATATCTGTTAAAATTTAAAGCTCGACACCTTCTCGACACCTCTTGATCGATTGAGGTTACGAGAATTCTTATTTATAGATATGATTTTTCGTTTATGATGACATGTATGTGTAGGGTTTCTTTTCTCACAACCCTAAACCTATATAAAGCTTATTTTAGAGGCCGCCACATAAGAGAATACAAGGAGAACATATGCAAAAGATGATCGATGCCTTATTCTCTCTGAAAGAAGTTACTACGTCTTTACGCCTTAGGGTTTTGTAACCAAGTGCTTCTTGATCTTCATTGTTGATGAAGTGAAGAACTTTGCAACCAACAATCTTCTTCTAATTGATGATTAAGTTGCGTATTGAGATCCGCGCAATTGGTTAGTCACGTACTAGAATTTGTGCAATAAAGGGTGGTGTTCATATATTGAAGAGTTCAGAGGTTCTGAAGCAGTAGAAGGTTTCTGCTGTGAGTTCATCTATGGGGATTATAGAGTCTAAGGATAAAAGTTTTGTATTAAATCTAAAACTTCTCTTTACTATAATGAATTGCTTTTCGAGAAGGTTTTCCCTAGATTTTTTTACTGTGAAATTAGTTTGTTTCATTGGTTTTTCCGGGTCATTATATCTTGTCTTGTTTACTTTTCCGCTGTACATGATTTTGACATGATATTGATGCTTGTTTGTTTTAACAAGTTTTATTCATAATAAATCTAATTAACAACTTGGGTTTAAAACTTGTTAATTCTATCAACCAGGGTCTAAATTTTTCAACAAGTGGTATCAGAGTGGGTACACTCTGATTGGATTAATTTCTTAAGCGTGATCCTTGACCCCTGTTGTCATAGATCGTGGAAAATCTCTTTTGATTCCTCCTTTATTTGATAGAACTAATTATGCGTACTAGAAAGTTCGTATGAAAGTTTTTTTGCAGGTTCTAGGTGAACAGGTATGGCAAGCTATTAAAGTTGGCTGGATTAAGTCAAAGGAAGCGCTGATGGATTAGGATGATGCAACAATCAAAGAGGAAAATTTCAACAGTAGGGCTTTGAATGCTTTGTTTAGTGGGGTGGCCAATGAGAAATTCAAGAAAATATCATCTATAGAAGTTGCCAAGGAAGTATGGACCATTCTTGAGACTACCTATGAAGGTATCAAGGCAGTAAAGACTGTGAAACTTCAAAGACTCACTAGTAGTTTTGAAGAAATAAGGATGGAGGAGGACGAGACCTTTGATGAGTTCTATGCTAAACTCAAGGATATTGTGAATTCTGCTTTCAACCTTGGAGAATCTATAGCAGAATCCAAAATTGTTAGGAAAATCCTTAAGTCCTTACTTGAAAGATTCCATGCCAAGAACACTGCCATTGAAGAAGCAAAGGACATTGATCAAATTCTTTTGACTGAGCTTGTAGGAAACCTTCAAACCTATGAGATGGGATTAGGCTCAATGAAAAAAAGGTAGAAATAGTAAAAACTTGGCTATTAAAGGTATAGAGGAAGAGATTGAGGACTCTGGAGATAAAGATGAAGATGAAGATGATGATCTAACCTTCATAACTGATGAGATTATCAAGCTTCTTCAATTTAGGAAAAAGGATAAGGGCAAACCTCCTAGGAAATCTAAATCCTCAAGGAATGGCAAGAATGAGAAACCCTTTATCCAATGCCATGAGTGCAAAGGTTTTGGTCATATGAGGATAAAGTGTCCAAACTACCTTATGAAGGAAAAGACCAAGAAGTCAAAAGATAAAGGGTTGGTTGCTACTTGGAGTAATACTGAGAATGACTCTTCTGATGAGCATATGGATGAATGTAGTCATGTTATGGCATTTGCTGCCTCAACCAATAAAGTGATTGTGGAGAGTGCTAGTGATAGTGAGGATTTTTCTGATGATGAAGTACTTAAGAAGATGACCTTTCAGGAAGCCTATGATAAGCTATGCACTGAATTCATAAAATCTGAAAAGACTTCTCATCTTCGTAGAAAAAAACTTAATGGGGTAAAAACTGAAAAAGCTATCTGCTAGTCAAACTAGATTAGACTGCAAGATTAGTTGAGACTTTTGTTGTGGAGAACACCTCAGTAGAAGAGAAGGTTAAGAATCTTGAGGTTGAGCTTAGTCAAGCTAGAACTCAAATAGAGAGGATGTCTAGTGCAAAGCTTCAAGAGGTATTAAATGCTCAAAAGTCTAGTTCTGATAAGACTGGCTTAGGATATGCTGTTTCCTCCGACCCCTCCTCTTCCACGACTTTTGGATCAAAGACTGTCTTTGTGCTCCAATCTGAAAAAGGTGATAAAGGTATGAAATTCAAAACTGATTTAACTAATTCTATATCCTTTGTTAGACCTCATGTTTGTCACCATTGTGGTGTAGCTGGACACATTCGTCCTAATTACTTTAAGTTGTATCCTCATAAGCAATTGTTCAAACGGTCACAGTTTCCTCTCAAGGACCTTCACTTTTGTTTGGAGAGTTATTAAAAACTTTGAGCTTTTTAACTCAATTTCAGAAGAATTTTAATTCTTCTATGTCCTTTAGTAGACATATTAGAACACGTGCCTTTTCATCTTCACGGTCAAAGACTCATTTTGTGTGGGTGAGAAAGGAGCCTAAGACTTAATTGTCTTTTCTGTTTGTCCTCTGCTTTAATTCTTTCTATCTAAAGTATGATTCTCTTTACTTGATTTCTTATCTGCTTTTGGAATCATACTTTCATGCATATGTATCTTTCTTTCTGCTTTCATATTGTTTGTCTGTTTTTGTTTAGTTGTTTAGTTTTTATTTTGTTTTATTTTCAAATTTTTTTTTTGAAAAATCAGAAAAATACAAAAACAGTGTGTTTGTGTACATTGGTACTTGTGTACCTTGGATGGCCATTGAAGCAAAATTTTCTAAATTTTGTATCTTTTGTAACTTAGATGAGCATCTCTATACAAAACTAAGAAAGTGAGTTTTGTGGCTTGTGTTTGTGACGAGTAAGGTTAAGTAATCTCTTGTACTTAACACTCATATCACTCTTTTTGACGAAAATGATTAGAAAATCCTAAGAGAAAGGTATAAATAATCATCTTACCATTATTGTCCGCCAATCATGAATGACATCTATATGCTTTGGTATAGCAAAAGTGTGATGTTAGTGACATTTGTGTGCTTCGGCATAGCAAAATTGGAGTGTCAATTATCATTGGGTATTTTTTTCTTTTTCTTATATGTTCATGCATGATTTGTTCAATAAAAGAAAAATATGCAAAGAAAAATAAAAAAGCAAAAAGATCAAAAGTTCTTTAAATATGATTGCAAACGTGTATTCTAGGAGATGTGGGAGTTACAGGATGTTCCTTGAAAGTAATAGTCCCCATCAAACAGTTATGATTATGTGTAAGTTAAAGTGATTTTCTCATATCTCAAATCGTCATAACATGTATACACTTATGCAATCTTGCGATATTTTTCACACACAACATGCAATATTCTTTTCTACTCTTCATACATGTGCAGGTACAATGTGATTTGGCCATTACAAGGTTTACATGTGTTAATGTATGCTCACTAAACTGTCTTAACTTGTTTTTGAAATATAAAATTGGTTAGACTTGTTTGGTGTGTGCGTGTGTTTTGGGATTTATGTGCTTAACATTTTTTTGAGAGATTACATCCTTCTATTATCTTGTCATCCATAGTATCTTGTTTCATTACATTCATGCATTTATATGGATTTCTTGTGCCCCCTTGATCATCATTGATCATCTTTATGTCTCTCGGGTGAAACTTTTTAACTTCTTGTATCCTTTGTCAATCATGACAAAAAGGGAGAGAAATTGTGGAGACTTTGTGGAGAGAAATTCCCTTGCCAACACCTAAGGAGAATCAGAAATTGTGTTCAAAGTATGATTTGATTGCCAACATTGTTCATGATGGTAAACCTGATGAAGGGTACTACAGGGTATTTGTACAGAGGAAGTCAGAAGAATTATGGTAATCCCATATTTCATCAATATGCAAAAAATTGAAATTTTGATTTTGATTTTTTTTTTTTAAATGTAACAGATATTGCAATTGACACTTTTGACATTCAATATTTGCAGGTATGAGATGCAGGATTTGCATGTTTCAGAAACACTTCCTCAAATGGTTGCACTCTCGGAGACTTATATGCAGATTTATGAACAGCATCAGTAATATAGGAGTTCAAGTCCTCTTGTTAAATGTTGATTGGTTATTTATCAAGTTTAGGTGATCATAGTGTAATATTTTTCAAACAGATTATAAAATATCATAGGAGAAAGGAGAGATTATTTTCTTGCAAGATACACTAACTTTTGAACTTTCACATGTGCTCCTCACATGGCCTTTCGCAGGTGTTGAGTCCCGAGCCAGTCACGAGATCAATTATCTTGAGAAAATATTCATCACTTAAGACTATACTCATTACAATTAAATCCCACAAAATACAAGGAAATAAAAAGTGAAAATGCATTTTTAGTTCTTATATTTTGGGCCGATTTTTATTTTGGTCCCTAAACTTTATTTGCGCCTACTTGAGTCCTGGAAAATGAAAATTCAAGTCCATTCTACTCGGCCCACTAACAGAAAATTCTAACATGACAAACGAAGTGCATTGTTGGCACTATAAAATGCTGATATGGTTATAAAAATAATATTAAAAAAATTACATGATCCTCTTGAAAAAGGATTTTTTTTTTTCGGTGTTGAGAATAAACGGCAGGAAAAAAGGAATTACTTGTTATTAAAAGAAACAAATTCATGTAATTTGTGTCAGCTTGACTGCTTGTTCTTGGGCGCTCCTATCCAAGTCGTTGGCGTGATCACATGCGTGTTGGATACTCTAATCCAACAACTCATGGTCAAATCAACATATTTAAATATTTTCTATTTTTTTTCTTCAAAAAAGTATCTTTTTAATTTCAACTAGCCAAACATATTTTTTATTTAAAAATATAAGAAAATTATTTTTTTTCTTTATATTCCCAAAAAGAAGTTTTTGAAAATTGAAAACAAAAACTATTACCAAACACTATGGGGAAGGGTGCATGATTGCGCGAATTACTTTTGAATAAATTAAGAAATCATATTTTAGAACCATAGCATTTCACGATTCATTGGTAAATTCGCTTTGATTCTCTATGAACCAATCATAATGATGTGGAATAATTAACATGGTTAAAGCTAAATCGTTTGAAGTCCGTACTCAGCAAGGTATTCTTTCTACTATTAGGCTACTATTAGGTTAATATGGAAACAGTTTCAAAATGAATAGTTAGAAAGTTTTTTCGATGTATAACACTCATGTTGATAAAATGATTTGAACCCTTTATATTATAATTATAATATTTTTTTTCCATTTATTTATTATTTATTGGAAAAAATTATGAGTATTTCAACCCCTCTTTTTTATCCAATGCTGAATCGATGACCTATGTATAAATTAATAAAAAAAAATTAGATTTGAAAAAAAAAAAAAAAAGAAACAACGTTGCTGACAATTATTTGTTTGTTCAAAAGAGTCCTCCGAATATTCTGGTCTTGGATTAATGATCCGTTTTGATATTTTTTTTTTTTTTGAATATGAAATATGAATAGAGAAGAGATGATAGGTTCATTATATTAAAAAAGAAAATGGGAATTTCTCATAAATAATTGAAGTAATTGGGCGCGAGAGCCAAATGATTTGAAAGCTTCATGTTTGGTTCGGGAAGGGATCGTGGAAGTTTTGAAATAAATGGAAAGATAATCTACTTTCATTAAGTGATTTATTAGATAATCGAAAATAGAGGATCTTGAAGACTATTCGAAATTCAGAAGAACTACGCAGGGGGAGCCATTGAACAGCTGGAAAAAGCCCGGGCACGTTTAAGGAAAGTGGAAATGGAAGCGGATCAGTTTCGGGTGAATGGATACTCTGATATAGAACGAGAAAAGTCAAACTTGATTAATTCAACTTATCAAACTTTGGAACAATTCGAAATTTACAAAAATGAAACCATTTGTTTTGAACAACAAAGAGTGAGTAATCAAGTCCAACAACGGGTTTTCCAACAAGCCTTAAAAGGAGCTCTAGGAACTTTGACTAGTTCTTTGAACAACAAGTTACATTTATGTACCATCAATGCTAATATTGGCATGTTTGGGACGCTGACAGAAATAATCGATTAGTCCTTCTACTGTCTACTGTAGGCATTATTTATTTTTTATTTTTTCCAAAAAAGAATTAAGAAATACTCATGGTAACCATTCGAGCGGATGAAATTAGTAATATTATTCGGGAACGTATTGAGCAATATAATAGAGAAGTAAAGGTTGTAAATATCGGTACCGTACTTCAAGTAGGCGACAGCATTGCCCGTATTTATGGTCTTGATGAAGTAATGGCGGGTGAATTAGTGGAATTTGAAGAGGGTACAATAGGCATTGCTCTAAATTTGGAATCAAATAATGTTGGTGTTGTATTAATGGGTGGCGGTTTGATGATCCAAGAAGGAAGTTCTATAAAAGCAACAGGAAGAATTGCTCAGATACCCGTAAGCGAGGCTTATTTAGGTCGTGTTATAAATTCCCTAGCGAAACCTATTGATGGTCGAGGTGAAATTTCAGCTTCTGAATCTAGGTTAATTGAATCACCGGCTCCTGGTATTATTTCGAGATGTTCCATATATGAGCCCATTCAAACAGGACTTATTGCTATCGATTTGATGATCCCTATAGGACGTGGTCAACGAGAATTAATTATTGGGGATAGGTAGACCGGTAAAACAGCAGTAGCCACAGATACTATTCTCAATCAACAAGGGCAAAATGTAATATGTGTCTATGTTGCTATTGGTCAAAAGGCATCTTCTGTGGCTCAGGTAGTGACTACTTTACAAGAAAATGGAGCAATGGAATACACGATTGTGGTAGCTGAAACGGTGGATTCTCCGACTACATTACAATACCTCGCTCCTTATACAGGAGCAGCTCTGGCTGAATATTTTATGTACCGTAAACGACACACTTTAATCATTTATGATGATCCTTCCAAACAAGCACAGGCTTATCGCCAAATGTCTCTTCTATTACGAAGACCGCCGGGTCGCGAAGCTTATCCAGGAGATGTTTTTTATTTGCATTCACGACTTTTGGAAAGAGCCGCTAAATCAGGTTCACGTTTAGGTGAAGGAAGTATGACTGCTTTACCAATAGTTGAGACCCAATCGGGAGATGTTTCAGCTTATATTCCTACTAATGTAATCTCAATTATAGATGGCCAAATTTTCTTATCCGCCGATTTATTCAATGCTCGAATCAGACCTGCCATTGACGTGGGGAATTCCGTCTCTAGAGTAGGATCCGCCGCTCAAATTAATTCCATGAAACAAGTAGCCGGCAAACTAAAATTAGAATTGGCACAATTCGCGTCTGATCTCGATAAAGCTACTCAGAATCAATTGGCAAAAGGTCAACGATTACGCGAGTTGCTCAAACAATCTCAATCATCCCCTCTCACGGTGGAAGAACAAGTAATGACTATTTATACTGGAACGAATGGTTATCTTGATTCATTAGAAATTGGACAGGTAAAGAAATTTCTCGTTGAGTTACGGACTTATTTAAAAACGAATAAACCGCAGTTTCAAGAAATCATGTCTTCTACCAAGATATTCAATGAGGAAGCAGAAGCCCTTTTGAAAGACGCTATTCAAGAACAAATGGAACGCTTTCTACTTCAGGAACAGGTATAAAGAAATTCCTTTAAATAACTTTCTAATTTTTTAGAAATAATTATTTCTATAATCTAATCTTTTATTTTATTATATATTTTTTATATTAATAATTTTATAGTAATAAAAAATTATTATTAAGAATAAATATATAAATAAGTATAAGGGTCTCTTGTTCAAATCATTCAAAATACCTAGTTAGTAGAAAAGAAATATATGGAAATCCATCGCGTCCAATAGGATTTGAACCTATACTAAAGGTTTAGAAGACCTCTGTCCTATCCATTAGACAATGGACGCTTTTTTCTTAGTTTTGTTTTCACATCTCTTGGTCAGAAAAAAGACCATTGAGAGAATTCCAGGAATTGTGCATTCAATTCAATGATACATTCATTATCATTATATTAATAATTACATTAAATTAGATTCATTACATGAATAATTCTAATTAGATCATCTATATTATAGATTATTTAATATAGAATTTAAATAATATAATATTTTATAATAGATAAAAACTATAACTTTTACTATTAAACATATTCTAAATATAATATAGAATTTTAGAAATATAGAGAATAAATTAATATATATATAATATAGAGATATAAGCAGGTAGCGGGAATCGAACCCACATCGTTAGCTTGGAAGGCTGGGGGTTATAGTCGACGTTGAGTCATCGTTTTTAACGTCTCTAATTCAAAACCGAACGTGAAACTTTGGTTTCATTCGGCTCCTTTATGAAAGATGGACAAATTTCACATATGTCAGATGTGAACTAAATTACAAAAAAAAAGAAAAGAAATTTCGGCCCATAACATCTATGTTAGCTTTTCTGTTTGAATGGATTCAAAACAAAACCCGCTTTATAGATGATCCCTATAGAACAGGGGGTGGTTAGAACCACCCTTCTAGTTACTTTGTTCTCTATTTCTATTTGAAACAATATAATATGTCGATGTCTCTAGTAAACCAAAGCCATTAGTTAATAGCTGTTTTGCTTCAATCTCTTTTATACAAATCATAAATTGAAGATTTAGTTACGATTAGAAATACTCCCTTCTCTATTTATCCATGGACCCTTTACTCATACTTATTCAATTGGAAATATTGATCCAATTCAAAAACCAATTATGTTTCGTAATTTCATAATCCAATTTTGTTTTTTCCAATTTCTAATTGACTCTTTTGGATACAAATCACGAGAATGTCTATTCTTCCTCGAATCTTTCATTGAGAGGTAAAGGATTAAATCCTTTTAAGAAATAAAGTTTTTGATCGGAATATTAATTAAACCGAAGGACCCCTTAACCATTTAAGGGATTAATAGAACGAATCGCACTTTTACCACTAAAATATACCCTCTACAATGTGATTATTGTATAGAAACGGATCTTTTGTCGAACAAAAAAATGGGTCATAATTAAGACGATAGGATCAGAAAAGAATCATGAAAATTAGAGCATTGACATGCTTTGGCCAAGGAGACTAATGAGATTGGGGAAAGAGGATTTATTTAAATAACTAAAAAAACACGCTTTTTTAGTTATTTAAATGAGATGGATACGTCTCGATAAAAAAAAAAGGCAGATGCCATAACATAAATTATGCAAGAATATATGGTTCTATTCTTTTTTATTTTTATTCCAGTAAAGTAAATGGAATAAAAAAATAATAATAAAATAATTAAGAAATGACACTCGGATTCTATTCTATTCTGTATGATAGGAATAGAAATTGCCTTTATTATGATTGTTCTTAAAACAACAACAATCATTAATCATTTTTTTTTTCAAATCAAATAAATTATTTTTTTTCTATGATTCATTGGAACAAAAACGAAAGACCCAACCCAGTCAAGACCGGGGCCTGGGCTGTGGAAGTAAAAGTAAAAAAGGATCTTGCAGACGAAAGCAAAGAGATACTCTTTTTTTATTATTTATTTAATTTTAATTTATATATTTATTATTACTTTCTATTTACTATTTATTAATTCTATAATTTTTTTCTATAAGAAATTCATTGCTATATAATTTATAGTTTATAGTTTATATAATATATAATATTCTTGGGGCATTAGGTGGTTATATATCTAAATTTATATTCATTGGAATAGTGGAGTTGAGACATCACTTTCGAGCCCTTACTTTACCTAAATGAAATCACTGATTTTTATTTTCTATATTGTTTTTTTCTATTTTTCTATGTCTCTATTATTAGATATCTATATAATAATTATATACTGAATAATAAAGGGGTATAAAGAGAGGGCCCTTTTTCAAGGCTTACTGTTTTTGTGTAATATAATCTAGTAATTATCCTTTTTCTTTCAATTTGGGGAGATGGCTGAGTGGACTAAAGCGTCGGATTGCTAATCTGTTGTACGGGTTTTTCGTACCGAGGGTTCGAATCCCTCTCTTTCCGCTTTAGTCAATGACTTGGTATTTTTTCTTTATCTTTCAATTTCTCTTTCAACGAGTCTTTTTTTTTTTTTTTTCATTTTAATTAATAGTTAAAAGTGTGGAATAAATAAAATCCTAAGAACATTTTAAAATCAAGCAAGGAAAACAAAAACCTTATTGTTATTTTTTATTCTTCACTCTTCATGTCCAGGATTCCGCCCTGGATCATTAGATAGGAATCCGAAGATAAAGAGAGAAATAAAGAATACCACTACTGTGTAAACAAATAGTTTAAGAGTAAGCATTACACAATCTCCAAGATCATTTTTTTTTTTGGAAAAAAAAAATAGATTCTCCATTTTTATACCACATACCTTATTTTGACACCACGAAATTCTTTTTCTAAATCTATAGAAATAAAAAAGAATTTTCAGAAATTCATTTGTAATAAGAGTCAAGTCTTTCATTACCAAAAGCTTTTTCATACCCACAATTAGATATTGCGGAGGAATCTACTAGGTTCTTTCACTGTAAAAAAGGGTCCGAATGAGGAACTGGGGGGAGCCCAGACTTATTGTGGGGATCCAAGAATTTCATTATTTGAATCGAAGGGTTATACTGTAAGACTTATCTGATCTTATGAATTGTTAGAATTTTTTTTTTTTTTAAGAATAAATCATGAATTTTTCTAGGACCGTATTAAAGATCTCATCAAAAACTTACAGTAGCTTGCCAAACAAAAGCTAAGAGAAAAAAGAGCAAAGGTATTACTGGCATAAAATCTACGATTGGATTCAAAAAAGCATAAGCCTCGGGCAATTTTGAGAAGAAAAAACTACTTGAAGAAAGAGCAGAATTAAGACAAATACAGATCAAACTAAAGATATTAAGCATAACAAACATTTTTTTCTTTGTTCTTGAAGATAATTGTATTTATTTTGATTGAGTTATTAATATGATGAGTTCTTAATATGAGTTATTATAATTTTTTTCTTTTTTGAATTAACCCAATCAAAAATCCTTCAATTCTCAAATCAAAAGAGAATAGACAAAACCATACTTTCATACAATATCTTAATTGAATTGTATGTAATGATCAATAAATGTCGTTTAATTCTCTATCTAAATGTCTCAAAATCCTAGCAACACTCTAATCTATTCTATATAGATTTGAACTAGAATTGACGAAGAACTACTATCAATATTAGTCTTTATTAATGTCGAATAGAAATCAAAAATGGGGCGTGGCCAAGTGGTAAGGCAACGGGTTTTGGTCCCGGTATTCGAAGGTTCGAATCCTTCCGTCCCAGAGCATACCTATTATATTATATATATCATATCAGAATATAGATTTTCTATTTTATATCAGAATAAAAGAAAGATTGCCCTTTTTTAAACAACCTTATTTTTTTTTTTAAGAGTAGAATAAGATTGGTTATAATCTGATTTTGCTTTCCTATAATGATTGATTCTTATATGAATTATATCTTTTTCAAAAATCAAAAATCAAATCGTGTTCAAATAACACACAGATGTAATTGAATCTATTTGTATACAGGTAAGAGGTAAGATGGGAGCATAGATTAAATCATATTTCTATTTAATAAGTTAGTTCTTCATAAAATAAAAATACGAGCCATGATTTAATCTGTACTTGTTTAATCTGTATTTGTTTTAATTTACATTTATACAAAATAGTAATAGTCTAGAACACTCTAATAGGATTCTTTTTTTTATTTAGGATTCATCATCTTCATAGAATTGACGCAGTAGATAGGAGTTAAACGTCAATGTAAAATACCAATTTCAATATATGCGGCTGTTTGAATTTCATTAAAAAAAAAAACCAAGTTACATACGTAACATATTTCTTTTCTTTGAACCCCGTTTTTAAGTATTTTCTGTTTTCTTTTATGAAAAATTGTAAATATATGATATGTACCAATTGAGACAAAGTGTATTCATACATCTTAGTCGCTTTTCCTTAGGAAATAATTGCAGCCGGATTATTGACTCCAAGTCAAATAAACTACGCAGAAAGGGAGCGAGGGCTTATATATATATATATATATATATATATATATATGTATTGTTATCATTCTATTTCTTCTATTTCATTGATTCATTGAAAACTTTATTTTATTTCAATTGAGTTTTGTGACAATAGATTTGTTATCCCTAAATTTTAAATATTTAACTTTACCCTTTAACATAGAATGTTTCTAAAACATAGAATGTTTCTAATTACTTTCAAAGATATTTGTTTAGTCTACCTGATAGGTATGGGGATCCTCTTTTAATTATGATTTATCAAAAAGAATAACAACCCAAAGCCTCTATTCTATCAGTCTTTATCCACCACCTCGTGAAAAACAAAAAGAATTTACATTTTTTTTATGGTTTAATCCGAATATGAATTTTTCTCTATTATTATCAAAATGCGATTTTTACTGTAAAGCCTTATTCAAATAATGTAATGATAGTGAAATAGAAAATTTTTCAATCAATTAAATATTATTAATAATGTCTTATAAGTCCTTGGTACTCGAAGAAGTGTGAAATTGGTGAATCTATTTTAGCAAGTCACCTCAAGATGCAGATTAAAAAAAAAAACTTATTTGTGTTATTTATTAGTTCAATTTTTTTATATTCTAATATTTATATTTAGATTATAATTCTAAAGAAAAAATAAAATAATATATTAAAAAAATATTTATTATATTTCTATATATTATATATTATTTATTATATATATTATATGGGGTTAAATTTAATTCGTGCTGATACTTCTTGAGAAATTACCCATTCATAAAAGTATGGATTACTATGTACCGAACAAACCACTATGTACCGAACGAACCAATGATTATTCATGAGTCCATAATGGAATCAATTACATACTGTTTACAGCAACCTACTAGGAAATGTTATGGTAAAACTTCGTTTAAAACGATGTGGTAAAAAGCAATGTGCGACTTAAGGGATATGGTCGTTTGTGGATTCTTACATCCATCATTTTCTTTTTATATTAATTAGATAGGAATGAGGGTGCTCTTGGCTCGACCTCGTTTGTTCTGTTTCACTAGAACCCTCCTTTTTGAGGTCGGGGGTTGGGATGTAAATAGTACATGATCTTAATGGAGCTCGAGTAAAAAAATGTATTGATTCATTTTTTAAGGGAACGGATCTAGGGTTAGTGTTAATTAATAAGTTGAAACAGCTTCGTAAGTATATTTTCCATATAAAAATCGAAAGGATCCAATTTTCAAATTTATAAGTAAAACCTCTTGGAATTGGTAAAACTCTTTCGATTAAAAGTGTATCGCGTAGGAATCAAATCGACCATTTGTATGATTTTTTGATAAAAAGAAATCACAAAAAGGGTATGTTGCTGACGTTTTTTGAAACAATTAAAAATCACCGAAGTAATGTCTAAACCCAATGATTCAAAGAAACGATAAAGAATCCTGGAACAAGGAAATACCACTTTCAGTTGTCTCAATAAATAGATTCTAATTAAGAATCAAAATAGATTCTAAAGACAAAAAAAGGGTGCGTGGTTAGAGATCGCTCAATAAACGAAATACCTAAAGTAAAGGGTTTCCTTGGGTTATTAGCGAGTTATCCAACTTGAGTTATGAGGATGCGAATACAAATGATTTTATTTTCTTTTTCGGATAAGAATCAGGAATAATAAAAAGAACTTAACTCATATTTAATTGATTTGATTATTTTATGGATCCATTTGACATTACTAATTAAAAATTTCAAATTCGATCCATAGACATAATTTCGAATTTTCTTGAGCCGTATAAGGAGAAAACCTCTTATACGTTTCTAGGGGGGGTATTATTCATCTACATCTATCCCAATGGGTGGTTTATCGAATCGTTGCAATTGATGCTCGATGCCGAAGAGAAGGAAGAGCTCTTCGGAAAGTGGGCTTTTATGATCCGCTAAAGAATCAAACCTATTTAAATGTTCCTGCTATTCTATATTTCCTTGAAAGGGGCGCTCAACCTATGGGAACTGTTCATGATATTTCGAAGAAGGCGGGAGTTTTTATGGAACTTTGCCTTAATCAACAGATTAAATTCAATTAATGAATAGAACAAAAGAGGGGGCTTATATAACTTTGTATAACCTTTTATATACTACCGCCCCCCTCTTTTGTTCTATTCATACCTATTTATTATTACTACCAAAAAATGTCGTCTTCTATAACGACAAAAATTTATTTTTATTTTAGTGATAGAAATTCATTTAATTTAAGACAGATGAAAAAAGATCAAATGAATAACCGAAGTAGTTGGATTTCTAAATCCAAAATATTTACATTATTGCTAATTCAATACTAGTTGGTTTTTAGTCGAAACTTTCACTTTTTTTATGTTATGAACAAATAAATAAAAAAAAAAACAAATGGGATTTAAGATTCCTTTTTTTTTACTTATATGGATTAAGTAAACCCAAGCATTGCGATACTTTGCTACGAATATTGATTCTTACGCTTACATCCTTTTGTATCCATGTTTATTATCCATATATAGTTAGTGCAAATTCAATACAAGTCATTAGTTTTTTCTTTATTTGTATAATTTATATTTTATTATATTAATTCAATATTTCATTTTTTTTTTTTAATTTGTGGTTCTCCACATTGTGTTCTTTTCTTAAGATTTACATTCATATTGACAACAGTGTATCAAACAAATATAATCCAATCATGAATAAATGTATCTATTTCCCTCTGTTCCATCTAATGTATCTATTTCCCTCTGTTCCATCTATGGACTTGGTTTTTTTATTTTACTTTATTTAAACGATGGATTCGTCGGATTTGCTGGGATACGAGAAGCCTTTATTTATTTATTTTATTGAAAAAAAAAACGGATAAGATAATAATAGATAAGATACGAACTAAATCCGTGGCAGTACATCAATTTTGACTTAATCCATATCCTTATCTTAATCTAGATTCTTATTCTAGAAGTCAGTGTATTTGCATCTAATATGTTCATTATTTTTTTTATGTTCAGAATCGATTAGCAATATTTTTGCTATTTTACTATTTGGATTTTGGTGTGCAATTAAATCTAATTTTTTATTCCGATTGGATCTACACATTTTGGGGGGGGGGGGGGGGTTGTTGCTAACTCAACGGTAGAGTACTCGGCTTTTAAGTGCGACTGGCTATTTTTACACATTTGTATGAAGCAACGTCTTCGTCGATACTATCTCTAGAGCTTGTAAGACCGCGACTGATCCTCAAAGGAATGAATGGAAAAAGCAGCATGTCGTATCAATGTGGAATTCTGAGAATATTTTATTCTTAGCGGATCGGTTCAAAACTTTGTTTAAATTCTTGATGAAAAAAAAGAAAATGAAATTTTGGGTTAAGTGAATAAATGGATAGAGCCCTATGGCTCCAATTATAGGTAAACAAAAAAAAAAAAAAAAAAAAACGAGCTTCTGTTCTTAATTTGAACGATTACCCGATCTAATTAAACGTTAAAAATAGATTAGTCCTTGATGCGGGAAATGCTTTTCCCATAAGTGGATCATCGATTTATTTTTAAATCCTAATTATTAGTAGCTATTCTCCATTAGAGTGTGGGGGTAAATGTGTAGAAAAAGCAGTCTATTGATAAAGATAAAAATCCTTTTTTTCCAAAATCAAAAGAGCGATTGGGTTGAACAAATAAAGGATTTCTAACCATCTTGTTATCCTCGAATGAACATAAACCAATTAAATTAGATGGAAAAGGAGAGGCTAAAGAGTCCGTCGATCAGTCTTATCTGGTTCCAGGGTATATATCTATTTATTTCTTACTATAATATCCTGTTTTGACTGTATCGTACTATGTGTCATTTAATAACCCAAAAGAAATCCCTTATTCCCATCTAATTTTAAATGGAGGAATTTCAAGGATATTTAGAACTCGATAGATTTAGGCAACATGACTTCCTATACCCATTTATCTTTCGGGAATATAGTTATGCACTTGCTCATGGTCATGGTTTAAATAGATACATGTTGTTGGAAAATATAGGTTATGATAATAAATCTAGTTTACTGATTGTAAAACGCTTAATTACTACAATGTATCAACAGAATTATTTGATAATTTCTGCTAATGATTCTAAACAAAATCCATTTTTTGGGTACAACAAGAATTTGCATTCTAAAATTCTATCAGAAGGATTTGCAATCATTGTGGAAATTCCATTTTATCTACGATTAATATCTTCTTTAGAACGGGCAGAAATCGTAAGATTTTACAATTTACGATCCATTCATTCAATATTTCCCTTTTTAGAGGAAAAGTTCCCACATTTAAATTATTCGGCGGATATACTAATACCCTACCCTGCCCATCTGGAAATATTGGTTCAAACCCTTCGTTACCGGGTGAAAGATGCTTCTCATTTGCATTTATTGCGATTCTTTCTTCATGAGTATTCTAATTGTAACAGTCTTATTATTACAAATAAATCTATTTCCATTTTTTCAAAAAGTAATCCAAGATTCTTTTTATTCCTATATAATTCTTATCTATGTGAATATGAATCCATCTTCCTTTTTCTCCGTAAACAATCTTCTCATTTACGATTAACATCTTCTGGAGTCCTTTTTGAATGACTCTGTTTATATAGAAAAATAGAACATTTTGCTGAAGTCTTTGCTAATGATTTTCCGGTCATCCCATGCTTTCTCAAGGATCCTTTCATGCATTATGTTAGATATCAAGGAAAATCAATTCTGGCTTCCAAAGACACACCTCTTCTAATGAATAAATGGAAATCTTACCTTGTCAATTTATGGCAATGTCATTTTGATGTATGGTCTCATGCGGCAAGTATCCGTATAAACCAATTATCCAAGCATTCCCTTGATTTTTTGAGTTACTTTTCAAGTGTTCGACGAAATCCTGCAGTGGTGCGGAATCAAATGCTAGAAAATTCATTTCTACTAAATAATGCTCCCAATAAACTTGATACAATGGTTCCAATTATTCCTCTGATTGGATCATTGGCTAAAGCGAAATTTTGTAACGCAGTAGGGCATCCAATTAGTAAGCTGACTCGGGCCGATTTATCGGATTTTGAGATTATCAATCGATTTTTGCATATATGCAGAAATCTTTCTCATTATTACAGCGGATCCTCAAAAAAAAAAAGAATATGTATCGAATAAAATATATACTTCGGCTTTCTTGTGTTAAAACTTTGGCCCGTAAACACAAAAGTACTGCACGCGCTTTTTTAAAAAGAGTGGATTCGGAATTCTTCCAAGAATTCTTTACCGAGGAAGGGGGGTTTATTTCTTTGATCTTCCCAAGAGCCTCCTTTGCTTTGCGAAGGTTATATAGTGGGCGAGTTTGGTATTTGGATATTATTTTCATCAATGGTCTGTCCAATCACGAATGATTGGTTATGAGACCTTGGAAATGGTACTTATTCTTAAATGAATGAAGAGATAACAAAAAAATTCATTCATTTCTATTATGAAATGTTTATGCAGTAAGAGTAGAGGTTGATCGACTAAGTATTCGACTTTCTTATTAGAGTCTCCTCTAAGAAATGCACTGAGTGTTAAATGTATACATAGGGAAAGCCATGTGCGATGAAAGATGCAAGCATGGCTTGGGGAGGGATTTTTTACCTACTTTTTAACAAGTAAATTATCTACTCCATCCGACTAGTTCCGGGTTCGAGTCCCGGGCAACCCATTCGAATATCTAAATTATAAGTATGTAAATCCGAATTCTATTTTTTTTTTTTTTTTTGAATGAATGAAATGAGTTAAAAAAATCTGATGAATCCAGCTAGATAATATAGATCGATCGATTTTGATATCGGTTGACACGGGTATATAGGTCATGTTATACTGTTGAATAACAAGCCTTCAATTATCTATTTCTATTTATAGAGAATCGTGTGCTTGGGAGTCCCTGATGATTAATGATTAAATAAACCAAGATTTTACCATGACTGCAATTTTAGAGAGACGCGAAAGCGAAAGCCTGTGGGGTCGCTTCTGTAACTGGATAACCAGCACTGAAAACGGTCTTTACATTGGATGGTTTGGCGTTTTGATGATCCCTACCTTATTGACCACAACCTCTGTATTTATTATTGCTTTCATTGCTGCTCCTCTGGTGGATATTGATGGTATTCGTGAACCTGTTTCTGGATCTCTACTTTACGGAAATAATATTATTTCTGGTGCCATTATTCCTACTTCTGCAGCTATAGGTTTGCACTTTTACCCAATATGGGAAGTTGCTTCCGTTGATGAATGGTTATACAATGGCGGTCCTTATGAGCTAATTGTTCTACACTTCTTACTTGGTGTAGCTTGCTATATGGGTCGTGAGTGGGAACTTAGTTTCCATCTGGGTATGCGCCCTTGGATTGCTGTTGCATATTCAGCTCCAGTTGCTGTTGCAACTACCGTTTTCTTGATATATCCCATTGGTCAAGGAAGCTTTTCTGACGGTATGCCTCTAGGAATTTCTGGTACTTTCAACTTCATGATTGTATTCCAGGCTGAGCATAACATCCTTATGCACCCATTTCACATGTTAGGTGTAGCTAGTGTATTCGGCGGTTCCCTATTCAGTGCTATGCATGGTTCCTTGGTAACTTCTAGTTTGATCAGGGAAACCACAGAAAATGAATCTACTAACGAAGGTTACAGATTCGGTCAAGAGGAAGAAACTTATAATATCGTAGCTGCTCATGGTTATTTTGGCCGATTGATTTTCCAATATGCTAGTTTCAACAATTCTCGTTCTTTACATTTCTTCCTAGTGGCTTGGCTTGTAGTAGGTATCTGGTTCGCCGCTTTAGGTATCAGCACTATGGCTTTCAACTTAAATGGTTTCAATTTCAACCAATCTGTAGTTGATAGTCAAGGTCGTGTAATTAATACCTGGGCTGATATTATTAATCATGCTAACCTTGGTATGGAAGTTATGCATGAACGTAATGCTCATAATTTCCCTTTAGACTTAGCTTCTGTCGAAGCTCCATCTACAAATGGATAAGACTTAGGTCTTAGTATATATGAGTTATTGAAAATAAATAAGAAAGGAGCAATAATCAACTTCTTGTTTTATCAAGAGGGTTGACATTGCTCCTTTCTTATTTATTAGCCCTTTAATTATTATATAATTGTAATTACTATTTAGTCGTCTTTTCTTTTACTTTTTTACTTAATAGAATATAATATAAGCTTTTTTTTTTTTTTTTTTTAACTCAAGATACGAAAAAGTATTTGAGTATCCTATTTAACTTACGTAGTAATTTTTAATTTATATATGTTTTTATCGGTGAAGTTTTTATTTATTTATTTAAATAAAAAAGATAAAGCTTTCAATTTATTTTCTGCCTCTTGTCTTTTATCTTATAAGAAAGGGAAACAAAACAAGAGGAATGGTAGAAATTGAAATTTTTGTAATTTATACTACATACAGGGAGTGGGGGGTAGGGGCGGATGTAGCCAAGTGGATCAAGGCAGTGGATTGTGAATCCACCATGCGTGGGTTCAATTCCCGCCGTTCGCCCATAAAAAGAAATAACTCCTATTTCTTTTTTTTTTGTAAAGACGAAGAAACAAATTCTATTTTCTCTCCTATCCTATTTACTACGGCGTCGAAGAATCAAATTATCACTATATTTATTCCTTTTTCTACTTCTTCTTCTAAGTGCAGGATAACCCCAAGGGGTTGCGGGTTTTTTTCTACCTATTGGGGCCCTCCCTTCACCACCCCCATGGGGATCGTCTACAGGGTTCATAACTACTCTTCTTACTACAGGACGCTTA